>CM060948.1:291501112-291908612 GCA_030765055.1 Mantis religiosa | reverse complement strand
TTAAATTATATTTCATATTATATTAATTATATAGTTAATTATATTAATTAATTATATTAGTTATATAATTAAATTCCCTTGCTCCAAATTAAACTTTACATTCAAAGTCCTTGCCTGTTAAGTACTCCGTTGAGCCCTCCCGGCACTGAGCACCTCGTATGATAGTATATGTGACGTGTGAGCGCTACGGATGGGAGGTTTACAACAGGTCGGGGGTTTTCTCAGGGTAGGTCTGCATGCATTCTCTCTTTTGTGTTTCAAGGAGTGGGTGTGTCCTGACAGTGTATCGGTATTATCACATAGAAGACACCACGACCGTTGAATGGCAAGTTTATTTATACATGCCGCTTTCCCCACTCGTCATTGTTGTGTTGATGTTATTCGCATATTAGGCGCGATATTCAGGATTTTCCCGTTGCTGTGCGCGTGCCATGACGGCTAGTCTGAATCACAGTCGCGAGTGAACTTGCAGATCACTAGGACGCGCCGAGTGGTGTATGTAGCCGTGTACGCGTTGTCGTTCCTGGACGTCGAGAGCATTACTTTGCGCAATAGAGTATTCCCGGTGGATTATACAACAACAGAGTTTGGCAAAATCTTAATGATTTTGTAATATCTGCAGTTTCTCTCACTCGCTAACACAGAGCGTCCGATAACCACCTAACGTGTGTTGCTCCGTACATTCGCGAACACGGACTTTGATGAACTTTCCGTACTTGCTGTTCCTTTCACTCGCCAGAACAGTGTTTCTCCTAGCAAACATCAAACGTCGCCATTGCACAAGTTTCCCCTTCCTTTCACCGAATTTTGGGCACTTTAGAGGTCATGTGACCTGTTACTCGTTCCTTATAGGTTGTGTTTCATCCCTACTTTTAAATTTCATCTCAATTTCAAGTTTCTGAGGCATGTATTCCAAGCAACTTTCACTTCCCCACGGTCCAGGTAATTAATGCAGAAGCACGTTTGAAAATGTGCATCTTAAATCCCTGGTGTCTATTCTCTCATCACGTATCATGTGCAGACCAATGCATCGGCAGGCGACTCGATGTCGCTTGGGACTACCCTTCGGGCAATTCTCGAACAATGCCACCTTTGTCGGCTAAACACAAGGAAAATTCCTGTGAGGGTAAGTGTTCATTTTCCCAGCTCTCTTTACACGTTGGGTTCTCGTGCTTATAATATATATTGTGATTGCCTGTTTAGTTTCTGCAGCTGTATATTAAATCATTATCCTCTATATTTGTTATAATTTAGTTTTATTCATATTGTGGTATCTATCCGCCCTTAATTATGCATTTAATATGACTGTCGCGGTTATTATGCCAATGTTATGCCTAACAGGGACGGTATCAAAGGTCAGGCATATATGTATTATTAGTAAATATGTCTAAACATTTCGTTATAAATGATAGTGAAATGGAGTACTTCATATTGTAAAGATTGTCTTAGAAACTGTAACGTAGAATGAAATCCTGAAGCCGAAAGAGTCAACTGCATCCCCACTGCTTTCCTAGTGCATTTTAAACATTTGCAGTACGATGGCGTATGCAAGTTGCCCCCGCAAGGAAATAAAGTTAATTTATGTATTAGGAGTGATAAACTTCCCTGCCCCAATAGTAGGGGCCACGAACGTGACATAACTGGCAGATCAGCATACAAGACGGGGAGGGCAACTATATAATTCTATTAACACCGCTAGAAATTCGTTACTGCAGTGTTTTAGGAAATGCGCTCTGGAAGGGCGACTGCTGTGGTAGCAGTGACGTATCCTCAGATAAGACTGCAAGGCTATACCAGTAAACACTCTTGTAACGAACGACTGTAATTCTGTGACATACACTGAATGAAAGGAATAAATAATTGCATGAATGTCTGCAGGTCATGTAGCGAAACTCATAACTGGACAAGAGAGAGAAAATAAATTTTGAATTTATACGTAATATATAATTAGTTACATGATGCCAGGTTGTTAAGTTTTCCAGCTATTCAAAATACGAGGGCTGTTCAATAAGAAATGGTCACATGTTTTTTCTTGGCAACGTACCTTTACTCGACCTCATAATTCCGATGGTCCTTCTGAAAATAGTCTCCACTGAATGCGATGCACTTGTCCCAGCGTTTCTGCTAGTATTCAAAGACCTGCTGGAAACATTTTGAGAGATCCTTCAAAATAGCCTCCGCAGCCTTCACCACTGCTTCTGATGATGAATAATGTCTCCCAGGAAGGCGTTTCTTCACGTTACGGAATAGAAAAGTGTCACATGAGGCTAAATTCGGACTATAGGGAGGATGATAGATGCACTTCACGTTCATTTTTGCAAGATATTCAGCAACAGCATTGGCAATATGCGGCTGCGCATTATCATGGTGCAGCATCCAGCCTGCTTCAGGGAAATGTCTTTTGCGACTGATATAGACTTGCAGTTTTTTCAAGACATCCCTGTAGTATTGTCCAGTTACTGATGTGTGTACAGTTACAACATGCTGATAAACCATTCCATGAATATCAAATGAATAAGATGACCATAACTTTCCCAGTAGAAGCAATCACTTTTGCTTTTTGCGGGGTTGGTGATGAAGGATATTTCCACACTGGGCTTTGCTGTTTGCTCTCAAGATCAAAACGATCCAGTCAAGTTCATCAGCAGTGATTACGTCTGAAAGAAGCTCCAGATCTTCCTCTAGGACCAACTAAAACTGCATGCATACCTGCAAGCGAATGTCGTTTTGTTCGGAAATCAACAGTCTTGGTACCCATCACGCACAAACACGTCTCATGTTTAGTGTTTCTGTCACCACCGTGTGGGTGGCACCCATTGAAATGTTCAGTATTTCATAAAGTAATCTTAAGTTAATTCGTCGATCCTCTCTCACAAAAGCAGCAGCAGTGTTGGTGTTTTCTTCCGTAAGAGCAGTATTTAGAAGACTGGGTCCACCTTCCTTTGAAATTTATTCTGCCCTCTTTAAATATTTAAAATCACCTTCAAGCTCTGCTGTAGGGAAGAACAGACTCTCCATAGGCCTCCTGTAACATTGTATAGGCCTTAACCGAAGATTTGTTGAGACGAATGTAGAACTTCAAAGCCTCATCTAGCTCCTGGCGTGTCCCATCCATTGCAGCGGTAGGCGATACTGAGCATGACTGAACTTGCCTGGTTCTCACAGGCGGGTACCTGGAGTACCAACAATGAGAATGCTAAGGCGTGTTTGTTTCGCATTAGGCTAACAGAATATAATAAGATTGAATTTTATTGTGAAAAATTATGACCGTAAAAAATTATGATCATTCTTTACTGAATAGCCCTCGTATATAGTGTATTTCAAATATACTTTTTATCGGTAACATATCCCGGGATATTCCTTGTTATTGGTTTGCGATGCTCAATACATTTTTCTCAAACAATAAATACCTACTTTATTCAGTTTTTCTTTCACTACTAGGTGCCATCAAGTAAATGAAACTTTGAATTTAAACCAAAATCTCGATATTGAAATCACCCGAAAAAATGAAAAAACAAATACATGGGCATGTTCACTAAAACACCGTATAAAGTAAACCATGATGCAATAGCTCAAAGTGGGCCTGAGCCTGCCAAGCTGACTGCCGGCCTCACACCCACATACACAAGGCAGAGCGTGGGCGATCATCCCACCTAAACGGGGAGGAGATGTGTTCAGCGTTTCAGAATTCCTAGCCAGAATTTGGCTTGCTAGGCAGGGCCGCCACCTAGCCTAGCTACTCAATTTTCTCACGATGCTGAGTGGAAAGGTGTGGGAATAATCCCGGGCACCTACAGGGCGCAGGGAACCAAAGCACAACGCTCTAACCCGGCTGTGCTATGGCGCACGACTAAACCGCCATATACTCCACATATTTTTATGAGAAATGTAACTAATTTTTGGGGATTATTTTCTGAAGTCCTGTTCGTTTTGGATGACATAACTGATAAACAGAGGGTCACAAGATCTTATTGCATGCAAAACGTAGAACCCATTAGAGCACACAATTTATGTCAAGTGTACTTCTGTGTGACGCTAACCATTTCCAAATATTTCTTATAATTGTTGTACATGTTTAACTACGTTTTCTGTTCTTATTTCCTTTGTTTTTGTAGGACTTCGTTATTTCCTTTCTCTACCATGTACATAATTCTGAGAAAGGGTACTGCGTTTCATTAACACATTTTATAGCAATATTTTTGTTGAAAATACACTTTATCAGATCCAGTGCTTCCAAAAACACCATTTAAAAAAACCTTCGTACAGGGGTGTGTAGCGTGCGTGCGTGCGTGCGTGTGTGTGTCTGTGTGTCTGTGTGTGTGTGTGTGTGTGTGTGTGGGCTTCTGTGTGTGAAAGGAGAGAGAGAGGGGGGGAGAGAGAGAACACGAAAATAGCATAGCTAAAATTGAAAAATAAGCTAAACAGCACTAGGTAGTTAAACTCGGAATTCTTCAAGGACGTCATACGAAAGGGTTTCTAGAAAATGTCCCACGAAAAGTACCCTTGAAGTGGAAAAATATTTGAACAATTTTATTTACTCATAAAGGTTCTAAACTTTCGTTCGTAATGCTATATGCTTAAGATATTGTGACTTTGTGGGTTCTTAGAATTAAAAGCTCGAGTAGCAGATATTCCAAATGTTCTTTATTTGCGTAGAAATTCACTGACAGTAGCAGTTCAATTCTCACGTAACAACATTACGTCACCTACACGACGCAATCTACCAAGGTCGATGACAATAACAAAAAAGGTTTTGCTCTCGCACGTCAACACTCTCAGCTGTTCTCTGCTTACACACTAGCGACTCTTGATACACAACTACACTCTCGTTACACACAACAACTGACTCATCACTAGCCATGGCTTCTTCTTACACGCCCATTCATGAATTCCAGACTGTTCTGTCAATCACAGATTTTTCAGGAATAAACGAGGCATCTAATGACGTAATCCGAATATCCTATCACCTTCGACAACCGTGAAACACTCTCTGGGCCGGCAAGTTTTTCACCTCTGTGATAAACTAACCGTCTCTTGCTTATCGGCGCTAACGTTAATTGTCGGCGCTTTGTGAACGCTAGCCACCTATCAGTTCCTTTCTGTACACTTGCCGCGCGATCGTAAACTGATTATGCAAGCTCTTTATTACCGTGAAAGATTATCCGCCGTTTGTTTTACATTTGTGCCGAAACTTTTATGCCTCTTGCCGCGAAAATATTTTCATGAAAAATTTAAATGTGTACACTGAATTTTCTGAGAACAATTTCTAAAGTCCTCTTTATTCTGAATGAGCTTTGCAAAAATGTTAAATTGTAAGAGATAAACAAAATATTTCTATACAATAATGTAAATCTCGATAAATACACCATTCATAGTAACTAAAGCATTAGAGAAAACTGTGGTTTTGTCGAACTGTGGAACCGGAATGATATAGTAATAGTTACATAGAATTAAATATCTCCAGTAAACTAGCAATATTATTTAACCAACATATACAATGATGTATAATGATTTTAAACCAGCAGATTTATTTGTGAGAATAGATACGAATAGCACGCCACTGAAACACCGTGGTAATGGGAAAAGGCGGAAAATCTTTAGAATCATTTCCCCCTTTTACAAGTGGAGTTAGTGAATTAAGTTTCTAAACGGAATGAAAGTTATCGATAATGGCACTACAGAAGGCTGCAAAATTAAAGCAGGAAATAGAAGAAGCAGTGTGAAGGAACATTTTGGTATGCGCATCATGTTACATGAGGCTGCAGAGTTTGGAGAAAGTGGAACAAGTGTTTTATATAGCAAACTCCATCCATAACGAAGATTGGAGTACGTCCTACTCTGTTAAAACAGAAATAAGTTTCCCTTGTAACTGTTGTGTAAAATTCGGAAGTAACATTAATACCAATGGTAGCTGCTTGCAATGGAGCCAAAGCTGTATGAAGAACTATGTGGAAGAGATTTGTACATTTGTTTTATTATTTTGACATAAAATAGTTTTACTGAGGCCATATAATAATCAGAAATATGTCGAATGTTATGGTCTTCAAGAACGGAGTTAAACTAAAAAAAGATGAAAAGTGGGTACCAAACGGCAAAAGGGTAGAAGTAGTCAATGAATTTGAATACTTAGGAGGACGTTGAATAACAATGGAAAGTGGGGAGCACACAGGAGAAAAATTGAAGCAAAAGGAAGGGCGGTAATGAATGGAATAAGAATATGCAAATATAAGCTAGAAATGACAACCAAATGGCCAGAAAGAATGTACGAAGCACTAGTTGAATCCAAAATGTTGCATGTAGTGGAGATCTGGGGGGGGGGGGGGGCACAGAGGTAAACAAAACGGGGGACCAAAACTACAGAAGGTTGTGTAAAGAGCTACTAGGCTTACCAAGGTCTGCACCTAGGGAAGTAGCTTTAGTAGAATTAGGAAAAACAAGAAGAAATGGAATAATAATGGAAAGAATAATAAAATTTTGGTATAGGTGTTTGATTAAAGAAGTGGGAATTATGTAATTATGCATGAGACTGCAAAAAAGATTAGAGAACTCAAATAATTGGTGGGCAGAGATAGGAAGAACTATGAAAAAATAAATAGGAATGGGAGATATATGGACATTAGAGGAAAGGAATACATGCGATGTGGGTAAATTAGTAAAATGCAGAATAGAAGATATAGAAAGACAGGAAATATGGTGAAGTCTAGAAAATATGAAATCATTACAATTTTACAAGCAAATAAAAAGAAATTAGGGACGATAAGCATCTGTAGATTACTGCAATAGGCAAGAGAGAGAAGGGTTAGCATGGATGAGTACAGGAATAGTATTTCTAAGAGGGATAAAAGGTAGGGAAAAGGGAATTTGTGAATTGTGTGGGGGAAAAGAAAGCATAGAATACGAGGAGGTTGCAATATGGAGAAAAGAAGTTTTGGAAGAAAAATGGGAGAAAGTATAGAAGAGAATAGTAGCTATAAAACTGTTAACCCGCAGGGAGGAAAAGAAGGTAAGAAGTAATGGTGAGTTCTTGCAGAAGGTAAAAGAAAAATGAGCTAGAAATGTAAAATATGTAAGAACGGAAGAGGAGGGGGAAGAAAGGGGCTAATTAAGTAATCAAGGAGATATGGAGGTTAAGAGCTACCTGGCAGAACAAAAGACCACGGTGCCATGCAAGCCAAGGTATCATCAAAGTAACGACAAATAAATGTAGCCAATAGTTGTAAATTGTAAAATTTTAGAATATTCACAATAAAATATATCATATCATATAGCAAAATGAATACCATATTAATTAAATACGAGGAATCATCTTTAACTTATAATATTGTGGCAGAGGAAGGTTTTTGTTAATTAATTGTTACTTTTACCTGGGCAGTGGTCAGTACGGAGATTTGCATTAGTCGGATTATATTGCAGCAGTGCGTAGCAGTTTTTCCACTTTGAACAGGTTTTCTGTTGGCTTGGGCACGTTGTGGAACATTCTAGAAACTTGCCTTTGGACAGAATAAAAAGTGAAGTTGGGAGGCCTGGATCTTTTTCGAGTGTCTTCTCAGCTGTTTTGGGACGCTTCGAGTGAGTGAGTGAGTGAGTGAGTGAGTGAGTGAGTGACTGAGTGAGTGAGTGAGTGACTGAGTGAGTGAGTGAGTGAGGCAGTCAGTCACAAAAAGAGAGTGCTCCTCCATTTGCTACTCTTCCTGGCGCCATCATGTTAGGTAAAAATCTAAAAATGTAAAAGATATTTTCTTACTGTAATTAAAATATAAAATTGTGTCTTCTAAATGCTCGCATTTGTCTTTTAAGTTTAGGCATATTTCCTTCTAAGGGTTTAATGTCTGGATGGGTTTGCAAGCCAAGGAAGTTACGCACCCCGTTGTGTGAAAGAAAACGTGAAATTATCTCTCATTAAGTTTGGGCATGAAATGGAATTTTCAGTTTTCAGAGTAAGCACATGACAATAAACTATAGTATAAAATAGTAGGTATTGTGACTTTGTGGGTTCGTGAAATAAAAAGTCCAATTACACCACTCAACAATGTTCTTTATTTCCACCGACTTACAGTTTAACACTTGCCAATTACACAAAATTACTTGCTGCACACAATTACAATTTACCCGTTCGTCCGTTACAACTTCACTTGTACTCGCGATTACATAAACTCCGATACTCATACACAGTTCGTACAGTCTTCCGTTGCACAATCCTTTCGTTCATTAACACGTCACTGACTAACTCTTACACCAAGAACTGCGAATGTCTTCTCGCTCACACTCACTAACCAACTGATTGACCAACTCAACCAACAACTGACTGACTGACTAACTAGCTGCAGCCCTTTTTATAAGCATCTCGCCGTCTTCTAGACATTTCCAGATGATGAAAGATCCCGTAATTTCTGGAACCAGGTGGAAGAGAAACAGACCGCCCAATTATGTTTCTTTCCCCAGTCGTCCCTGTCACCACTATAAGACAAACGAGGGGAGGTGTGGCTAACGCAGTCCTCCCCCCTGCCTTCCGTTCGCAGCTGGTTTACAGGGTGCTCCAGTGCTCCCGTTACACTGCTCCCTCCTCAAAGCTGTTCGCCCCCGAACAGCCCCAACGTAGCGTGCGAGGCGGTCCAGGTGTACCACCAGCATCTGCTCGGAGTCTCAGCCAGAAGTAGCGCTGCCGTAGTTTGTGAATCATTCGGTTCGCTCCCAGGTGTCCTCCTGAAGTACCGGCGCGCACTTCCTCCAAGACTTCCAGGACCTTGCTCCGGGGAAGTACCAACTGTTCTCTCTGCGCCTTCCCATCGGGTGACTCCCATACCCGGAACAGCACGCCCTCTCTGGTCTTCGACGAGTCCCATTGGGCCCAGTGCGACTTGTAGGTGGCGCTCCTCGGTGCGATGTCCTCCCAGGTCGGTCTCGTCCCTGCGTCCACTTTCCTCAAGAGTGGCCCCAAGTCTGCATCCGCCAGCTGCTCCCTCCTCAGGCCTGCGCTATCCCAGCCTTCAGCAGGCACTGCCACAACTACTCGGACTGCTGCGGCACGCTCCTTCTCTTCCACTCTTGTGCGCTCATGGCCGTCCTGGATCTGCGGTAGGACACCTCCAATGTAATGGTCACTAGCGTCGGTGTCCACAATGAAGGCGCCACCCGGTCGTGGGAAACCCAAAATTGGAGCACTGCACAGGGTCCCCTCCGGGTGCTGGAAAGCGTCTTCGGCGTCCTCCGTCCACACGTAAGGCCGGTTTTCCTCCGTCAGGCGGGTGAGGGGTTTTGCGAAGTTGTCGGCCTTTTCCTCTAAATCATTAAGGCGATCGTCTACTTGACCCTTCCGCTTGCCCAGGTTCGTGACGTCATCCCTCACGTCTGCCAACCGTTCCTCAAACTTGGCGGCGAGAGCCTCGTTCGCCACCTTCATTTCGGTAGCCAGACCGTCATTCGCTGCTCTCATTTCCGTGGTTAACTCGGCCTTCGTTTGTTCCATCTTCTCGGCGATGTTGTCCCTAGCCGTCCTGATTAGTTTCAGTTCCGCGGCCAGGTTATTTCTAGTCTCCAGTATCTCTGTTAGTTCCGCTAAAATCTTTTCTAATGCTGCCTCCATCGTTGTAATGTTCGGTGATGTTGTTTTCCCGCTTCCTGACACCAGTGTGACTTTGTGGGTTCGTGAAATAAAAAGTCCAATTACACCACTCAACAGTGTTCTTTATTTCCACCGACTTACAGTTTAACACTTGCCAATTACACAAAATTACTTGCTGCACACAATTACAATTTACCCGTTCGTCCGTTACAACTTCACTTGTACTCGCGATTACATAAACTCCGATACTCATACACAGTTCGTACAGTCTTCCGTTGCACAATCCTTTCGTTCATTAACACGTCACTGACTAACTCTTACACCAAGAACTGCGACTGTCTTCTCGCTCACACTCACTAACCATCTGATTGACCAACTCAACCAACAACTGACTGACTGACTAACTAGCTGCAGCCCTTTTTATAAGCATCTCGCCGTCTTCTAGACGTTTCCAGATGATGAAAGATCCCATAATTTCTGGAACCAGGTGGAAGAGAAACAGACCGCCCAATTATGTTTCTTTCCCCAGTCGTCCCTGTCACCACTATAAGACAAACGAGGGGAGGTGTGGCTAACGCGGTCCTCCCCCCTGCCTTCCGTTCGCAGCTGGTTCACAGGGTGCTCCAGTGCTCCCGTTACAGTATCGTAAAACCTTTCTGTAAATTTTGTTTACTAAAGTCCTACTCACGTATTTTGTATATTTGTGCATTTACTCAGACCAATTAAAAAGACTAGTGGAACGCAGAAGGGTCGCACAAGGAAATGAGCGAATATACACAATTTTAAATTATCGATAAATGGCAAGCTGAGAGGACTTGTGTGTAAGTGTGCATTTGTGACTGTGTGTGCGTGTATGTATGTATGTATGTATGTATGTATGTATGTATGTATGTATGTATGTATGTATGTATGTATGTATGTATGTATGTATGTATGTATGTATGTATGTATGTATGTATGTATGTATGTATGTATGTATGTATGTATGTATGTATGTATGTATGTATGTATGTATGTATGTATGTATGTATGTATGTATGTATGTATGTATGTATGTATGTATGTATGTATGTATGTATGTATGTGTGTGTGTGTGTGTGTGTGTGTGTGTGTAATTCACTTCTAACGTTAAGCCATATCGGACAATGAATGAAAAAATTGGGTGAAATGATGCTCAAAGGAGCCTGCTGCCCATAGGTTACCAGACATTCTCCTTTCAGGATAAGGAAAAAATCCGGAAAATACCTGATCCAAATAACTCTCTCTGACCGAGATTCGAACCCAGGACCTCTTCAACGTGAGGCAGACAGATGGGCGAGACTGACAGAAAGAGAGAACAATGACAATTATTGTACCTAAGGAGCAATGAAGCAAGTGACGAGTGCAGAAGCTCAGCACAGTACACTCAAACAACAATTGATGGATCAGCGAACGACGTATTAGCATAAGGGACAAAACACACAAGAGGAGAAAGAAAGGGAAAAGAGGCACAAAAGACAACTAAGAAACTTACGTTAGAAGGGAGAATTCGAGAGCTGGCTAAGGAGGGGAATGCTGACAGGCGACTGAGGGAAGGATAAGGGTTGGCAACAACAGTATTACGGGACGATGTCGTGGATGTCACGTTAACTAGCAAGATTACTGGGTGATTCCCAGCGCAATTGGAAATAAATGTGGAAGTGAACAAAATGTAGTTTACGACCAGTTCGAATGGGTAGATAAGATAACTGGGGAGAAATGCTTTGGCTGGGAGAGACGGTGAAGAAATTAGCAAAATAAGTTAGTTAAGATTGCAAAGGGAATAGAAGATCGTCAGCGTCACGGCGGCGTGCACCCCTGGCGGGATTCGAATTCGTGAGTCCACGTGAAATCTACGCTGTAAGCTGACCTGGGTCTGATTCTTTCTTGCCTCCAACTGTCGTGATGTGGGATCTGAGTTCTCTGGGTTGAGACAACACATTTTGAGCTGAACACACTTGATTGGTAAAATGCACCTTACGGTCGCTTGTAACAGATAGCTTATTTGGAGATTGCAATTAATAAATTTATTGACCGTGTGCAATAGCACACTAGCACGTTAGGGGTAGAAATGCACACTATCGTGGTACAGGGTAACTTAATGAAAAGAGAGAGCAAGTGACGGTGAGTTTCTAAGAGAGTTAGTTTCATTGGTTGTAAGTTCACTAAGATTTCGTTCCAAGCGATCTAAAGTATCCTTTATCATGTATTTATACCATATTTGAAGTTAATCTCACGCCTCAGAAGGTTTTGGGTGTGACATAATGGTAATATGCCGGAATTCCCGGCGATTTACAAATATGCAGGTTTCTTATTGGATGGATAGATCCGCACACCATGCGTAAAAGTGGATTTATCCTAGCCAGTGGTATTGCAAACGATAGTGTAAACCTTATAGGTTACACTATATGTTGAGAATAGGACTATGTATACTTAAAGGGGTTTCGCCTTAAGGGTTTACAATCTACTCTGCAACCGGAAGCGTAGCTGAAGGAATATGGTATCAAGTGATACCAAAATTAAATAATTGCAATAAGTAAAGAGTAGTGATGGATTTCAAATAAATCTTGTATCTTTGTGAAACGCATGCACGTGCAGTTGAGTTGTTTTAACAAAAGAAACGTAAGAAAGGGGCTTTCTTAGCAGGAAAGAATTCTAAGGGATAGCACTTGACTATGTTTGAATAGGTATTCTTCGGACCCTTAATTATGGCAGGACCGAGACTAATAATCACAATGGACAAAATAGTGACAAAGGGAATCTTTGTGTCAATAATGGGCTTCGAGAAAGTGAAAGTTACATACGCACGCAGCTGTGCATAATGTGAGGACAGACAGTCCGCGGCGTGAAGTCGATTAAGGCAGTCCTCTTCTTCTGTCTTGGTCGAAGGCAGATAAGAACCGGTGGAAAGATCAGTCGGTTCATACGTAACTAATTAAGTATTATCGAGTAATAAGCATTCCACCTACAGTGAACCTAAACTGTGATATATTGGTTAACCCTTGGTCGGCAACTTCGAGTTTGATGTTATGATAAAAAGAAGCAGTCATTAAACCAGTTTGAAACGGGCATTCCAGTGTCATTAAAACCACCCTTCTCATACATATCCACACATACCCAGAGAGAACTTCATTGCTCAACCCAGAGCTATCCATTTTATTACTTCAAACCGTCGCTTCAATGTGGAACTCTTTGCGCCACCATTATTCTTTCCTTCACATGGTAGAACTAAATGGTAGATGGAATTTGTAGCAAGATTAAAGATAGACAAATAGAGAGAATACAAGATTCTATAAAATGACAATTTACTATAACCTAAGGAGTGGGTCTCAAGACAAGTCACTCCCGCAGTCAAGAGTCACCAGTCTCTTGAAGAGACTTGGGGTGAAACGGTGTTAGTACATCAAAGAACCATGCGGGCTTACCTTGGGAGTGTATATCGTTATTGTATATCGTTGAGGATGCAAATTGTAGAGTAGCCACCACTAGTCGGCAGCATGACGAACCTGAATTTAGGACCAGCATGAACTCCGGAGAAACTAGATTTAATGAGTGACCTGCCGCACGTTCCTTGCATAATCTTTCAGAATAAAGTCCGTCGCGTGCGCTAGCTCAAATACACTTAAATAGGGGGTCCTGTCAAACTGGCAGCTCACAGCTAAATCAGCATTTGCCACACCAGAGGGTCCACTTCTGTTTTTCCAAGTCACCTAAGCCTTATTTCTCCAAAATATTGTATCATCTTGCGCAATTACTGTTTACGTAACTGAGAACGTGTTGATTCCTGTTTCAAGCCATCTGTGTACTGTTAACATAAGTCAGCAGGAGGCATTATTCAATAGTCCAAAGTAAATGTTTTGTCAGCCAGCAAAATTTACGCTGAATCCTCCATCACACAGCTTTGCTCAAACTTAAGACACAGAAAATGAATGTTAAATAACAATGATTAAAGTAATTTCTAAGTTTCGCTCAGCCTACACACACAACAATAACACAAACTGGAAAGTACAAGAGCTGCCATAACAAATATCCAACCGTTTCTACCCCAACTGGCAGCAGTTTACCACGATGTAAGCAAAGTCTTTGCAAGATTGAATCCTGCCAAGCCTACGATACAAATGCCACGCTGGGTGAAACATTATATGCCTAATAAAATTGAAAAACAATAGCCCAAATGCCACCTACTATTATACAACTATTGAAACACACTCTACAAATTAATGCAGATGATTTATGTAAACTTTATATAAGGAATTTAAGTAAGCATTTAACATAAGGAAAGTGCCTCTTTCAAGATAATAAAGAAACGACAAATTTCAGTGGCGGAAAGGAGAGGAAAACGATGTTATGTCATCTACGCAACTAAAGGGCACCAGGGTGCTGCAAAAAGCACACCGTATGACAAGTAAACGCAAGTGAGGTAAGAAGATGTAGTAAAAGTAGAAAGGGAAACGGATAATGAGCGATAACGAAGGTGTAGTAATTTATCCATTTGATGGTTACTTTTTGTGGAACGTTTTCTCGAAAACCTTTTGTGCTGTATCCTGGGAGGATACCGAGTTTTAAAAGTGAGTATTTAACCGACCTTTCGTTTCCGAGCTATGCGGTTCACAACACACACAGACACACACAGACATGCACAGACACAGACACACACAAACACACAGATGGCGGAGAATATTGAACTCTGTGTTGAAAGTGCTTTGGAGAAGTTAATACAAACGACAGAGAAGAGTGGTAATTTAAGAAAAGATTTGAAGGTAGATATACAACAAGCGGTGACTACCTTGGGGTAATGCTATGTTTTAACTTATGAGTTACATAGTAAGATTGACAGAATTAAGGGTTTGGAAGAAGAGGTTAGGAATTACAGGGAACAAGCTTTAGCAGCAAACATACACACAGACACACGCATATACATACACGGGCATGCACTAACGTGGTTTTTTATTCAGTGGTCCTCAAAATGCGTATTTCCAAAAAGGGCCTATATTATGATGTTCCTCCTCACTCATCTTAAGAACGCTGAGAGCACTATTGCACAATAAAGTAACAGTTTTTCTTTGAATTCGACAAAACATTACTTACCGTTCCTCCCAGTCACTATGAAAACTGTAAGCTCTGTCTTTTAGCCGTATTGCATTAAGATCACGCAAGACACAAGACACGTAATTGAACCCACACTCATAGCTTCTTAAGTTATACTGAATGTTTGGTTCGAAAAGACACCCTCGTTCGCACTCGGTACAAACAACGGTACTCAAAATGAGCGAATTTATTATTGATAAGGCTTTGTTGGAATTAAAGTGACTGTCACCATTTCCTAACAGCAGCATATATAATCGGTTTCGTCCTAAAATTTCATTTAATGTTAGAAATCGTCAAAATAAGAGTTTACTGATTAAAGGGCATTAGGAAAACATATTACAGGTACTATGGCGCCTTGAGTCACCTCTTTCGATACCTCTGCTTTATACATACTTTCTGTTTCAGACCTACGAGGGCTGTTCAATAAAGAATGATCACAATGTTTTTATGACACCAACCTTTACTCATCCTCATATTTTTCGTAGTTCTTCTCAAAATAGTCTCCCCTGAATGCGATGCACTTCTGCCAGCGTTTCTGCCAGTGTTCAAAGACATGCGGGGAACCATTTTTGAGGTATCCTTCAAAATCACCTCCACGGCCTTCACCGCTACATCTGATTATGGATAATGACTCCCACGAAGGCTTTTCTTCAAGTTAGGGAATATAGAAAAGTCAGATGGGGCTAAATCTGGACTATAGGGAGGGTGAGGAATGAACTTCACGTTGATTTTTGCAAGACATTCAACAACAACAATATGCGGCCGCGCATTTTCGTGGTGCAGCATCCAGCTTGCTTCATGGAAATGTGGTCTTTTGTGTCTGATATGGACTTGCAATGTTCTCAGGACATTTCTTTAGTATTGTCCAGTTATTGATTGTAGGTACAACATTCTGATAAACCATTCTATGAGTATCAAAGAATAAGATGACCATAACTTTCCCAGGTTGGTGATGAAGGAGATTTCCACACTAAGCTGTGCTGTTTGCTTTCAGGATCAAAATGACGTAGCCAAGCTTTATCATTAGTGATTACGTTTGTAAGAAACTCCGAAACTTGCCTAGTTCTCATAGGCGGGAAGCAGGAGTACCAACAATGAAACTACTATGGCGTGTTTGTTTCATATTAAGCTAACAGAGTATAATAAGATTGAATTTAAGTACGAACAGTTATGTCCGTATAACAATTATGATCATTCTTTATTGAACATCCCTCGTACATAGATCGTTTGATAATTCTAGTAAAACACCAAGATTTTTTTTCATGAAGATATCACGTTATTTCTCGACATTGTCTCCAGTTATAGCTACATTCCTGGTCCAGCGATGTTCCAACATATCCCGTCAGAAAAAAAACAGGTCCCGTCAAGGTCTGTAAAATACTCGTTGACGGTGACTATCACTTCTTCATTTGATGAAAGTGTGTTACCACCAAGCCAAATTCCTGGCATCAAAATTAAGAACTCACGCTCACCTTTAGTGTCTATGCAGGGATGGGAAACCAAAGCGAGCAACTAATTATTTCTGCGTTACTACCCTTTCTTCAACGGAGGTTAATGTGCTGTTTCAATAGAATAGCTCACGTCCCTATGCAGCTGCTGCAACGAAATGGCTTTTCATGGTGTACGATAACTGCACTGACCAGCATGATCAGCTGACCTCTCTCCCATTGAAGATATGAGTCATGATGAGAAAGAAATTCAGTCTCCACGGCCGGACACAACTATTGCCGAAATGCGAGAGCAGGTGCAGAATGTTTGGGACATTGTATCGCAGAATGCAATTCGTCTGCACGAATACACGCCTGCTTTGCTGCCCAAGGGGCGTAAACCAAATAATAATGCGACAATCTAACATAGGTACGTTATTATAACATATTCGCTTTTGTTTTGTTATGTGGTGCTACCCTGGTATATATCCTTTCGTTTAACTCCTAATTAAGCTTACTATATGCGCAAGATTTCTTGAGCTCTGGATTTACGGTGTAGTGCGGGCAGAGAGGAAGAAAAGAGAGCTAACACGCTTTTGTTTCTGCAGTGTGGTCAACCTAGAAATACACAATTCAGCCAAATTGCGGTACGATACGCGAAGATTGCGCCGAAAGTATGAGATGTCGCTACAAACAATTGAACACCATCCGATATGTTGTATGCAACACCAACTCCAATACTCAGACCATAATACGAGAATCGATTGTAGGAAAAATGGCGGCGCTCGTGGCCCAGCTTGTTATGTTGTGGTTATATCTACAGAGTAAAGTGTGTGTTTGTTTACATTGATTGTGTGTTTGAAGAATTAATGTAATTGATATTACAGTGGCAATTAGTGACTAACGAGTTAGTTTATAGTTGAGTATTTGATATAAAGTGATAACGTTTACCTAAATATGTACAGTGAAGTATTGTCGAAATGCATCGTTATTGTGTTCCCAGCTGCAATCTAATTATGGTAATGTACCTCACACGACATTTAAATTTCCGAAGGAAAAATCGTAATGGGATAAGTGGACCAGGAACATACATCGTAAAGATTTTAAAGTAAATGACAAAACTGTAGTTTGTATTCATAATTTTGAACAGTGCCATGAGGTTAAGGAAGACATCTTTCCAGTAAATGATGGTGAACCAATTCGTACCCTTCGAAAAGTACCAAAATTAATAGATGATGTCTACCCCACGATTTTTAAGAATCAGCCATCCTATCACACAGTAAAGCTTAACCAGAAAAGACGAAATCCTGAAGAATGTATCCAAGACATTTTACAGAGAGTAAAGATAATTTTAATATTTGGTGTGCACAAGATGTTATTGACAGTTTTGAACCTAAGTGATGAGGAGATTTTAACCCATTGATAGTCATTATTAAAGACGATTAGTTACGTTCTTTTCAATAGCATTCAATATCCCAGCTTCACTGATGTTACTTCACTTAATAAGTTTCAAAGTATTTCATAACCTAGAAGCAATATTATGAGCCTACCAGTGGGAAATTTTAAATGGCTCTTGCAGTGTGAGGGAACTGACACCTTCAAACGTGACAATTGGAGTAAACTGGACAATCTGGTGAGTTCTCTTAAATATTATAGTATAAACAGTACCTATGTCCTTACCAGAAAAGGTTACTATGTAAACAATATAAAAGAAACTTTAGTACTTGCTACAGACGATAGGATGATTGAGTCCAATAAGATAAAGTTTGCTGTGTTTAATGCTTATGAGTTGTCATGCCTTGTAAATTAAATTTTGATTGGAAGTATAAGGTGGAAAATGCATAGAACTGGTCGTGCTACTATATAATGTGATAAGCTTTTAGGATTTGTCATGATGCTCTTTATTTATGTTATTACACGTTTTAGTTGAAAGTATAAAGTGATAAATTCTTAGGAGTTACCTCGCTGCTCCGTAATATGGATTACATTATGTCCATTGTGTATAGTTTCCTATTCTACGTAACCAGAGCCGCTGGGCTTCGACGGGCGCCATCTTGGAATCTGCATTACGGTCTGAGTATTGAAGTTGGTGTTGTTGTATGCTTATATATTTACTGTTATAAAACACATAAGAGTATTAAACAAATATTATGACAGCTATAAACATTCACTAGCTTTTTGACTCTTCGACTCCCAAGTCTACTGCGTCACTTTCATCGCTTGTATCCTTTAATGTGTTAATAATTTCATTAATTGCATGTTCTATTACACCATCGTTTCTCCAGTATTGCATTCCCAGCTCCTGGACCTTCTTGCAGTATCTTTCCCAATCCGTCGCTTCTATAGCAAGTTTCCGCAGATTTGTGGCTCTCGTTAACATTGCGTACTTTGTAAACATTCTTTACTTTTGCCCACGCCAGGTCAGTTGTATTCAGATCACAGTTATACCAAGGTAGACGAAAAATATTGTGTCCATTTCAAAAGCCATAACACTGACAACATAGTCTTGCTTTTAGATTTGTTGTAAATTGGTTAGCTAATAATTAACCTCAAAATTAAATGGCGTACATGTGAAAGCTTAGCATATTAACCACTAGATGTCACAGTGTGTAGCGCATTTCCTGTTTCGAAGTTGTCATCTACTTTTACGGAAATAGGGGAAACCTGCCGAACAAGGAATTGGGACCCGAACGCTCAAGAAATCTTGCGCATACAGTAAGCAATCTTGATGAAGTTGCATTTGTTCTTTTGTCTGCCAGTGTGATACACTTGCAGAGAAAATGTTTATTAATGCATCTGAAAAAATACTAAAATGTATATATATATATATATATATATATATATGAGCAAAATGTACAAACCATTTTTGTATTCACATACCTTACTTTAGCAAATAGGTATTCACTTTAATTTGAAATATAATTTTGCAAATTCAGCTTTTCATATTAAATGTTGCTTCTCATCTACACAGTAAGGAAAAATATTTATTTACAGAGAGCTGCACCCAAATCATTATTACATGCTTCTTACCGTCATTACATTTCTTCTTTAACCTGCATTAAAGGACATTTTCCTCCTTGCTGGCAGTGCAATGGTTATACTAGAGGTTAGCATTCTCCGTTAATTTTGTAAATATTGCGGTTTTTTGACCGTGTTTCTTTCTCATCATCTTTATTTTCTTCTACCTTCACGAATTAGGTCTTATGTGCCCATCTCACATTTGTTCAGCCCAGCGGTTTCTTCCTACCGATCTTCTTCCTCTAGGTTTGTACATCAATGACATCTTCAGTATCCTATACTCCGCCATTCTTTTCAGATGCTCTATTTAATTCTTTTATTGTTTTGCTATTGTTTAAGAAGTGGTTGTACTTTTAGTTTCATCAGTAATATTTTGATTTCTAACGTGTTCTTGTCTTGTGCAACCTTTCACATCCTTTAGAAAATACATTTCTCCTTCAATTTTTTCTTCTTTCTCTTTCAGGACTCAGACCTCACTTCCATACATTACCACTGGTATTACCATTGTTGAATAAAATGTTTGTTCTGTATCTGTTCTAACTTTTTTCCTCAGTGTTGTATATTATTGTTCCACAAATATGTTGAAATTTCTGTAACCTTCTTATTTATATATTGTAACTTTGTGGGTTCGTGGAATTAAAAGTCCAATTTTCCCGAAATTCTAAATGTTCTTTATTTGCGTAGAAACTCTCTGCGTAGCAGCAGAATTACAATACATATCACAATGTACAACACCAAGGTCGGTGACAATAACAAACAGCTTACTCAACTTCCACTGTTTACAACACTCTTGTTACATGTGTTTACAACAACTCTCTGCTGGCGTGTCACAATCTCTTACATATCTCTTTCATAAATTCGAGAGGTTTCTCGAACTACAACTTTTCTCTGTCAATCAAGATATCACTAGAACCTTTCAAACGTGAAATGCTCTTCGGGCCGGCCAGTCTTTTATCTCCGTGATATACTATCCGTCTGTTATTTATCAGCGCTATCGTTATTTGCCGGCTCTTTGTGTGGACTAACAAGCCACGCTATTGATACGCGCGAACCTTCTATGTGGGTTGCCGCGACAATATTGTTCTTTATACTTATATCACTGTACTTTCAAGTACTGGAAGTGTGAAACCTGTTCCAACATTTTATCTTTTGTTACCATTTTTGCTATTATTGGGCATCTCCCATGGAACGCCATTACCTTAGTTTTTTGATTTGAAGCTGTTATGTTATATTTTACACGTATTATTGTGCCGACCTTCGTCAGAGGGAAGGGTGCAAAATTTTTTACAAATACAACGGAATGACCAGAAGGTAACAAGGAACCGATGGATTAAATGTAGAAAGGTATACGGCAACAGCCATCACGAGGTGAAGGTGTGCCCCTTTTTGAATATGCCTAACCAAAAATATTTGTGAATCTGTTTTAAACAGTATTTTATTTCAACTCTTCGTTATATACAGGTTAATTTTCTTTCCATTCCTTCCTAAAACTCAATTTTAGTCCCACTAAGACATTAAATTACCAACGATTCTCTGATCTTACTAGCACAAGGCACCAAGCCAAAAACTAAAAGCACGTTTTACAACAAATTATTGCATGTTAGATGTCCGCCACTTGCCCCTTGCCGACCAGGTGAGACACTTACGCTAACTGACACAAGGTTACAGACCCACTTATGAGGAAAAGTCGGCTCGTGTAACCAGCGCCACAAAGCACTAAAAACACGGCAACTGCAGGCTAGTTCACCCGGCCGACAAAGCAGTGAGCGCTCCGCGCATTATTTCATTGATAAACTGTTTTCTGTAGCCTGTCCTCTGTCAGAAAGTGGTCCGAACTATAAAGCCCGGGCCTTAAAGTACTTACAGCATATTAAGTCGCCATTAAGGTTGTTGTCACATGTATTTATGAGAACTCCTAGTGGTTAACCGGGGAAAACACGAGTCAGTTGGAGAGTTTAGTGCCATGTTGGCACGTTGGCCTAGTAGCTCAATGGGTTAGAGCTGCTGGACGGAGATCAGAAGATCCGTGTTTCAAATCCCGGCTATGGCATTGCATTTTTCAGTCTGGCTCTACGCTTTCATAGTACGTCCTACACACGGCTAGTGTGAAATAACAGTTAATTTCTATTAATTGTACCTAATAGTAGTCGGAACTATAAAGCCGGGCCTTAAAGTACTTACAGCATAGTAAGTCGCCATTAAGTTTGTTGTCTCATGTAATTATCAGGACTCCTAGTGGTTTACCGGGAAAAACACGAGTTAGTTGGAGAGTTTAATGTCATGTTGGCACGTTGGCCATAGTAGCTCAATGGGTTAGAGCGGCTGGACGGAGAAGAGAAGATCCGTGGTTCAAATCCCGGCTATGGCATTGAATTTTTCAGTCTGGCTCTACTCTTTCATAGTTCGTCCTACACACGGCTAGTGTGACAGAACAATTAATTTCTAATACTACATCGTCTGCAGAACATAATACATTCAATGTTTTGTTTCGAACAATTTCTAATCCCTTAAGAACTACTTGTTTCCTTTATCTAGAACGCAGAAAAATGGATGCAGAAAAATATCACAATTTTAGCGCCTGTGAATATCTATAGTAAATAGTTTAATAAATATCTAGTACAGCTGTGTCACAATATTGGCAGTTTCAAACAACAAAACATATATTTTGTTTTTTATTTTTGCTCGTTCCATTTATACCCCGCCTTTAACTACTATGGTGATATCGGCGGCCGTTCTCCTTTGGAATATATCGAAGGTGTTAACTCATTATCTTTGGTTTTTAATCATTATATCACGCACACATTCACACTGTCATTCATACGTCCAATCTCTGGGGAAGATGGGGAATTATCTTGTTCGGAGAAAAATCCCCACCCCCACAGCCGGGAATCGAACCCGTGACCCCTAGCACGGTAGCCAGGTGCTCTACCGACTGAGCTACGGGGCCAGCCTTTGGGTTGTTCTTTCCAACAACAAAAGATATATTATGTTTTCCAATTGTAATTAATTTCCCATTTATGGCACATATGTCTGGTATTGTAGACATTTATGATATATTTGTTAAATACTTCTAACTAAAGAAACACAAACATAACAGGAATAAAATGAATAGCCCTTGTTTGGGGATAACAGTCAATTCTTCCTCCAAAATGTCTACTCATTTATTGGGAATCATACATCACACTTGTGTCTGTCAGAACGGAATAATTTAATTTCACCGGCTTTCCTCTGTTGCTGTGCGGAGTCAATTATAACTAGAGTCATTTATCACAGTTCGTCCCAATGCTACCACCACCCCAGGAAAAAAGTTGAAGCGCACAAAAAGAAGTTTAAATATTCAATGCTTCGGGAAGGAAAAAGTATGTTTATTTGGTCCAGCCTCTCCCTGCAGACTGAAAAGGGAAGCGAAGGTAAACCTAGCTTGAAAATATTTCTCTTTTATTCCCCTCGGAACTATGCCTCGAATACTTTCTCCATGCAACCCAAAAGAAGCAAATGTAAACATATTTATTCAAAAGTGTAAATTGGTGTTTAATTACATATTTCAGTATCGAGTAAAATATTTTATTACTTTTTTCAAAGGAGAACTACTCCGATTTTAATACATATCTTGGTGCTGCTCTAGATGTCATGCCAATGTGAAGTAAATTAATACAGAAACTAACCACAGAAAGAAAGTGGTGACACATTAAGTTTATTGTGACGTTTCTTAATTAATTCCTTTTTAAATAAGATACCGAATACGAAAGATAGACTTTAACTCGTAACCTGAACTGACACCAAACGTTTGCACGTTGCTGTACGATCTTTTATGATCTTATAACCTTCCGATTGTACTTACAAAGACAGAAATTTGGAAATCTAATTTATGAACTCGTTGCAACAAACGGCACTAAACAATAATAATGGCAACTTGCCTTAGTAATAATATACAGGTACTTATAGAACCTCATCATAAATATTATTACTATTACTGATCAATCAACTCATCTTGAAAAAATTTACATTCGTCGTTGCCATCAACATTTTCACCATCATCATCCGACTTTGTGATAACTTATAACGCTTTTATAATAATAACCTATGGTGGGACAGCCCTTAGAGGGCCAAGGCCTACAAACCCGACTGCCGGCCTCACGCCCACTTACGCACGGCAGAGGTGGACGATCATCCAACCGATACGGGGAGGAGATGTGGTCTGCATCTCCGCACCCCCCAGCCAGAACGTTGGTTTCCGTGACCAGGGCCGCTTACCTATCGTAAGCTCCTCACCTTCCTCACGATGCTGAGTGGGCACCGGTCCCATACCCGGGGGTGGGATCGAACCCGGACCGCTTTCCGTGGCCAGGGACCAGGCATGCTGCCTTAGCCCGCTACGCCACGGCGCAGGACATAACGCTTTTATACCATTTTGCTTAAGGACAGGCATTACACAATGACTTCTTGGGAATTGCTTTTCGCAAGTGTTTTGCAAAGGCTCAACATAATAATTAATTCCCATTTAATGGACTGTCATCCTGCAGGAGATGCAGGGATGGATCTAAAGCATAGGATTATATGCATACTTGTGTTACACCGTAACGCTAGAAAACCTTCCATAACGAACGTAATTTTCGAATTGGCAATAAATATTGTGAATTTGTGGGTTCATAGAATTAAAAGTCCAATTTTCCGAAATTCTAAATGTTCTTTATTGGTGTAGAAACACACTGCGTAGCAGTAGAATTACATCACATATCACAATAACACTATAACACCAAGGTCGATGATAACAAACAGCTTACTCAGCTTCCACTGTTTACAACACTCTTGTTACATGTCTTTACAACTGTTTACTACTCACGACTGACTCTTGGAGAGTCGACGCTTTCTTAAATACCTCATTGATAAATTCGAGAAACTTCTGGAGCAAATAAGAAAAACAACTGTTCTCTGTCATTCGAGATATCACTAGAACCTTCCTTACGTGAAACCCTATCTGGGCCGGCAAGTCATTTATCTCAAGCGCCATGTTTATCTGCTTATGCAAGCACTGTCCGCCTGTTATCTTTATCTGCGGGCTCTTTGCGTACTCAAGACGCGCTTAACCCTCGGCACCGAAACTTCTGTGGTTTTCGCCGCGACAGTATACTCAAACGATTGTGTTAGTTGGATGACAGTTGTCTGAAAAGTCTATAAATAGATCTGTACTTATTATTTTCTCTACCATGTATACGTAGACACAGTAGATATTATTTTATATTGTATTTTACCGGAGATCGCCTAAATCCAAAAACAACTTTGAAAAAATACGCATGTTTGATCAGTTTGGCTAAAAATACACATATGTGTGATTGAACAGTTTAGCAAAACCTCGAAAGATCGATAAATACCGAATTGTATATTTTAAGTTTAGTATCTTACAGCTATGTGACATGAATGATCACTGAATCATAAATTACCTTTTATATGTAACGTTTTTCGATAGTTTTTGTATGAAAAATACCAGTAAGGATTCTTTTGAAAGTGCCATGCGTCAGAAACATTTATAGGAAAATGAAACCTCATATTTTGAATTTTCTGAGAATGCCCATAAAACCATTTTATTTGTTTGGAATTTTATTTGACAATTATTACCTGCCAAACATGAAGATGTTTAAGAATATACTAAAACTGAAGATCCCTTTAAAGCAAACAATTCGCTTGAATTTTTTGGGGGGCTTTTCACATGGCTTTTCCGAGCTGTTATTAAGCTTCGACTGATAACAATGCCTTGTCATTCTGTTAAAATCTTGTCAATATTCATTTGTTTCTCACAAATAAACGTTCCCAAAGGATATTAGAAACTAGGATTTCGATTTATCTGAATGAAAAAATAAATATTTTTAGAGGATATTGTCACCCAATTATCAGAAGGCACGATCAACTGGCAGCTGGGTGGGGGACCGGAGGTATTAAGCCCACGCCTACCGATTTATCTTGGTCACTCACTGAGGGGATGGTTACAAAACTATCACGAGCCACTGTACCGTCTCTTTCCCCTCCCCCTGACGTCTGGAACAATCAGGATCATTGTTCCGAGCCGCGAAGCTTCGAGATGCAGCGATCTGCCTATATAAGCTGCGCATTAGACGACTCACGTAGTTCTTAGTTCTCAGTCCTGAGTTCTTAGTCGGATCGAGAGAGCGAGTTGTCGCTGAGTAGCGAGTGTTACGTACTTGTAAGTGTTGCGTAATTGTGAGTATTGCGTAATTGTGTGTGTTTCTAACTGTGTGTGATACGTGTACCAACTGTAATTCGGTGGAAATAAAAAATATTTTAGTTTGTGCAGCTGGACTTTTAATTTCACGAACCCACAAACTCACAATATAATAAATATGTTTGCAATAAAGTTGAGGATTGGCTAGGACACAATCTCATGGAGAGGATTTGGTAGGTCGACTAGATTTCACCTACTGTACCTTTGCTCCAAGAGAGGCATCCCCGGGAGGAAGAATGAGGTGAGACGAGACAAAGCGCAGGTCGACCCAGGGAGACACGACTGTGCAGACGGCAGGGTCCCTACTACTGACCAGTTGGAAACTCCCCAGTAGGCCAGTAAAGGCAGTATCCCACCCACCGTAGCCCTGAAACGGCTCACTAGGCCGGCCTGTAGACCGGAGACCGTCCTACGGAGGAGATGTTCACCAGGAGCATATCATCCTGCCATGCAGCGTCGAGGCTCATGTCGACACGTCAAACATGAAAAAGACTACCAGATGTGAGATGATGTGCAATGATGAAATGAAATGGAGGACAAGAAATTCGGTGGATGTAATTAACCTAACAAGCATTTGCCTAGCCACCCGGATAATCCCCGTGGGGTCAGGTAGGGCGGCCACGGGAATCGAATCAGGACCTCCCAAATTCGGGCCACAGACCATTCGGCTCGGTGCAATAAGCTTTTAAAAATAGTGATTTTGGCAGAATAAAGTATGATAAACATCACGTATCGTTAAATACAGCGTATCACAGCTTTTTTTTTTTCAAATGATTATGATAAACTATGAGTGAAGGTGTGCGTAAGAAGGATGAAAAATTCAATTAAGCACCTTTTCGGGAGAACGTGAAGAAAAGGATTGACGATATATGCATGTGCCCTTAGTAAAACTACGACTACGGAATGGTAGTTGTAAGGGAATTCTAATCGGTTAAATGCTGAAATTAAGAGGATCAATAAAAGGAAACTGTGACAAAGGGGTGTAAAAATAAGTAAATTTTAAAGGCTAATAAGTGAAGGTAGATAGAGTGCGTTTTAAACACATACAACCTGGTAAATTACTAATACATTACTTAACTGGGACTGGCCTATATAAGATTTATAAACTTAAAATGGTTTTAAGAACAGTGTAGCTTATGTGAGGTACAAAAACCCAGGAACTAATTCTTCTGAATGTGCAAAATTGTATAAGAAATTGAAAAACGGAAGAGAAGCACTACAGGGACATCAAATGTGATATGTAACATGAAACGATACATTTTACGAATACTTAGACAAGTTAGCAAATAAAATTAGCAAACTGACATTGGAGGAAAGGTTGGTAATAGAATTACTAATAGCAAACACTTTCATGGTGCAAATAACACGCGAGGACAGAACAAAGTACATTTGCAGTTGTTGCACATGTTGCAAGAAAGAAATTATACACAGACGTTGAGTAACATAGAAGATTATAAGCTAAAAGGGGGGATGATGTAATTAAGCAAAGCGACGAAGAACAGAAAAGAGAGAAGGCTTTAAGAGATGGATGGAGAGCAGGAAAAAGTGGTTGAAAGGGAAGGAGCCATAGGATAGCAGTAGGATAGAGCAGTGATCAGGTGGAGCTTTGGGATTAGGAAGTGGAGTGGCGTTGTGGGAGATAGGAATATTGTTGCCAGTATAGAAGAGAAGGAGGCGGAAGAAGAATGAAAGGGGAACAAAAGAGAGATTTACTGGAATAGGAGTTTTAGTGGAGGTGAAGTTAGTGAAAAGTGTAAGATAGGCTTTTTCTAATAAGTGATAAATGTTAGCGAAAGAAGCTGGAAAAAGAATTATTAGTTAAAGTGATTAATTAAAAATTAAATGATTAATACTTCTAATTTAGGGCTTATAAAACAGACAATATTGAAAAGTTTTATGATAAAATAAATTGTGAATATTGTTTAAGTGACAAACGTGGACAATGTACAAGTAACGTTATAAATTGGAAATATTTGACATAAATATTTGAGTAATCAATTAGATACTAACAGGATTATAAAACCGGAATTAGTTAAATTTATATCAATAAAAAAGTAGTTATAGTTTAGAACAGTGTGATTCACCCTGGGGGTTGGGAACCCCTGAGGGGTCGCGAAGCCTCTATAGGAGAGTCCCGAGAGGTCGGGAGAACTCAGTAAAAAAAATCAACAAATTTGAAAAAGGCAGATATATTAATAAAAAGTTAACAAAATGATTCTGGACGTGCTATTTATACAAACACATTAAAAATAAAATATTGGAGTACTCACTCATTTTAATGTCAAGGTTACGTTTGAGTTTGTTCAATTTCTCCCATCATGGATGAGCTTTCTAATCATTAGGTATTTAATCGTTTTCAAAATTTACGTGATTTCTTAGTTATCTTTTTATGGGGGACATTGATGACAGTGGCAACTCGCAGAAGTACGAGGTAGAAAACGGAATCAAACACTTCAAGCCCTCGGTTGCTAATACCGGGTATTCTGTTTTTCTCTTTAACGAACAGGCATCCAATTTTTTAGATTTGAATTCCAACTGTAACTTCCCATCGGCAGATAAATCCAGCAGATTCTCTTTGAGCTTATTTGCTAAATTTACTTCATTTAAAGCAGCATTTAAAAACGGATTTAAGATCCATTTTTATATCCGACATCTCTTGCACTGAGAAGTAATGGCGCAATTATTTCTTCAATCGAACACTATTTTCGTACCATATTTATGAGTTGACTTCCGACTTCTGCAGTGAAAGACTGTTGACTAAAATGAATCAAAGTTGTTTTGATTTATGGATGATGACCACAATGCAATTTTGTTATAAAGCCACGGAGTTTGTCTTTTACTGTAATGACATTTTCATCCCGCCCTTGAAGACTTTTATTCAAGTTATTTAAATGCTCAAATATGTCAGAAAGGAAAGCCAATTTCAAGAGGAATTCCGTGTGAGAAATGAACTCAGATTAATGTGACCTGGCTTGCTGTAAATATACTCTTTGTTCAGTGCGAAGTTCCATAACTCTGGTCAGTACTTTGTCTTTTAATAACCACCTAAGCTCTTTATCGTAAAGAAAATTGCGGTCTAGTGTCCCCATATCTTCACAAACGATTCGAAACAATGGGGTCTGCAACGATTTTCCTTTAATAGAATATAATAATATTTAGAACTTGACTGTACTCTGGTGGCAAAATTTTGGCTGCAAGAACTTGGCGATGGAGAAAGCAATTCATCCCACAAGCGTTTGGCATATGCTCTTTCAGTCTCCAGTCATGGCTTTTGCGCCGTCAGTACAAATAGCAATGCATTGTTGTGTCCAATCGATATTCATATCTTGCGGAGCTTCAGGGAACATATCATCAAGCAATGATCTGTAGTATTCATGGGAAGTGTCTTGCAAAGTAGTATTTCTTCCGTTAATATTTCATTGGATTCAAAACACACAAAAGCTACAAATTGCATACAATCGGCAATATCCGTTGATTGATTAAATTGCAAGGACACAAAAGCACCTTTCTTTACCTTTTCTATGACTTTATCCCGAATATCAGTCGCCATATTGCTTATCCTGCGTTGGATGCTATTGTCAGAGAGAGGTATATTTTGAGCTTTTCAAACTCTTGCTTGCCAAACATAATCTCTGGTATATCTAAAGCCGCTAATAAAATCGAATTTTTGGCAATACTGTGAGGTTTTTCTGCTTTGACCACACGAAAAGCAACTCAATAGCTAGCGAGAAACGCTTTCTAATTTAGGTTGGTCATTTATCCTATAGCATGCTTTTGATGTTCAAGAACCCTTAATTTTCGCTCAAAAATTCCACGGGATTTTTTTTTTTTTTTTTCATTAGAATGTTTTGTGTTTAGGTGGCGTACCAACTTCGATGGCTTCATGCTTTCTCTTGACAAAATGTCCAAGCAAATTAGGCACTGCGGTTTATTCTCAATCACAGTAAACCCAAATTTCAAATTATTGTCGTTACGTCACAAAGACCTTTTTTCTTTATTGCATTGCTCCCGCTAGACGTCGAGGGTCTAATAATCTTTTCAGGAATTTACACATTTTAGTGATAACAAACAACTCAAATACTTACGTAAAACGTAGAACAAGTGATTGGCGCTCTTCAAACAACCAAACAGCAGACGACCGGACCCCACGTGTCTCATGCTCACAAATCGCTTTACAAATTACTGCAACTCCAAGGCAACAGTCCGTATAACACCGTAGTTTCACTTCCGAATCGTTTCCACTTATCGTGGACTTGCTTCCGATTCACATGCTTCGCAGTCTTGCACTCAACTGCCGTGGCAGCAGCAGACCAGCAGACCAGCAGAAGAGTCGAGTCGTCCAGGTTTACCTGGACGGAGTGTTTGCTGCCCAGCACCTAGCCGATTATTGCGTCTTTATCTGGGCGGTATAAAAGAGTCATCTTTTGTCTCGGCGGTTGTTTTCGGCAGTGGACATATCTAGCCTTGTGCGCGCTGTTACCCCGTGGGGGAAAGCGCCCAGTGCTGGCTGCACTCTTCCGCCTGCCTGGGAGAAATCTGAGCACAGTCCGCTTAACAGGCTAGAGGGAAAGGAACCGTGTTTAGGTATTGAATTTACCAAGTCCATTTCTGGGCTTGGGGGGGTTGGAGTCAGAGGAATGTGGCCCTGTTCAGTTCTAGTTACCCAAAGCATCTTTGGGCAACCGGTAGCTCGGTCGGCGTCGTGGAGCCCTGTGGTCGTAACGGCCAAGGGTGTTCACCAGTATGTTTGGATGGGAGTCCAGCTTATCGTAGATAATCTCTCCCGCACCACGTCCACGATGTACGGGACCCCGGAGTAGGTATGAAGTATGTGGGACGGGAATCTACGCCCGGTATCGTAGATCATGCGCAGTGCCCTGTTCTGGACGCGCTGTAGTCTGCGAATAGTGGTGGGAACTGCCGTGGCCGCGGTCGACTGCGCTATTTATTGACCAGCGCATTCTAGCGAGAATCATCTCGAAGCGTAACGAAATGTCTCGAAACTTGTGGACCTTTTGTGGAACATGTACTAGTTCCGAGTGTTACAGATGGCGCTGGGAGTATCGGCCCTAGCAATATGTATTTGTTTGTTATCAATTGGCCACGTATTCGATTTAAAATTATGTTTTACGTACTTAATTATATATTTATATCCGAATCCTAATAACACCAAAGCCTAAATTATTTGTGTGAATTATATATTTTTAACATACATTAAAAAAAAAGGATCGGGAGTCGCAAAATATTTGTAGATACTAGGGGGTCGTGTCATGAAAAAGGTTGAAACACACTGGTTTAGAAAATTAATAAGGTTTAGAAATTTAAATTACTCTATATGCAGATTTGGCAGGTAAATCCTAAATACACTGTCAGATTTGAGGAGTTGAAGTTAAAGATATTCAAAGGATAATATATACCAATTGGTAACCAATTAGTGACCAGCTGGTTTACGCTAATAACAAAGACGACATATGTCACATTCCTTTATTCTAATTAGTTATGTAGAGATTTAAAACGTAAAATAGTGAGTAAAGCTTTTATTGTACGAAGAAATAAATAATTGATAGTCTTGAAATTTACGTCCTGATTTACATGTTCAGATTCCAAGATTTTACCCAAGGGGGAGTCAAATATAAACCTTAAAAGTGTAATGAAAAACTGATATTTCGGGCCATGCTCTCTAAATTGGCAGTACTGTTAACAATAACGTAAGGAATGCCAAACCAACAGGTGGTAGTATACTGCCGGCAAGCGATCCCGGCCACAATAGCGGTTCAAAACTCTTGTTCCACTTGCGACATGCGTCAAGTAAGAATGCACTCTGTTATAAGCTTTTCGAGCATTGAAGGAACGAAGCCTACTGAAATCCATCGGCAAATGGAGGTTCAGTATCGTGATGTATGTCTAACACTATGGATAGATTACAAAGTTCGGAAGTTGCGTGACTTCTGCGACAGACTATTTGCCCCCGGGTAAAGCACACTGTGTTGTGGCACATTATGATAGAATATCGCAGTGTGTTGGTAGATGAAACAGCCGCAAATACCCACGACTCAGAATAGCATATCAATAATGATGTTTTTAATTTGCGCAAGATGTCTGTAACTTTTTCATATCCACTGTATTCACCAGACCTCGCGTCGAGGGATTACCACATGTTCGGGCCGCTTAAACAGAGTAACAAGCGGTGCAGGAGGGTCCGCCACACAAACAAAATAACATTTTTTAGAAGATTCCGTGCGTTTTGACCTGAGTTGCATTTGTGTAAAAAAAAAAAAAAAAAAAAAAAAAAAAAAAAAAAAAAAAAAAAAATCGAGGTTGTCATTTGACTCATTCTTGTATTAAATATACATTTAATTGTATTGCTTATCATGTTTTTCGGTATTGCAGGGAAAGGGGTTGGAATATTTAGTGTAACATATAGGTTATGTGCTTAAAATGTTGATAATTGATGCTTCCTTTGTATGTTCAGCGTGAAAGGTGACAGGTTTTCATCTTTAAGACTATTAAAGATCGTGTAGTTTTTTGGTGTTTTTTCCTTGTAGTTTTTTTTTTCACAAATATTTTCATTATTGAGATAGCTACTATTTTATTTAGTAGAGATTGCAGCACATTAAACTCAACAAGTTCACTTTACATATACTTTATATACATAAACGGAAAGTGACACATATTAAAGCATGACATAAATATAATGCACAATAAGGGCCTGAGCCAGGTAAATTACTCAAAATCTTAGTAACATTGTTTATTGAGGAACCCAGTTTACAAAATTATGCGTTCATATTTGTGGATTATAAAAATCGGTGAGTAATTAAAGCAAAACGAGAACATAAAATAAATAAGAACTAATAGTTAACGTTTTGGGAAATCACTGGAAAGTGCACTAGTCGCTAAGACACGTGCTTCACAGCATTTGCTCATATTATGCCGCACTGCAGGAAATACTTCTGGGTTATATTTTACCACGTCTGCTACTAAAAATATTCTGTCTTGCAACATTTACTGATCTGTAATGTATAGCGAGATTCCACATAGACCCATAGAAAACAGTAGTATAAGATTTGGAAGTGATAGCCATCTTATTGGTCCATTCCGAGAGATCCTGCGTTTTATGTAGGTGGCCACACACGGCAGAGGTGCGCCGTCATGTAGTAGCCACATATCATTTCTTACTGTCAAGGGAACATCCTCAGGCAGAACTGATAACGCTTCTTGAAGAAAATGGAGATAGATGCCTCCCGGCGAAACCCAAGGGAAATCCTATGGATTGATGAATGGGTTTGTTAAGATTCCTACCAAACGTTTACAGAAAATCTGTGCTGAAAATTGTCTTGCCTTGTATGTGGATTATCATAAGCCCAGTATATTTCAAGTGTCATGCAGTGATTATTTCCTAAGTTTCCAGTAATTTTTGGCTCATCGACTCTAGGAGCTTTAATGGGGATATTCCTATCCTTGTTGAGGGAGTAATTCGGAAACTGTTACATTTGGCTATATTATATCTGTAGATACTTGGAAATTCTACTCTTTTACAGTATAAATGAAAACAAAAAGAAGGCTTAAAATAAGTTTTAGTAGGTTGGAGTATTTCTGTTATTGGGTTTCCAATTTTACAATGCACAACAAGATTGTCTTTCGAATATACAGAATTAACCGTAAAAAAATTACGAGGCCATATAACTAGTTATGTGTTTTGCGATAACTCACAGCTATAAACCAGTCTAACAACCATAAAAGTCCCAGCTGCTCTGTCACAGCTTTATAATCATTACAGTATTGTGACAATCATTTGGAAATAAAAGGAAAGAAAAAGTGAATTTTCAATTATTTGTAAATGTATTATAACTATAGGTATAGTTTCTAACAAAAGTAAATCCAGAGCCCTGTACGGAAAACTGTTCTATCTTTTCAATCATCTGATGCTTTTCTGATACACACACACACACACACACACACACACACACACACACACACACACACACACACACACACACGATGTTATGGAATACAAAAGATATGGAAATGTGTAATCCTGTCTGGTATTCAGTAAGAGTATTTTGAGCTGTAAGGACAACGAGTGACACACATGAGTTGTTCTTTTAAAGGAAACATCAACAATGGCGTCCACCTTAGAAGAAACAAAAATACGTGCATAGTAATCAAGCGCAAATTAGTTATGAGTGCAATCTGTGAAATAATGTATTATAACTACATAACAACGAAGCGAAGTTGAATAGTTTAAAGCCATCCAAGACATATAACAGTGGCATCAATGCAGCCATTTTAGACCTTACTTTGCTCTGTGTTTGTGCTTAAAGGTTATCTTCCGTTAAACGTGGTAATGCGCCATAAGCCACGAGCCTGAAAGCTCAGCAAAAAGTTGTCAAGGAAATGAAATGAAGGGTAATGGTGGAAATTAGGACTCAATGATTGCCGCAATTTATCTATTACCCCTTACACTATTCTGGCTTACCTAGGCAACAGGAAGGACGGGGAGAGGTGTTACTTGATAACAAAGGCATGGCATACTTTAAGAAATTCCTTATTAAGATATGAGAATTTTATTATTTTCTATTCACCAGAATGAAAGGCGAGCTGTTTAGTATCAGACGACACTTCAATACGAGTTATGCCAAGAAGTAGGGAGAAATTTGCGTAAGTTTGTGTGTGTGTGTGTGTGTGTGTGTGTGTGTGTGTGTGTGTGTGTGTGTGTGTGTGTAATGTACGTCCTTTAACTTTAAGTCATATCGCACGATAAATGGAATGAGTGAAATGATGCACAAATAGGCCCAGTCCATGAAGCTTAGAGTTACCCGGCATTCATATTTTAGGATGAGAGAAAGCCCCAGAAAATGTCTTTTCCAAGTAACTCACCCTGACCGAGATTCGAATTCGGGACCTCTTGGTCAATACTTTGTATATGTTTTTAACCCTTATAGCTCGGTGTCCTCTGATACTTATTTCCAATTCATTATGGTAGTGAATTTTCCTTTAATGATGATTGATATACCGATTTCTTCTCCAGAAGGTGTTGAGAAGCAAAAGATACAGTCATTCAATAAAATACCGTGAGTATATCGACCGTGGGTTGTTTAGTACGATTTGATATAAAATAAGTAGAGTGAAATCTGACCTTGGAATTATCATACACAGCTTCAGTGACGATTTAGACTAAGTTGATCTCTTCTTTCTCCAAAAGGACAGCACATATTTTATTCTTTTAGAGGAATTTTAGCTGTATTGAGCAAGCAAGATTTCTTAACATGCATAATTAAGGTTTTCTGTATTTAAGTTCAATAGCACTTAACACAGTCTTTTTAAAAGTATAATACAAATCGTCCGTAACTTCATGTTTTCCTAATAAATATAGTATGCCCAAGTGGCCTAATTTCTGTTACACCTAAATTTTATGCCTCGAGGGCAGATCAATAAAGAAAGATCCTTTTTTTTGACAACGTACCTTTACTCATCCTAATAAATTTGATGGTTCTTCTCAAAACAGTCTCCCCTGAATGCGATGCACTTGTCCCAGCGTTTCTGCTAGTCTTCAAAGACATACTGGAAACCATTTTTGAGAGATCCTTCGAAATCGCCTCCGCAGCCTTCACCACTGCTTCTGATGATAGATAATGCCTCTCATGAAGGCGTTTCTTCAAGTTAGGGAATAGAAAGAAGTCTCATAGGGCTAAATCCGCACTATAGGGAGGGTGAGGGATGCACTTCACGTTGATTTTTGCAAGATATTCAGCAACAACTTTGGCAATATGCAGCCGCGCATTATTGTGGTGCAGCATCCAGCCTGCTTTATGGAAATGTGGTCTTTTGCGCCTGATATGTACTTACAATGTTTTCAGGACATCCCTGTGGAATTGTACAGTTACTAATGTGTGCGCAGGTGCAACATACTGATAAACCATTCCATGAATATCAAAGAATGAGATGGCCATAACTTTCCCAGCAGAAGCAACCACTTTTCCTTTTTTGGGGGTTGGTGATGAAGGAGATTTCCACACTGAGATTTGTTGTTTGCTCTCACGATCAGAATGATGTAGCCAAGTTTCATCAGCAGTGATTGCATTTGAAAGAAGCTCCAGATCTTCCTCTAACATCAACTTTAACTTCATACGACCTCCATTGCAGCGGGAGGCGATACTGAACATCTCTAAACTTGCGTGGTTCTCACAGGCGGGAACCAGGAGTACCAACAATGAAACTACTACGTCGTGTTTGTTTCACATTCAGCTAACATTGAATTTTAGTGCGAAAAATTATTACCGTAAAAAATTATGATCATTGTTTATTGAACAGCCGTCGTAGTTTATCGTTAGCCACTAATTATTATTATTATTATTATTATTATTATTATTATTATTATTATTATTATTATTATTATTATTATTATTATTATTATTATTATTATTATTATTATTATTATTATTATTATTATTATTATTATTATTATTATTATTATTATTATTATTATTATTATTATTATTATTATTATTATTATTATTATTATTATTATTATTATTATTATTATTATTATTATTATTATTATTATTATTATTATTATTATTATTATTATTATTATTATTATTATTATTATTATTATTATTATTATTATTATTATTATTATTATTATTATTATTATTATTATTATTATTATTATTATTATTATTATTATTATTATTATTATTATTATTATTATTATTATTATTATTATTATTATTATTATTATTATTATTATTATTATTATTATTATTATTATTATTATTATTATTATTATTATTATTATTATTATTATTATTATTATTATTATTATTATTATTATTATTATTATTATTATTATTATTATTATTATTATTATTATTATTATTATTATTATTATTATTATTATTATTATTATTATTATTATTATTATTATTATTATTATTATTATTATTATTATTATTATTATTATTATTATTATTATTATTATTATTATTATTATTATTATTATTATTATTATTATTATTATTATTATTATTATTATTATTATTATTATTATTATTATTATTATTATTATTATTATTATTATTATTATTATTATTATTATTATTATTATTATTATTATTATTATTATTATTATTATTATTATTATTATTATGCTTGTTAGAAGTAATTTTAAGAGGAACCAAAGCCTACATCCAGCATTAAGTATTTTCTAGTATGTGCAGTTTGAATGGGTCAATATCTTTAGCTCTCAACCCGGTTCCATTCCTTACTCTGACTCTCGCTCTCTCTCTCTCTCTCTCTCTCTCTCTCTCTCTCTCTCTCTCTCTCTCTCTCTCTCTCTCTCTGTGTGTCTATCCCTTATTGCCATAAAGAACGAAAGCGCTGTGGTGGAACTCAACAGCTTGGAGTTACCCGCGTTTTTTCCTCCACAAACAGGTGGTTCCAATGCCGATCGGTGCAAATATACAAATGCGATCTCTTACCCTCATATACGAGGATTGGCTGAAAAGTCACAGGCCACACAATTAAAATATATTAAAACTTATTGTTTTCTTTATTTATGAACATAATCTCCAGAAAGGTTATTACATTTGTCATATCAATGTTCTAATTTAGTTAAACCGTTTTTGCAATGCGATTTCTCATGGTCTTGAAAATTGCTGTTTACTGCATCCATAACCTCCTCGTTGGGGTTTGAAAACATGTGATAGCCTCTGGGTGGATAGGGTGGATGTTCAAGCAAATCAAACTTTGATTCACACACTTTTCCCCCATTGCAATGACTGGACGATGGACCCGATCATTGTCGTGAAGCAACAAGTTTGTTTTCTTTGCCAAATAAGGTCCCTTTCCCTTACAGCTCATCACTCAAACGTTAAAGTAAGCTTGTGTGGTAGACACCAGTGATACTTTTACCCTTTTCCAAGTAATTAGTAAAATTAATAACTGGTTAATACCGGATAACACTCGCCATAACCCTGTTAGCTGAGAAAATAGACATTGTTTTTTTGAAGTTTGTTCACCTGGCGCAAACCATTGCTTTGAATATGATTTAGTGGAGTGTAGTGATGTATCCATACATAAACATGAACATGAATATTAACGCAGCATTCGTTTAATGCAACCTGAGAAGTCTGGGCTGGCAGAGTATTGTTTTGATAACCACCATAGAGCCAATTTTCGGGAGACGACCATCTTGGCAAAATGAAACAGTTACTAGGAGCGGAGAATTAAGGAGGCCTTGGCGATTTCCTCTGAAAGGAGCACGCTTAATCGTGATGCTGAATTTCAGTTCATCTCCTCTTGGAAACCGCCCTTAAAAATGGAAATCCATCAAATTAAGAAGCAAAGATCAATGCAGCTTGATAATCAAGTTAAGTAGTTACATTTCTTTGACACAATTTCCTATACTCATGCCATCTCCTGACCAGGCTTTTAATTTACTGAAAACAGTCTTTTGTTGAGTAATGGGATATTTTGATACTGTTTTGTCTTTGTTTATAGTTGTTTTATATCCAGTATTTCATTTGTGGTTATAACATTTTATAAATATCCTAATGATGGGACAGGCGTACACTCCCGGGCTGGCTGCCCGCGAAGAATGTGGGCGTATCCAAGTTTAATCCATGGTAATAATCCGTCTCAAATTTTCACTAGGATTTTTATTTTAGAACCCCAAATTCTTAACAGAAACAGTTTTTCTTTGCAACTTTTGATCAGGTGTCAAACGTGGCAGCCATCTTGCACGGAATTTGTGAAAGCCTAAAACATTATTTAAAATATTACGTGCACGTTCGTTTGATATGTTTACAGCCTCTGCTATCTCAAATAATTTTTGATGTGGGGTCTTCCAGTACCAAACGATGAATTTTTTCAATGATCTCTGGAGTTGTGACTTCCACAGGGCATCCAGAGCGAGGCTCATCACTGGTGCTCCAACTGTCTATTTTAAACTCTTTCGGAGTTAAGCCTTTCAAATGGAAGTATTTAATCACTGTTCGATTTACCAAATCCTCCATTTTCCTGGAACCTCTACACTTGTCTTGATTAAAATGCTATCATTCAAAAACTAAAAAAGCTATTGACATGTAACTATGAATACAAGCTAGTCTAGAGTTAAACTAAACAATGGTACGCTCATAGAAATGATTACACTGATCTTGAGAAACTCAAATAGGTAAAACGTTTACATTTAAACCGAGCAAAGAATGTAAAATGCTAAAGTAATGAAAACGCCGTGGAGACGCAAATCAAGGTCAACACGGTTTACTTGAAGTATGTCAGGGTATAAACAGAGAGTAAGTGTATAAGTATACAGTGGCAGTGCTGATGACACAAAAGTACGCTGTTATTGGAGCGCAGCAACTGCACAAGGTACTTAGGAGTTGCAAACCTAATGAGTTTCTCAATTGCTACTCCCTGCGCAGCAAGAAGCCTTTGCCCTCAAAGGATTTACAGGCTTTTCGTTTCATTCATCTCAATTGAAATATCACTAGACTATGAGATTGCAGTTATATCGGATAAAAGGGAAGCTTTATTGTTCAGATCCTCTAGATCACTGTACAATATGCAAAATAGGTAGGGTGCTAAATGAAGCTAAGTCACTACTGGAGGTTTAAAATATTATGGGTACACCTGTCATTTATTAGTCGTATAGCTCCATTTAACTGCTCTGTTGCTATACAAAGAAATTGCAGGTAACATAATTCTTCTTATTCTTATTCTTCTTCTTCACTTCATGGATTAGGCTCTCGCCTGTTCCGTCTTCACAGTGTCTCCTTCCATCTTTTCCTCAGCCTCCCTACGTCCCTCTTTCCTTTAGGACTAAATTGGAAAACTACTTTTGGCAGTCTTGTATAATCCATTCTTCCAACATGTTCAAACCATCTTCTTCTGTACCTATCCGTTCTTGAGGTGACAGCTTCCACTTTTAATTAATTTCTTATATTTTCATTTCTGACTCTATCTTCTCTTGTACATACTTTTGTTCTTCTCAAGAATCTAAATTCGAAACTTTGTATTCTGCTAATGGTTCTTTGTGTAGGTACCCAGTTTTCACATCCATAAAGTAACGTTGGGACCGCCACGGTGTTATAAAATTTTATTCTTGTTTCAGATCTTGTTTTATTATTTAGGGTTTTGTGAATTGTTCCACAAATTGTCTGAAATCTAATTAATTTTTATTCGTATCTGTATCGTTCTCATTGCTGATTTCACACGCTACATAATTGAAGGAGGATACTTGTTCCAATACTTTGTCATTAACGAATATTTTCGAACTTATTGGTATTTTGCCCCAGTTTGCTACTATTTTTTACTTTTCTATTGATATTTCAAAATTAAAACTTTTGCATATTTGGTTAAGGTGGTGTATTGAACGTTGTAGGTCATCTTCTGCTTCCTGTATAATTTCTACGTCATCTGCATATAATAAAATATTTAAAATATTTCCTTGGGCTACTTTTATGCCTGCGTCAACTTTCGTCTCCAATTTTTGGAATATTTTATCAACATAAAGGTAATAGAGAGAGGATCTGCTGCCTTGTAGATTTATGATGTGGGAACGTCAAAGGCTAGGAGATTCTCACACTCCGAACTCAAATTGTAGGGAGTAGGTGGAACTCCATAGCTGGGTAAAGGCATTCCACCTAAGGGAGGAATACCGGAGACAGACCTACTATGCAATGGGCTGATAATCCTTTCATAGGACACTTAAATTACTCAGATTCTTCACAGTGACGCAATTCGATTTTATAAATGTTTACTTCCTTATTGATCGTTTAATAATTCCTTATATTTAAGCCTTTGTTACCACATCCCATAATTATTAGTTTAAAGGCAAAACAATTGAGTTTTAAAATACTTAGAGGTCCATAAAAGCCTTCATAACCCTTGTTTGTATTTTGTAAAGCCTGGTGAATGAAGTAATTTTATTAACAAAAGTGAAGTTATGGAAGCTTAACATTGCAAGAGGGTTGGGCCTCTTGGTATATACCTCAGTTATAGGAATGGCTGCATTTCTTTACGAACAGCATTATTTTCCAGGAGTGTACAATCGCTAAGGTTGAGCTTCGTCTTCCAAGAAGAGTGCTAAAATTGCCAACAAACTTGTTATTAAAAGACATTTTCTCTTATACACTGAGAAAGCACAGCTATAGCGGACTGCAAGCTGGACTTGTATAGAAGCGCTGACATAAGATGTGTGTTGAAATTTTGAAGGGTCTTTGGAAAGGGGGCGCCGGCACACACAGAATTCCCACGGGATGGACCCGAAATCTCATTTCGGGCAGGGAATGGTTTGCACGCCTGCAGGGGACACGGAGAAACTTCATGCATTTTTCATAGTATCTGTAGTAACCTACAAACTAGAATATGAACTGGTCATGGACGGTGGCCTAATTTCTAACCTTAAGACAACCATCACTACCAAGGAAGTAAATAATAACACTTATTTAGTATTGTATATGAAATTAGTACATTAGTGAGTTCTATTACTTGTATTTTTAATCTTAAACATTATTTTTACTATTGTAGTCCTTTTAGCTAATTAGTATTTTCCCAGTGCTATAAGATATGCAATATATAGCACATAGTAAACTTTTACTAAATGTGAATTAAAAACATCATCATTTCAAGAATTAGGCAATCACACAATGCACAAAATGTAGTTCAAGACTTCCAAAATCTCTTCGTCCTCTTGCTTGCCAAGTAGTGACATAGCTGACACGACACAAACCCTATACATCCGACTGTATACTTGAAGCCAGGAGAAATGGAAATATATTGTAAGACTGAAAAGAGACATGTGTGTTGTGTCACGTTTTTATTAAGTCTCCACCGAGCGGGAGGGCTCAGGCTGTTTCGTCTGTGGCCTGCATTCGGGAGTTCAGGGTTCGATTGCCGTGCCCACCTACCTGACCCATGGGCTTTTTCGATGGCTTTACCAGGTCGCCAGGCGAACGCGGGTTAGGTTAATAACATCCCACGAACTTTCTGTTCTTCCATTTCATCTCCATTATCATTTCACTCATTTGATCTGGCGGTCTCTTTCAGAGTAGAAGCATCGGCGGGAGTTTCAGCGCTGCATGACAGGATGATACGCTCCTGGTAAACATCTTCTCCAGTAGGACGCCTCTGGTCTCCAGGCTGGCCTGGTGGGCCGTATTAGGACCACGGTGGGTGGGATGCCGTCTGTACTAGCCTGCCGGGGAGCTTCCAAATGGTCAATACTACTATAGAATAGCGGCCCTGCTCTCTGCACTTTCGTGATTCCTTGGGACAGCCGCCTTCTGTCTTCTCTCGCTTCATCCTTCCTCCGCTTGAGGCATAGGTACAATAGACCTAGGCTGGTCCTTGCCGAGTCCTCTCCTTAGCATAACGCAATCCAATCCAAATAAATTAGCTATTTATTCTGATCAGTGCGGAACTGTATCTTGCGATGCTCTGTGTTTAGGTGTTATGCCTTTACATATATGAAGCCGAGGGAATTTCTTTCCTTAGTTTTGCGTATTGCATTAATCTTACAAGCCCATTTAAATCCCATTCTCTAAAACAGTATTTTGGGAAAATATAGGTACGGTGAGACTTTGATTTATGATACAAGTGTTTTATTGATCTGAGTGTTAAAAGTGGAGTTTATTTTGTGAGTAAAAATTTTTGCGGAACGAAGCTGAAAGCCGAGTATAGTGTAAAATAAAATCACCTTAAATATGTGTTATTAACAAATTAAGACAGCCCTGTACAGTTAATTGTAACGCATTCTGCTGAAGTAGATTTGTAAATAGCATTATCCATTCGCAAATGTACAACTCTCCCTTTCTATTTGAACGAACACAGCAACAGCGCTGATAACACAATTAGTTAAACAAATATTCTATTCTGCACTATGTAACCGCAGTATCAGTCAGCGATTAGGAGGTGGCGAGTTAATCGAAATCAGATAATTAAAACAAAAGATAAATTAACAAAAATGCTATGCTAAACTAATATAAAAACTTGTAATAATAATATGAAATTCGAATGGATAGAGTAATGATTAAAATAGCAGTTGACTTAAAGAATAAGAAAGTAAGAATATAATTTAATATAGCATACATACCAGCAGCCCATCAAGGAAAGAAAACATTCTTGTAAAAATCTGTACATTTCGGATGGACAGGAAGAAAGGACCGTTATCTTCTTTGTGCTAGGAAAAGTTCAATGTCTGAGAACTATAGTATACCTCCAGCCAGGAATTTGTTAGGAAAAAGGACTTTCAAAATGCAGTTGAGCATGAACGGGAAAGAGATTTACTTCACTGATTTGATAACGATGTATACTGTTACAAAAAACTCAGGGTAGGCGTTCCCCAAATCAGGGTGGGCTGTACGTCATTGAGTTAAATGTGTTTTGCAAACCAATACGAAAATTCTAAATAAATGAGAAACCAATAATAATGTAATATTTGAGAAGGGTGAGCTAGTTTACTTAAAAGGTGATACTACGACAGGAAGGACGTGTTCATGCGCATTACGAAGAGAATCGAAGATTTATAAGTCTGAAATGTAGGGAAGTTAAGAATAGCGCAACCAGCGTAAGTGGAAGCAGCATTAGACGTTTATTAGAGAAAAGTAGCCGCCGTATAAAGAAGAAATAGAAACCGCGCGGAAGTAACTTTAAGCAAGTATTCCAGGGTTTCAAGTCAAATTAAATTTATGTTAGGAATTTTACTAACAGGTGGTCACCGATCCAAGTCCATAAGCAAACTTAGTAGGAATTAAACCAAATAATTCTGCAACAAACTACGTGTTATTAATAAGACTGAGTAGCCAACAACCACCAAAATCCATTTCCTACCACCATTCACCTGAGGATAAGAGAACTCATAGATCCAGTTAGAACCCAATCAATTTAACACTGGTATGCAGGTTTACCGCAATTATGTAGAAGGCTGTCACCAAAATAAATTACCAGAATAAGATAGTAACAATGATGCTCATATAATTCTGAAGACCGTAGAGCTGTAATTCTGGAGTTAAAAGAAAATCCAATATAATGTAACTGGAGCACCATAACGGAAATTTGAAAGGGGAAGTCTTGAAAGTGAGGCACATAGATATGTAACCGCCACCGGAGGTGGACTACGTGTTATGTTGAAGAAATGCTCTCAGTGAAGGTCTAATTTGCATCGGCTTCTTGAAGATTCTCGCTATAGTCCAACTGAAGATAATTCGCTACTGGGACAGTGGTAATATAAGGGCTGGCCAAGAAGACCGCTGTTAATTATAAAGATTTGCAGATTTGTGTTCCAGGGTTGTATGTTTTCATTTCCTAGCAGCTTAGGTCGAATGATGCAGGTTATCACCGCCACCACCGCCACAATTACTGCTACTTTCATTTGTTTTCCTGTATGCACGCGTGTGATCAGTGCTTCGTGCACCCCTTCTGCTCTACTGGTATTTCAAAACCAGGATCGGGTAGCAAGACCCGATATTTTAAAACAATGATCCCTTCCTTAAATCTCAAAAATTATAACTTCTTAATTTTATTTATACCACACTTATTCTTAGTCTTCTTCTGGAAAGCACAAACTTTTGGTGTGACAATGATAACGATATTAAACATTTTCAGTAATTCTATATCTATGTAATACTCGATCACCCCCATGATACTGGCGTTATATGTATTGATGTGCTGTTGTTAATATAGCATACCTACAACCAAATGTACTATCTGTAAAGAGGATGTCATCATGAACAAACACCATTTGAACAAATGTAATGGTCTCAAAGGTGGGAACCTACAGGCTTTATATTGGGAAGTTAGGGAGAAAATGGTGCAAATCAACTAATCCCCAGTGCCATTAATCAACAGCAACAACATTGTAGTGCCCAAATATAGATCTTTTTTTTTTTTCAAAAAACGGACATTAAAGGGAATAATTATGTTAACTTTTCGATCAGTTGTCATGAGAAAATAATGTTTGTAATTGAATAAGAATTAAAATATTCATGGTTGGATATATGGTTTTCTATGCCATCACTGTCGTAATATATAATTCATAACTCTCACACAATGGAGAATTACAGATTAATAAAATGTCGGCTCATATAACGGGCTTGTTGGAAATCCTACATAACCTTCTATTTTTCTTACGTTATATGTTACAATTTTTAATATCACTTTGCATCTCCCCCCAACAATTATACCATATCAAATGTCATATTTTCGCAATATGTCACTACTGCAATTGAAAATCGCTCAGAATTATATAAATATTATATACACAGCATTCGATGGCGTTTGATAAAATTTTTCATGAACAATTTATCTTTAAAGTTTCTAAATTCATTTATTTGAGCAATTACTACGGTTAATGTTATCACGGCTGTTGAAAAGACAATACTGCTTTTCTATTGAAGCATATATATCAAATTCCAAAATTAGGTTAAGATCCTCATAAGTACACTTGTTTATTTTTTCCTCTGATTTACTGACCATTGCCAAATTTTTAAAATCGTCTTATATCTTTATGGAGCTGACCTCAAATTATACAAAGTGGTGAGAGATAAGTCAGGTTGTACATAATTACAAGATATTTTGAATAGTCTACTTAGCAGATAATGTATAATTTAATTTCGAAATTGGTTTTGTAATTAAATCTAACAAGTGCTATTAACTAATCTATCGAGTTTCGTGATATTATTCAAGTTAAATGTTTGTTTCGAAGAATATCGAATTGTAGTGTTTAACGCCCGCTTTTACTACATTCGGCACCGCAGGCGATGACACTGATGATACAGGAGATGAAGATGGAGCACAGGTGGAATTACATGGCGGGAAAAACTGGAGCACCCGGCGGAAACCTGCCCCTTCGCCAGTTTTTCCACCATCAGTCTCACATAGGGTAGCTTGGGATCGAATCCGGTCCAGTTGGTGAGAGTGGGGTGGTCTAACCTGTACTTCTTTGTTCCCATTGTACTTACCTACAAAGATATACGCATTAAAACAAATTGTACAAATGTTTATCACAATAAATATGAAATTTACAGACAGTAAGTATTTGTACGACTATTTTGTTGAAGAATAAATAAGGAAAATTATCAGATATTCTTTGTCGTTTCTTATTACGTGATCCGATTTAGGATATAAACAGCTGAACTTTACTTCTGTATATATTGTGAACTATACTAAATCTTAAAGAAATATTTATTTGAACATACTTTAAGTGGACAGATAATAACAAATGTGGAAAGAATAACATCTGTATATATTCGGAGCCATTCTTTTCTGGATATCTTTCATTTTCTGTGGCTATTGCTATTGCTCTCATTTCATCTGTTAAATTGTTTTGCTTATATATTGTATGTAAAAGGTCATTCTTATAATTTATGACAATATATTCTGTTGGGCTTGTTTCCTCTATTGTTGTTATATTTGTTGTTATTATGTTCTTGTGTTTTGAGTTATTGATGTATATTCTGAAGTTTGTTTGTGTTTTTAGATTGCTTATATTATCCGCTGTGTGATACTACTTGTGTCTATTTTTGTTAACTAGCAGTTTTTGTGCTAGGGTAATTACCTTTAGTTCATGTTCCAGTACTATGACCATATATTTTGTGAAGCTCTGAAGTATGGCAATTGGTGTTGTTTACACAGCTCCTGTTATTATTCTTAGTGAATTGTTTTGTGAGGTTTCTATTTTCCTTTTGATTTTCTTGCCTACTGTTGCCAGCAGTTCTCCTCCAAATAGTAAGTTAGGTTTTATGTATGTTTTAAATGTGTTATTAAGGAGGTCCATATTTCCACTCCATTTTTTCCCTGGGGTGGAAATATGGACCTCCTTAATAACACATATAAAATACAATGTTGTCAGTACAAATATGTATTACGTGTATCAGTCTCTTTCTTTCTCGTATAGAAGAATATTTACCTTAACTAACGTATGAATAGAGGAATTGCATTTTATATGGGTATTAGGCATAAAAGGGATATCTGTAAGTCGGCAGTATTATAATGATACGTCCAAAATTTCAGGCATATATAACTTATAATTTCAATAAAAATACACATTAATTATGTCTATAAAGTGATCCATTCTATACAATTACTCAATCTATATTGCAGCAATACAGGAAATTTACTTTTAGACAGTTTATTCTAATACACTGCAATAGTCATTCTGTAACCGTAAAAGCATATAGTAGAGATAAAACTGATCAATGAATGAAACAGCATGTCAATGAACAATGAATATAACAATGAAAGTTTGGCGTTTCTGCTAACATTACACACATATATTAGGGGTGGCTCGATATCAGTTTTACTCGATACTGGATTATCGATTCCGATACACGACATTTCTCCCGATAACTGATATTTTATACTCGATTACCATCGCTTCAACTTCTGGTTTCAATACAAAATAGAATGTTGGGAGAACTGTGTAATGCCAGTAAAATTAAGTAGGTGCACATATTTATTAAAACAAAATTTTAAACGTCAATATACTTATTTTCAAATTCTGCATTAGATTTTTTTGCAAAAGTAGTAGCATTTTTACTCTTGTGGAGTCAAGTCTACTTCTGTTTCTGCCATGTGAGTCCATCTGCGCTAATTAGTCCTTCAGATAAAAATAATGCAGGTGGTATACCCATATATTTAGTGTGTAAATTCTTTTGCTTCTGGAAATTTTGAATTTGTTTTCCAGTAATCCAATACACCAGGATCTGCTAACCGGCAGTGAATTTGACACACGATTATTTTCTTATATAGTGTAACTGTGTGGGACCACAATCCTTGCAACTTATCGGTTTTTGCAACGTTTTACTTACAGATATAATATTATTGGATTTTAAAATAAAATAAAAATTGCAGAGCCACCTAAGTATCGAAAAAGTACTGAGCGCATTTTCTGAAGTATCGTTCTGTGTCAATACCATGGAAGTATTTTGAGTATCAGGTATCGAAAGTATCTCTGAAAGATATATTGTGAAATTGTCAATAAAATAATTCCTTGAATTTAAAATGCTACGTAAGTATAACATTTTAAAGATTTCATTGTGTATATTTAATATTGCACATATAAATTGTTTCTTAGAGTGAACGAAATATCCAGTCAGTTTCGTCTCTGGTTATAACTATAGGCCAACTTACATGATTGTACTTTTTATTATGCAGTAACCAGACAAATAATTCAGCCTTATTATTTAGTACAAAAAGCGACCATTATCTTAAAATTTAGCTGTATAAATGTACAAAAAATTAAGTTGATGAGTGAAGCCATATATATATATATTATATATATAATATAAATATATTATATAAATATATATATGTATATTTATGAACTGAATTCATTCTCTCTTCGAGATCATTTTGGATTTGAAGCATAAATATTATATTAATGCTCTGCGGACATCTAATAATCCTCTTAGGTTTCAGTTCTATAAAATTTTGACTAAGAGCTTGTACATTTCTATAAAAATGTTTTTAATGTACAATCACGAATGTAGAGATTGCGGCCGTACTATCTCTCCGCCACCCGGCTGCACGTACCTGGGTCGACGTCGGGACTCCTTTCTCGGTTTCCATGTCGTCGGTGGCTGCTTGCTTTACCCTTGGCTCTAGCTGCTTCTCATGCATGGATTCTTTTTTGGGTTCTCAGGGCGTTAAGGTTGAGACAACACAAACCAACGATAATCTCTAAACTATTTTAATTTGTCCTTACACTTGTGGAACGCGGGCACTTAGTATACTGCACTTTCGGCGGAGATTTTATAATACATTTTATTGGATGGGGCACTTCGTTGAACACACCTGACAGTGTATAATAGCAATGAGCGATGAACAACAAATGAGCAACAACTGAGGACTAAATAGGGGTTGCTACCCTCTTATATACACACAGCACGGCGTCACAAGGGAAAACTAAGGGTATATTGACCTGTACAACGGTACAGTAAAATAGCTAGCATTCCTTCTGTTGTCTGACATCCGCCCTTCAGAGACTGTCGTCCGGGATTCCAGTGTTTCTCACGTATATCTGCCAAAGTTCGTTACAATATTTTACATCAAAGTCTACAAATCTACTTTCACTTACATAGCTAGTTACAGTTCTTAAATTTATGAATAATTATGAAACATATTACATATGTAAAGGAATAATTTATCCGAGGACCAACGTTCCTGTTTCCAGATATATACTGACTATTTTCATATAAATGCGTTGGTCCGTCCATCGAGTGTGTGGTGTTTTAGGGCCCGTCGACAGCAAGGTCATTTGGGCCCGTCGTCCATCGATGTGTATGGATTTTTATGATGTGGATTTCAAGTACCGGATATAAGATTTGTCCCCATTTAGCATCATGAGTGAAGTATGCAGTTGCAACAGTCAATGGATCGGTCCGACGGTTTCGTGAGCCAACTTTTCGGCTTGATTAGCCTTGATACTGCTCGTATCGCCTCTCTGTATCGTTTGTATGAACGCCCACCTCTGCCATGGGTAAGTGATGTCATTCCGATTAGTTTAGCTCTCTGCAGGTTGTAGCGCCATAAAACTTATTTTACATCAGCTTATAAGAGAAAACTTTCTGTTTAATCCATAAAGGAACAAAAGTGTTGGTTGAAGCACAACTTGTGACATTTTGGGAACCATTCATACATACTAGTAAAATTAGAGTTACATTCTTTCTGCCTATGACCATGAAACTAAGGGACTAGAAAGCAATGCACTATGTAACTGCCGTACACTTGGAAACCTGAAGTAGCAAATCAGGATAAAACCTAAACTGAAATGAAGGAACCAGTGGGTCAGGAAGGTGGGCCTACCCTTGTTAATGTGAGAAGTGCTCTCGCCAATCTGTAGCTTCAGAGTAACACAAAGATGAATTCTTCTACCGTGATTTACTAACTATCTGCAAATCTAACTTGAGGACGTTAAGCTTAATCACATTAAAACAGTTCAACTCTAACTAGTCCTACAGTATATTAACACTGGACAAAGGTGATTGCTGGAGTGTCTTCGAGCGGGTATTTTGTTCTTTATATTCTTACCGTACCAGCTTGTTCTTTTAAACAGGACTAGTATTGCAGGAAACTCTTAGACTTGTACTTTATTTTATGCCTACTGTTTATGGATTTCATGAAGTTTTTCTTTCTTTTACAATAGCATATAAAAAGGAAATAAAACAATGTGTATTTCCGAATCCAACAATATTCTCAACTGAATGTTGAGTAAAGCTTTAGTATGTATGGAACTTGGTCAACATGATGCATTAGTTATATTTAGTAAAGTTGTGCTACAAATTGTCTGGAATGCTCAGATAAACGCATGTCCATTTGTTACTCTATGGTTCTGCTTTCACTGACATGGACAAATTGTCCATATTTTTTTAATTTTACAAAAATGTGTAACAATTTTCAATGCAATGCATGCCACTTGTTCCATTAATTACCGGGCTTATAGATCGCACTCTTATGCACAGTTCGTTTTCATCGCTGTGTCTGTGTGTGAGGGGGTATGTGTCTGATATATTCATTAATTGATTGCTGATACCCGTGAAGATGAGGGTGCAACGTTTTAAGAACATGATCTTTTACTACAATTAGTTTCATTTCATGGTATAAAATTGGCGTTTAGTGTGTTTGAGGAGTATGTGTATTATGGTAAATAAATAGATCTATAAACCTCTGGCTTGATTAGAACGCCAGCTGTTGCTAGTGAATAGATCTTTAAGACCTTCGTTTACGCCTAATGGTGGAATTATGGATATATTACATGACACATTATCATGATATGTAGAACGCATGGCTTTTTATGAATGACAGCGATAAATATTTCAACTCTGAATCACATACAACTACTACTATTCTTATTAAGGGCATTTTAAGCCTTTTGTTTCATGCGTCAACTATTTATATTCAGATTTATTAAAGTTACATTACTGAGATTCGAACCTAGATCCAATGGCTATTAACCGCTGGAGTTATTTTTTATTTCACCCTCAATAGACCCATAGCAGATCTGGTAAATACAGAGTATAAGCGTAATGAAGAAATGATCCTGACTGCTCATGATCTTAACATAGGGAGATTTACTTCAAATGATTTTCAAAAATTAGCATTAATTGTTGGCGCCGTGCATTGGTCATAAACATTGAAAGTAAAAGAATGGTGCTGATTTCCAAGTGTGTTCAATTTAAATTTGTCTAACAGGTGTACATAGTGCGGAGACCCCTAATTATTACGGTTCACCAGTTACGGCTAACTTGTCATTCTTAGCGGTAAAACCTTTTACAAAAATTGAAAAAAGTTCTCCTACAAGCAACTGTAAATGAAGAAATATATTACCTATGTCCTTGAATGGGAAATTATTTGGAGTACTTCAATGTAGTTAATTAAATATTTAGCAGCATTACCCTATAAGATAAATCAACTGTTTTCAATAATAAGTCTGCAAAAGCAGTAATCAGGCGCTGGATTTTGGAAACGCGCTGCGACCTCAAAACTAAATAAAATATTTGCATTATTTACGTTATATCGCTGGGATTCGAACCTAGATCACCTGGCTATTAACCATTGAAGTTACTTTATGTTCCCAACAATTTCATGTTATTCTAAAGATGAAGTACTGTTGGAAATAAATAGCATCTTGTACACATATAGAGCTGCACCAGAAGCAGGGGAGCGAGATATTTTTCGTTCATAATTACAGCTGCAACATAAATGTGTCTCTCTTGACATAAGACCTGACACAATCCTTGTCAGATCAGAATAAATGGGACCCATTAATTTTTATAAGAGAAAGCCTTCAGGTTTCACATGAATGTACGCTTGGGGGTGCACTCACACCCCTACCACAAACCCTGGGAATGCATTTTTGTGTTTAGTACCACATAATTTTTGTCGAGCAACAGGTGGTCCATCTTATCTCCCACATATCTCAGACACCAGGCAACACATAACAGACGTTTAATCTCAACCCTTCCCCACATATCACAGACACCAGACAACACTTAACAGATGTTCAATCTCAACCCTTCCCCACATATCACAGACACAAGACAACACATAACAGGTGTTCAATCTCAACCCTTCCCCACATATCACAGACACCAGACAACACATAACAGGTGTTCAATCTCAACCCTCCCCACACGTCACAGACATCTGTCGAGACATGTCTGCCCTGTCCATACCACACGTAACATCTTGGGTGGTCCCAACTCCCCCCTTCCACCGACGCCTTAACAGATGTTCAATCTCAACCCCCCCTACATATCACAGACACCTGTCGAGACATGACTCCCCTTTCCATTACATATGTAACATCTTGGGTGATGCACACCCCTCCTTCCCCTACCCCTCCCACCGACGCCAGGCGTCGCGACTTCTGTATTTAGAACATATATATATATAATAACTACTTATGTAACATTCCGATAAAAGCTATATTTTCTGGACAGTTTAAGGCCATGAGTGGTTTGGTGTAGATTGAATTTCTTGGAAAACTTCTGCTGCAAATTTGGAAGATAAGGAAACACAAGTTTCATACCTAACTGAAAATTTAATTGCGGATTATTCTCTTCGATTTTTTCTCTCACTCATATACATATAGGGGAACATGGGGCATATCGGGGTAGGGAGGCACAATGGGGTATATGTGTTTTCTCTCTAGTAGGTGGCACAATCTACCGGAATCTGTCAAAACTACGTCATCTCAATCATAGCTACTAGTACGCGTCAGTTCGCTGCCATAACAGAATCTGCTGTGTGCGAGTTGTGTGTTGGATACAATTTGAAGCAGTTTTTAAAATATTCGTGATCTCTTTCAAATCATGTAGGTACATCATATCTATATTCAAATAAAAACAATAATTACTATGGAATATAACACTTAATTTACTTCTAAATCCATGTTTTTCGCTAAGTTATCTTTGAATATCGAACCATCGACAAGCATTAACCTAAGTTTGTGTTTACGGGACAACATGGGTGGGGTATAACAGACTACCCCATTACGCCCCTGGTGGAGAACTCTTTATGTGTTATTCATGTGATTGACTACTCATGTTTCATGTGATTTCGGAATAGTGCGTAATTACGTAAAGAAGTCACAGAGCCAGGATTGGTCTTTAGTCTCAGTGGAGGGGGCTGTGAATGCTGTACTCGGTGGTTCAATGGAGTACTAAAGGGCAGCTAGTCAATTTCAAGTGTCCCAAACAACTATTGAACGCTACGTTAAGAAGAAACGAGATAATTCTGATTATGCTGTTAAAAATGTTCTCACAGGCTGCAGCTGATAGATGTTTCTTTCATGAAGCCACTAATCAAATATTATGAGGATTAAATTCGCTAAAGGGTTAGATCTAATCCTGGAAAAGTCTTGACACTCTTTCAGGTTGCATCATCGTTTGGTGTCAGTTATATACGAGCCTCAACAATGAACATGGCAGTCAATGGGTTTCGAAAAACAGGAATATGGTCTGTGAACATCAATGCGTTAAATGATGCTGATTTCCTACCGCCCAAAAAGACAGATAGAGCTTTATTCTGGCGTTCCTGATGATGTTAATCCTTGAACTTCGGAGATGGCCGTTGTCTATGGTTCACCTATGGGGAGAGAAGTCATTGAGGTGCCAAGCTGCAGTAGTTTCCAGAGTTCCAGCCCAGAAAATATCACACCTATTGCAGAGGTAGATCAGAAAAAAACAAGAGAGTTTGGAAAAACAGGGGGAAAAGCACAATACTGACAACATCCCCTAATGAAGAAGCGCTATTGAATGAGGAACAAGAAAAAATGAATTAAAAACCTGTAAAAAGGCGTCTTGCTCTGCCAGAAAACGAAACAAAACGGGAATCGTCGAAAGGTAGGCCTAGATGTCCTAATCCTCCTGTATACAAAAGTTCCAAAAATCATCTGTCTGCTGGAAACAGGAAAGAAGTGGCAAAAGACGACGAAGATGATTGTCTTTACTGTCAGGATTATTCAGGAGGAGGGTGGGTTAGATATCTCTGCTGCCTGGAGTTGGCTCATAATTCTTTTGCAGGTGTCATGAGTGATGATGAATATGCTGTACATATTTGTGCATATTTTGAGAAATAAGCTAAATGTAAAATAAATAAAATGATGATCAAGAATTTGCCAAAGAAATAATATTCCTGACTGCTCCACCTATGGGGCAAAACGGGGCAAATGTAACGTACTAATTTTTTTTTTTTGACGTGATAGCTAATCCCACTTGTTGTGAGTGTCTATTTAATTTATGTTTTTTAGGTATTATGCAATAATAAACACATTTATCTTACCAAAACATAATTTATAAATGTTCAAATATGAAATATATATGCACAAATATTAATTACCCCGTCCTGCTCCATGTTCCCCAATACTTGAATTTTTTTCTAAAAAGTCTTCTACTTAGATTCTCTTTAGTCTCAAAACACTAATCCGATGACATCTTGGTATCGAAATGATGTATGGAACAGAATATTTCTTTTGTTTGCTATAGTTAAGAGGTAGAGAAGGCAAGAAAGGGAAAAAGCACACACACACAAACACACAAGTACACCCAGGAACATTTTTATAAATTGGTTTATTTAGGGAACCTTAACAAATCCATATTGCTGAAATGTTGATATTAAATATCTGGCTTGGAATACCTCACATTCACGACAGCCAACCAGTAAAGAAAGTAAAAATACACACTAAACATGTTTTTCTACGTAAAATACTTAACGAGGACCACTATGATGTTGTCCCGTTTATGTTGGAAATCTTTAATTTTAAAATGTACTACATCCTTCTCTGGTGCATTTCTATAGCATTCATCAATTACTTCATGATAAACCTTCGGATGCCTTCTATTCTATGTTCAGCTGTTGAAATTTTAACAGGATTGTTTTATTATTTCTGAAATTCTATGGGCATTCATCCTTTGTGGTTTACAAGTGCCGAGAAGTATAGTTCTCACTATCGTGGGTTCAAACACGGTGGAGGGCGATGCATTTATAAGGGGAGGGGATCCGTCTCCTTCAGCTGCTGAGGTGCGGACGCTTCGGACCCTTAGCACTCGTGATACCTCTGACGTTACTACAGAAACCTCGGGCCGAACTGCCAAGCCTCTCCCTTAGGTGAGTCGTTCGGATTGGGTTGGACTCGAGGGGCCAGGGTGTTGTGGACACCCACGGGGAATTGGGTGCCTCCAGCCAGGCTACGGCCGTCCAGAGGGAGTAGAGGGTTGCCTAATAAGTCCCTGGTACTAGCCTGCAGAGCTAGTAGAAGGTGTGCTAGATCACCAGGTGGCCCCACCGAGGTTTTCGGTAGTCTTCCCTGCGAGGTTGATGCGTGTAAGTGGCATATGCACTTCCACTCCGTCTTGACGTTGTGCTCCGAGGGATGGTTTTTAAAAAAATCAGGTATTGCCCTATGGAAAGAGCCCCGGAGTATTCATCGCTGCCGGGGAGAAGGAGGCCCGGGTCCTTGGTCCTACGGGTCCAGTATTAATGGGTGTAGAACCTCTGCGCTTAATTAACTATAGTATGTGTAAGGAAAGGAAATAAAGCCGGGGATCCCTTGTCATAGCTTGTCATGCCTCTGTTTTCCGGCATTTGCTGTACACTGTTGTATTATCAACAGAGCTCATAGTATTGGCATATGGTTTCACCTGCTCTAATGGTTGACATAGTCGAGGTTCATTTGTTTCTTTATTTATCCATAATATTTGAATATCGTATTGTTTCACTATGGGAAATTGTAGGAACAGTAAAGCGTTGCTTAAGCTTAAACTACCTTCGCATTGCTTTTACCTTCGTCACAGAAATTCTAACAACTGAAGGACACACCTACATAAACTTATTTAATGCATCTGAACATCTGCCATAATACTAGCAAAGGTGGCTGCCTACAACAATCTTATGGGAACTGTTCTAACAACAGAACACTCTGTTGACCTTCGTGAAATCAAGCATCTGCGTATATCCTAAACACAAAATAACTTACTGATTGATAAATGAGCTATTAGAATTTTTATTTGCTTCCACACTAATAGAAAGAATATTCTTTTGAACATTTGTTTGTGTCCTTTGCAAAACTTATTCGAAATATTCCCTTCCCTTTATAACCCTAGCTTTTGTTTTCCTAAATGGCATTTTATACACAGTTTTCAGCAGACATATTAACCTTTCCAATCCCCATGCCTCTTTAAAACCCAAACATTAGATCAAAAATTTGCCAAAAAACTACTTGATGCATTACGAAAACAAGTCCCAGTATATATTTCAGCATTAGAAATTCCAAAACAATTAAGAAATCCTTTATAGCCCATATCACATTTATTACAACTCTCTACGAAATGTACCTACATCCTCGATATCCTAAGAAATGTATTTTATAACAAACTTTTTTGCTCTCAGGACATTTTTTCTTTTAATCTACGTCCTCCAACGTTAAGTCATATCGCACCATGAATGAAATTGGTGAAATGATGCTCAAATGAATCCGGGGTCCATGGAGCTCAGAGCTACCTGACATTTGTCTTTAAGGATAAGGGAAAACTCTGGAAAAGGCCTTATCCAGGTAACTCACCCTGACCGAGATTCGAACTCCGGAACGGTACCATCTACGCTACCTAGGCGGGTGCTATCAGGGTAGATATTTACCAAAGAAACTGTAAAAATGTTACTGCTTCCGCATTATTCTCACAAAGAAACTTACTTTTTGAACACTTTTAATATGAAGTTCGGTCATAATAAGGTGCAAGCCGGTATCATCTACATAATCGACACATATATTGTAGAGTCCTACATTCAACAGCCGTCTGCAATATTGAGCATAGCAATAATCTACAAAAACTAGCACATGTTGCTCCTCATACAGCTATTTAGGCAATTCACTTCTATTTTAATAGCAACTTATATATTTGTCCATTACATTTGCTAATAAATAGTCCTCACCATGGCCAGGCTTCTTTCATAACATGATTAATCTTACATTACATCTTCATTAACCTCATTTATACAATTCACAGCTTTCCAAGAACTAAAATTTTCATGTTCCTTCTTGTATATCAATTCATGTTTTTCAGGAATTGGTTTTGCCATTGCTTCCTTTGATTTAACCAAATTTTTTTCTGGAAAATTAAATGAAACATTTGCAGCTTCTGCCTCACTTTCTAGATGATTGTTGAATGCAATGGATTTTTTTACTGACCACGTCCACTATTTCAATTGGTATCCCTGAACTGAGCATACTGTTCATATTTAACATCTTAGTATTATTTCAATAAAGAAACAAATTCAGGATAGTTTGGAATAGGAAATTGTATGATATACTCGTAGTAGGTAAAGTTGGGTTTTGCATATTCGTTTCGAATTTCTTGAGGTGACTTATGCCTCCTCCGTAAACATTTCAAATTGTATGTAAAACCTTACTTTCGCTACTATATCGTACATAACTGTCAGTTTCTTTCATCTTTACCATTCGTCCTGATTAACAAGGATATCTTTAACTACATAAAAATTTGAATAAATAAAAGATCTTATATGTCTATGTGTGTTTTGGCATCGACATTTCTTTTTTTCCCAATCAGATTTTTAAAACCACAAACGAAATTGATTAATTATTTTTGGAAGCATGGTCAATAATTGGAAGCAAATTGGTAAGGCCCTGCAAAAGTTACCGCTAGCCAGAATTGAGTATAGTCCATATTGTGACTTTGTGGGTTCGTAGAACTGAAAGTTCAATTTGCCGAAATTCTAAATGTTCTTTATTTCCGTAGAAATACACTGTTCAATGCTCACGTAACAACATTACGTTGCATATATAGCACAATCTTCCAAGGTCGACAAAAATAAAAAACAGCGTTGTGATTACAACATGAACGTTCGTTACAACAACACTTCACCGCTGTTTCCTGCTAACAAACACTCTTGAGGAGCCGTCGCTCTCTTAAATACCTCACTGATAATTTCTAGATTATTCTAAAATAGACCAGAAGCCGAATAATCCCTATCGGCCAAGACGTCACCAGAAATTTCCATTTACCTCAGTTTGTCTGTTTTGGCAGACCTTTATCTGCGTGCTATCTTTATCTGCTAGCTCTTTGTTTCCACACTGCTCGCCTATCAGTTCCATTGTGTAAACAAGCCGCGCGATCGTAGATAATGGGAAAAGGGGAAAAGGATAAAACATCTATACAGGTATGCATTTATAAAATACAAAACCTTTTACATAACTATAACTGAAGGTATATAATTAATATAATATTGATGCAGTTACGCAGTTTTTATAACAAAAGTTCAACTACTACACAACATTTACAATATTAAACCAGTAATCTGAATTAGGGAGTATATTTTAATATAAAGAGCAAGTGTCACCTAATGTTTCAAATACATTAAACTGCATAAATATAATTTTAAAGCCTTCCCATTTCTGATGGAGCACGTAGTTAATACTTTCTAGTTACTGTAGAGTACAGATTAAATAAAACAGATGAAAGTTTAATTTAAGATTTACCAAGTGCAACTTTTGGAACGTCTTGAAAGAAATGGTATCTAACTGCTATTCATTATTTTTAGTTTTCAGAAATTTCAACAGATAAAAGGCTTGGATCAGTAAAAATTTTATTTTATTACTAATTGAATCGTTTATTTTAGAAACAACCTAAGTACGCAGTTTTCAACTTTCGGAAAACTAAAAAAAGCTTAAGTATAGGTCTACTCTCCTTTAAATGTTTTAACCAAATCAAAAACCTGATATTCAAATAATCTATTTCTATTTTTTCTCTTCCTTTAAGTTTTTGAGTAATAAATTTTTGAAGCAAGTTGCACTTAGGTGGTTTCTGCAATAAAAGAGTGTCTCCAAAGTGATTGTTTTAAAAATTATTATTTAAATTAAGTCAAACCATTATTTTTTACCTGTTTTGGTATAAAAGGTAAGTATCAGACACCCTTAAGTATAAAGAGAGTGTTGTTGGCCACTGGATGATAGTGTCATAGAAGGCTTCATATCCAACAGTGTATTCCATCAAGTTTCTTATACCGTCTATCTTTTTATTGTTGATTGGGACCTAAAACCAAAACTCTCACTGTGCAAAACCCGTCAAATTGTAACATTTGTTATAGCCTACAAAAATGTTTAGCTAAAATTAAAATATAAACGTTTAAAATAACCTTGGTAAAATAAAAGTAAACATACCTTCCCCGAAGGATAAGCTTTCTCTGTTGGTAGTTCAGGAGGGCTGGCAGTTTTTAGCAATGTGAAGGTAGATGTTGTTATTCCTCCAATAAATTCGCTTGCTACCACTTTTCCCGGAGTATCCTTGTTGTAGATAAACTGCTTGTACTTGGACACTTTGAATGGCTGCTTAATTTCTTTGGGTACTTACCTGCCTGATGCTTCATCCGAATTTGGCATTTTCTTAAATGCCTTGGACCACCACATTTTAAAATTGAGAACATCGTCTGATATAAGGCAATATACAGTAAATCGGCCAGACTTACTAGCTTTTAACATGAGCTCTGCATATTCATCAGGAGTATAAATCCTGTCCATCTTTCTTAAGAGACGCTTTATATTTCTAAAATCTCTGTCCTATGGTGAAACTGAGTCGCCACATACAAGGTAGTTGTGAGTTATCACAGCAGGTCATAAAACACATGATGTCATCAAGGCTGCCAACCGTCACGAGTGAAATTTGCCGCAGAAAGAACCTAAGCGACGGCGCTTGTGTTCTTTCTGAAGTAAACGGATTATTTTCAAGGCTGAAAATAGCATTGCTGATATGAAAAATTAGTTAAATTTGCACTAAAAGATGTATTCACCTTTAAATTGTACAGTACCACCAAAAACACATTTTTTGATATTTTGTCTCTTAGGTGGTTTCTGAAATAAACGATTAAATTATGGTTCACCTATTTTGATAATCCCTTCACCGACACCTACTTACATGCTAGACTGGATTTCCAGGATTCGGAGGGTTCAGGAGTGAAAGAAACCATAAGATTGCTTGAATTTATTTATTAGTTTTCATTAATTCAGAATTCTGTATGCTAGAATGGCGTTCTAGATAAATTATTCACATATTTAAATTCTAAAGAACACAAGAGTTAAAATAAGTTATTAAAAATATTTGAAGTGTAAAAGCAATACATTCCTGCAATGTCGAGCGGACATTTAGTTTTAAAATATTATCCAGCCTGCAGATTGTATATGATTCCATAAAAACTAATGGAACATATAATGATTAAAATAATGCATAAATTCTTCACATATTGTTTGCATGTCTTCATTAATATCTCATTTTCTCTCATTTTGGGTGTAAAGAGAAGTATGTCTCTCTGAAAACACCGAGAAGAAATGGGTTTCTTTGCAAATAAAAGGTGAAGTATAATCTGCGACGCTGCTGCATACGTCATCTAACGTCACGACAAACAAAAGAACGTGAGCTGCGGTGTGATATTAAAAACAAAAGAGGGGAGAATCATTTGAAAACGCCGACAACCGTGAAAGTTAGCAGTGAAACGGAGGTCTCGCGAACAATGCAAAATGCAAATGACAATAGATTCCAGAGTTAATATCGTCCTTGCCAGAATACGGTACCGAGGTGTTTTTCTGGTGCTTTGTTTATTTTTCCGTATCTTTTTATATGGCAGCATTGCTCATTTTTAAGATCATATCGGCCGGGTCAGAAAAAAGGTGACTTTTAAAATGTTAGGACATTTTAGACCATTTACGATATTCCGCAGTGTAAGAAAAAGCAAGTACGCGTAGGCATCCTTCATCCCAAATACTTCCTTTTTAATCACTTAATTCATAATAGCCGGTAGTTAATGCTTTTGACAAAAATGAGAACATAGAGGATGAAATGGATTGATGAGGTTTCTTCTTCTTTTACTGTGTGTATCTGTGTATATATGAGTGTAAGTTGGCGCGCGGTTCCTGAATGTCATATTGTTGCGTGTACAGGCTCAGCAAGATCTGCAAATTACTGTAATCATAATTATGTAATATTTATTTCCAGTGCCTTGAGTTTGGGCAAAGCTGTTTGTTGATGATTAAGCTTAAATTCTGTTGACTGCCAGAACATTTACTTTGGACTGGTGAAATACGCACCCTGCTGGTCAAGGGAAATAATGCACAGGTGGCCTCCATGGTGTAAACAATGAATCACACATCCTGCTTATCAAGGGAAATAATGCTTAGGTGGTCAGTAACAGGTCTATACATGTTATCAATGATGTAAACAATGATTGCACAATATGATGCAATAGTTAGGAGGAAATTAACAGTTAGCGTAGGAATTAATGAGTTGGCTATTGGGTAGGACCCCTATTTAAGCTTGGTTGAGTTAGCACTCGGGGGACTTGACAGATTTGAGAGGGGACTTGCTGATGGTCTCTATAAACATTAACAGGAGTTTATTTCAAATTGCTACTACGAGTAAGCTCGCTAAAAGGGAGCACCAGACCGTACATCTCTTCCCAGTTGCACAAGCTCCAGCCATATAACAACGCATCTCTAAAGGCATATTTGCACTATGTTATTATGTATTTAAATGTTACTAAAGCGCCCCTGATCTCATCCAGATCCAGGGAGTGCCCTGTAGAAATGCTAGGCATCTCTGAAATACAGTTACTCAGTTCATTTTGAAGCAGATGTTTTTTCTGCTCTACCTTATCCATAGCTACTCTCCCAGTTACATGAGGTAAAAGGTTAAAACCCCTCACCTTTTAAACCACAACAACACCTGGTAGCTTTGTTATGTAGCATATGATCTCGGCACAGGTTTCCACACCCTGTACCTTTGCACCTCTCGCAATTCCTATCAACCCCCCCCCCCCGACAAAACCGTCATGTAACAATATGCGAGTGTGAAAATGTGCTGCAACCATTAGCAGTTGATGCTGTATAGTTCTAACATGTTCGTTAAAATAGCACACTCAAACTCTACACTCCAGTTTATAATTACGCTGATATTGTAATTATGGCTTTCACAGCAATAAGGCGAAACCAGCTGCTGTCATCCTTTATTGGCTGGATAAGTGCACATTGCTACCTCACTTCCCAGTTTCTTACCAGGTCCAAAAAGGAAAGAGAGAAATAAAAAAGGAATCAAGAGCAATAAACTAAAACATAAGTAAACTGGCTGCACTAATAGCCATTCCCATTACTGCTCGTTCTTCTTTAGTGTAGCTTCTGATAGACATAACACTGATTCGAGGGAAACATTGTACAATTTGAAAGAGTGGAGCCAGACTGAAAAATTAAATGCCATAGCTGTGATTTGAACCACGGATCTTCTGGTCTCCGTTTAGCTGCTCCAACCCATTGAGCTACTATGACCAACGTGCCGACATGACATTAGCTTCTCCAACTGACTCGTGTTTTCCCCGGTAAACCACATAGGAGTACCCATAAACACATGAGACAACTACCTTAATGGCAACTTACAACGTGTAAGTACTTTAACTTTCTCCAACACGAATCAGTTGGATAATTTAATGTCATGTTGGCACGTTGGTCATAGTAGCTCAATAGGTTGGAGCGGCTGGACGGAGACCAGAAGATCCGTGGTTCAAATCCCGGCTATGGAACTGAATTTTTCAGTCTGGCTCTACTCTTTCATAGTGCATCCTACACACGGCTAGTGCGAAAAAACAATTAATTTCCATTGTATAATTTGTTCGCTGTAAGACTAAGGTAAATGTCAAAGAAGCACATAGTGGAAATGAATCGCTTTGACTGGTGGTTTTTAATACCCCCAGGCTCTTCCTCAGCATAATTACGCGGTTTATTAAACTTCTTGCTATACCTGCTTTCAATAAACAATTCAAGCCAGTATTATATATATAACACTAAAATAATTACAGTAAGAAAAATGATTCCCAAAGTTGGAAAGTGTGCTGGATGAGTAACAACAAAAATGGCAGTTAAGTTCCGGTGACGGCATTGTTGTTTATGTGCGCATGCGCAGACGTTACGTATAACTCATAACGTACTAAGAGGAGCCCATTGCGGAATGCGGAGTAGTACCTTACTTTATTCTTACAGCGAAGGATAACTTTTCCTAGCCACTTGGTACAAGAAATATTAAGGGAATGCAGCACCGAAATTGGCTAAAATATGTGACAAAATACCTTTTTTCTTTGTTTTTGAGCCCAAAAATACTTTGAACTTTATAGTATCATAATCCAACTCAATTTATGAGTTTCAGGCATTTAAACACCCTCACATGACAATTTAAATGCCAGTGCGCACGTGCCTGCCGGCCCTTGGATTCACAGAATTCTGTCATTTGAGTTCATTGGATGTACTAAATTAATACATTTGAAATTAGCGGGCTAAGTTTCTGGTGGAATTTTGTGTGTTCGTATGATGGCTATTTCTTACAATACGTTGCAGCATGGAAACAAAACACTGGCTGCAAACATTGAATGCAAACAATAATGTTTATATTTTGCGTTTGTTTGAGTTTCTAACCTGGTCGTGTTTTACTTTTGTTTCTCGTTAAACTACATACTGTTTATATATAATTGATGAGTTGTAGTGTGTCATTTAACATTCATATAGGTATTTTATACATCATAACGTGCATATAACTGTTATATAGGTTGTAGGTAAAACATTCTTTGAATCGACTGACATTTTGTTGACTGTGCATATAGGATCATGAGTAGACTAAACGATACATGGGAAGAAACACCTAAACATAACAACACAACAATGGGAACATACTTGAGGCCTGATGTGGTAAGAAAACTAATACCTGTGTACCAAAGGCTGGCATCAGATGAAATCCTAAGAATAAGTATTTTGGGTAAGACAAAAAATGCAAATGAAGTTTTACATAATATGATAAGGAACAATTGCCGAAAAGAAATATTTGTATCATAGAAGAGACTTCAGGTTTCTGTGAGATCAACGATCATTGAATGCAATGTTGGTTCTTCTACCTCATTCAAGCTGCTGTCAGATACAATGGACAAATTTCACCAGCATCTCTAAAAATTAGCCAAGGGAAGGACCAATTACGCTTACTTCATTCAGCATTTTCTGCGAAGGTAACTTCTAAGACATCCAGAAGGAAACTAAAATCGAAGAACACTGCTGCAGAAGAAAGAAGGAAGAGGCAGGATGGTCTAACTTATCTATCTGGAGCGTTTTAGTCTACTTCAAGGAATGTAGCTGAGAAGGAAAAAGTTTTGGATTTTAACATTTCATTTACTCAGTTATAGTTTTTTCAACATTTTTTGTCATTCAAAATGTTCCACACAATGCAGTTTTCATTCAGTCCCTATAAAATTATCAGCACGTGCTCGTTATATTTTTGAAGTTATTGATTTATAAAATCAAAGGTTTAATCATTTTTTGGCTTTTTGTTTGCTCCATGCCTATTTTCCCCTTCTGGAACTAAAGGCAGTATAAGAAATTCATATGATAGATCTTTTCCTCATAACCATCTGAATATTTTTAGACATAAAAAATTAAAATTCCGAAAATTTTCATCACGTAGAGCGGTTTGAATTTTGCCAAATTTTGAATTTCAAAAATTAATTACTCAAAATCTATTGAAGATATAAAAACAAAATTTTTTAATTCTCTGTTCACTATGCATCAGAACTATGTGGTAAAAATTTCAGCAAGATTGGTTGAAAATTGCTCGATTTGGGGTTTCGGTGCTGCATCCCCTTAAGGTTATAAGTAAATGTGAAAATAGTTATAATTGAAATAGAATATCAGCATTAAGATTCTTCTGAATTTCTATCGGGAAAATTCAGTGTATTTTACAGAAGCGTTGTTTGCCATCATCTGATTTAAATGCTACTGAGGGCATGGCAGGAAATTCAGCAAAGGTATTGTGCTGAATGCAAGCAGAGTTTTAGTTTCTCTTACAAATACAGATGTTCAGAATATTTAAAACAAACTAAATAGCATTTCAAATAAACAATAGGACCGTGCTTCATCATTTAATGGAAACATGTTTAATAAACCATAAGTAATATCTTCTGGAGCCATACACCCTTTATGACCAAAATAAGACAAAATTAAATATATAGAACAAGATAAGAATATCAAGAAAAACTGGAAATATAACTGGGGAGTGAAACAAGTAACGCTTCAAAGCCAAGCATTAAATTGCAAGCCTAAAGAAAAGAGACATCAGAAGAGGTTACAATAGATGGTTTAACTAAGACAATTATAATTGGTGACATTATTCGAAGGAAGAACCTATTTCTGACAGTATTAAATTTCGGAGTACATATGCACAAAATAAAACAATTTTAACGAATCTATTAATACCAACTCTATTTTTAGCTAAAACACGGAGCTAATTCCAGTGATAACAAAAGTACTCCAAGGATCGGTGCTTGGGCCTTTCTTATTTTTAATTTATATAAATGACTTAAACCATAACTTACCTTGCACTACTATGTTATATGCAGACGACACTATCTTACTGAGCAAAAGCAATAATATCAATACAGTAAAGCAACAAATGCAACTATCCCTAGAAAGTGAAAAAACCTGGTTCTCCATAAAAAATGGAACACTAAATATGTATAAAACTGAAAATATATTATTTACATTGCAACATAATGATATCCACAGTAATTCAGTAAATCTGTTAGGGTTACATTTGGACGCCAGACTAACATGGGAAACCTATACCTTACCTTTGTAAAAAGTTTGCTAGAATCAGGTATCCTCTAGAGAAACTAAAATATGTGTTAGTCGAGATATGTTAATAACATCTTACTATGCCTTGTTTCATCCACATATACTGTATGGGGTTAGGCTTTGGGGTAATTGTGCTATCTCGAAAAATGCATTCATATGGCAAAAGATCTCTCAGACTAATTCTAGGATTAGGACAACAGGATACATGTAAGCCTAGCTTTATAGACCTTAAGATAATGACTTTACCGTCAATATATATATATATATACAGCAATATTGTGACTTTTTGGGTTCATAGAATTAAAAGGCCGAGTTGCAGAAATTAAAAATCTTCTTTGTTTTCGTAGAAATACTCTTAAAGATTACAGCAGCATTACGTCACATACACCATCAGTCTACCAAGGTCGATCACAATAACAAACAGAGACAGCAGATTACATCCTTAGCTCTCGTTACGACAACACAGCTGGCTGTCTCTCATTTCACAGCACTGTTTCACAACTAACTGTTTTACAACTTGCAACTCTCTCTTGACCAATCGTCGCCTCTTTAAATACTTCACAGAGAATTTCTAAATGATTCGCAAATAAACCAGAATGCGAAAAATCTCTATCAGTCCAGAAGTAACTAGAACTCTCCATTTATCTCAGTTTGTTTGTTTCAGTAGATCCTTATCTGCCTGTTATTTTTGTCTGCGGGCCCTTGGTTTTCACACTGCCCTCCTATCAGTTTCTTTTTTGTAAACAAGTCCCAGGATCGTAGATACGGGTTCGCGACACGTTAGAGAAAATCAAAACTTATTTATAAATCGTTCCTCAGTACACAGTTACGACACTCGATGCAAACATAATTTAGATACACCTCACAACCGATTGAGCAAGACCATAAATAGCCACTGTTATCAACAGTTCAAATTATTCAATAAGCTTCCTATGGAAATAAAACAACTGCCACAAAACAGATTTGTTATAGTATCAAAAAACTGGTTTAAACAAAAAGCATTTTATACTGTACAAGAATACTTAGAATATAACATACATCTAGTGAATTTATGTAAAACTATTGTAAATTATAGTAGTAGGTACCTAATTGTTTAATTTTATTATTACTATAGTGATACGATAATTACTACTTTAAGCCATGCAAGTAATCTGATTTCACCTAGAATTTTATATGTATTAACTTCTAAACCTTATGTACTTGTAAATACATTGTAAATACTTTTTACAACTGATGAAACCTAATGCTTCATGTAAGCTTAATGGTGAATAAAGGTTTATGACTATGATTAAATATAAGAAATACCGTAATGATTATAATTGCATTCGTACCCACCTTGAGCAATAAAAGCTGAGGTTTCAACTGAATAACATTTACGTATACCTACACTAAGTGTTGTCATGCATTAAAATGAATATTATGCAATTGAAATCAACTGTCATAAGATCACTTTTAATTATGATTTTAACATATATGATCATGCCTTACTTCTGTATAAATAAAGGATTAAAAGACATAAATATATGATAAAATTTGTTTACGTGATTTGCTCTACATACTACAAATACACATTTTATAGTCTAATATTCATATAAAATCAAATGTTCAATTCTTAGTGTGTTATTTCAAATGTACACTTACCTAAGGATTGTTTCAAAATCCAAAGGTTTGGTCGTGATAATAACCTCTTGCTATTCAAAGAAAGAAGACACAGACAAAAAGGAACATTCGTAAACTTAACATCCAATAGGTGACGCTAACAAAAGGCGAAAACTTGGAATATGGAATACTGCGAAAGTGGCTAGCAATAGCAATAGATGTATTAGACAGAAATTATGCACTTAAATGTGCTCTAAATTTTTCTATGGTGGGCTTTGCATGCATATATATAAACTCTTTCGGTGCATACAATATCCACATATACTTTGAGCTACAGATATAATAGAGATTTATTTAAGTGTAGTATGGAGTGGAGAATTACCTTTGAAACTTTGCGCTTCATCCTTGGAAGAGGTACTTAAATTTTGTCGCGGCGAAAAGCACAGAAATTTCGGTGCCGAGAGATAAGTGCGGCATGAGTACACAAAGAGCCTGCAGATAAAGATAACAGATGACGTTGCTTGCATAAGCAGATAAACATAGCGCTTGAGATAAGTGACCTGCCGGGCCAGATAGGGTTTCACGTAAGGTAGGTTCTAGTGATATCTCGATTGACAGAAGACAGTTGTTTTTCCTTATTTGCTAGAGAAGTCTCTCGAATTTACCAATGATGTATTTAAGAGAGAGACGACTCGCCAAGAGTCATTCGTAATTCTGAACAGATGTTGTGTAACACGAGTGTTGTAAACAGTGGAAGATGAGTAAGCTGTTTGTTATTGCCATCGACCTTGGTGTTGTAGATTTTGATATGTGATGTAATTCTGTAGCTACGCAGTGTATTTCTACGGAAATAAAAAACATTTAGAATTTCGGCAAATTGGACTTTTAATTGTACGGACCCACTAAGTCACAATATGTTTGGTGTTTAACGAACTTGTCGTTTGAGTTATGATGGTCATAGGCACAGGAATGAACAGGTATACGTGGTGATCTTTTATTAAAAGTCTTTTTTAATTTTGTGAAATCCAAATACGCATTTTCTGTGCAATGTCAATATAAAGTTGTTGGATAAAGTACAATACTTCGCCTTACTTGCTGTATGAAACTCCTCGGAAAGGGGATGATACATTAAGAAAAACAATAGAAAAAATAAGAGGAAACTGGTTTACGATATGACATGATGTATATTTGTTGTGCATATTCCAAAATTTTACAATTTACAACTTTTGGCTACATTTATTTGTCGTTACCTTGTTGCTGCTACCTTGGCTTGCATGACACCCTAGTCTTTTGCTCTGCCAGGTAGCTCTTAACCTCCATACCTCCTTGATTACTTAATTAGTCCCATTCTTCCCCCTCCTCTTCCTTCCTTACCTTTTTTACATTCCAGGCCCATTTTCCGTTTACTTTCTGCAAGGACTCACCAATACGTCTTACCTTCTTTTCCTCCTTGCCCGTTAACACATTTATAGCTATTATCCTTTTCTCTACTTTCTCCCATTTTTCTTCCTAAACCATTTTTCTCCATATTGCAAACTCCTCGCATTCTGTTACATAGTGTTCTATGCTTTCCTTTACCCAACACAATTGACAAATTCCCTTTTCCCTACCTCTTATCCCTCTTAGAAATATCATTCCTGTTCTCATCCATGCCAACCCTTCTCTCTCTTGCCTATTGCAGTAATCTACATAGGCTTCTCGTCGCCAATTTCTCTTTATTTCCTTGTAAAATTGTATGGATTTCATATTTTCTAGACTTCCTCATATTTCCTGTCTTTCTATATCTTCTATTCTGCATTTTAGTAATTTATCCACATCACATGTATTCCTTTCCTCTAATCTCCATATATCTCCCTCTCCCATTCGTATTTTTTCCATAGTATCTCCTATCTCTGCCCACTAACTATTTGAGTTCACTAATCTTTTTTGCTGCTATGCATAATTTCATAATTTTCCCTTCTTTAACCAAATACCTAAACCAAAATGTTATTATTCTTTCCATTATTATTCCATTTCTTCTTGTCTTTCCTAATTCTACTAAAGCTACCTCCCTAGATGCTGACCTTGGTAAGCCTAGTAGCCCTTTACAAAACCTTCTGTAGCTTTGGTCCACCGTTTTGTTTACCTCTGTGCCCCCCCCCCCAGATCTCCACTGCATACAACATTTTGGATTCAACTAGTGCTTCGTACATTCTTTCTAAAAATTTGGTTGTCATCTCTAGTTTATATTTGCATATTCTTATTCCATTCATTGCCGCCGTTCGTTTTGCTTCAATTTTTCTCATGTGTGCTCCCCACTTTCCATTGTTATTCAACCTTATTCCTAAGTATTTAAATTTATTGACTACTTCTACCCTTTTGCCATTTAGTGTCCACTCTTCATCTTTTTTTAGTCTAATTCCCTTCTTGAATACAATAGCTTTCGATTTATTTATGTTTATTTTTATTCCTCACTCTTCACGAAACTTCTGGGTTTCATTTATAGTAAGGTGTCCTTAAGAAGACATATATGATACACTTGATTGGTTATTCAATGACTAGTGTTAATAGATGTTTCATCAGAGGTACAATTTTTTGAGAGGCATAATGCAAAATACTCGCTTTTATAAGACTGGTAACGGTAACCATGACCCAATTGAGATCGCAGTTTGCACTGTTAAGAATGTCGGACCTGGCCTTCTGAGCCCCAAGATCCGGCAATTCGTGACTCAATGTGTTCCCGCATATCCTTAGAGCTAGTCCCCCAATTTAATTCAGATACACTGATACATCTATAGTTGTTTGCAGAATATTTGATTTGCATTGGAAATTAAAAGTACATATTATATTTGGAAAAATTGGTATGTGTGAAGTTTTTGGAAGAGCTGGCATACTAGATAGAACTTAATATTTGCACAGGCAGAAAACGAACTCACACAAGAACGAAAAAGCAAATAGAGGAATTGTTGCAATCCACGCTGAAAAATCCGATGTGTTTCACATACACTACCTACTCTTGTACAAACTAATCTTAGAACCCCTTATTATTCTAATTGATCTTGTGATAAACATTTGTAGAAATGCTTTTACCTACTGTTTTCTAGGTACAACAAGAATATATGAACACAGCAGATTTCGGTGATAGTAATTACTTTAAGAGCCTGTCGATACGATGGTCCCTCCAAATTCGATTTCTGGGTCCACGTCCCGAGGGGTGGGCAACAGGAATCAGGGGAACGCCTTTTTGGGTGATGTACGGAGGGGACTTGTTCTCCGGAACCACCATGGTAGCTGAGAAGGCCAAACAGGAACGCAGAAAATAGGCAGAACAGGAAACAGTCTCGTCCTCCAGGTTTGGGGTTTAGGCAGAGGGCTAGGATCCCGCTACTGTAAAAAGGATTTTTGCTACGTTTTCCAAGAAGGGTCATGCCGTACATACTAAACGGAACAATCTATGGTTACGTAAAACGACATAGAATTGTGATACATGGAATATCCAGGGTATTTGTGGGAAGATAAATAAGATAATAAAGGAAATACAATTTTTGAATAGGGATATCGTGGTACTTAGAGAACCGAAGAAGAAAACATGTTGGAAAGATTTGGTTAATGATTATAATTATTTATGGGATGGGGTAAAACAGCGACAAGAGCAAAATCAGGAATTGCGATCCTTTTGAAAAGAAAATTCAAGCATAATACAGTAGACTGCAAGGAAATTAACGATAGGACGATAGGCTAACAATTTTTATATGTGGTCTAAAGTTGGATATTATAGGTGTATATGCCCTAAATAGCGATAGCCCAGTATTTTATAAAATGAACTTCTATGATGCTCTGAGAGAAATTATAGATAATTGTCCCGATGGAAGTGAATTGCTACTAATGGGTGATTTTAATAGACATGATGGAAGAACTAATGATGAGACCATTGGATCTTGGGAAGAAGATAGAATAAGTGATAATGGAAATAGGTTATTTATTTTGCAAAGAACAGCAACGTGTTATAATGAACTGAAGATTTAAATATGTAGATATGTGTAAATTTACTTGGACAAATCCATCAAAATATCAGAAGTCAATAATAGTCTATATTATTACAAGGAAAGCAAGAATAATTAAAAGCAGGATGTGAAAGGTAAGAGAGGAGTAGAATGTGGGTCAGCGTATCATGCGGTTGTTGCAAAGGTTGCATTCCCTTTAAGGGCAAAATGTAAATAAATAATGATTGAATGATAATGCAATTTATGTAATAGACAATCCAAGATATTTGATTAATTTGTTATAAGAGGAGAGCATAATGATTCTATATCAGAATAGATTATCCTTGAAACTAGGTATGGTAGATGAAGATTGGAATGCAAAAGAATCATATGAATTCCTAAAAAAGAGTTATAATGGAAGCAGCAGACAAATCTCTATAAAGGGAGAGACAGAATGAAGACAAGCCTGGATGGATAACTGAGGAAGTATTGGAAACAATAAAGCATAAAGGGGACGTTTACAATAAATGGCTTAGTTAAAGAACTAAATAAGATATAAAGCAATACAGAGGATGTAAAAGAAAGGTTAGACATTTTAAGATATGTAAGAATGAGACATGGGAGCAAATGTGTTGTGAAATAGATCAGAGGAAGACAGCTTCGAGAGTTGTGACGTATTTCAGCCTCCAGCGCGGCCTACAGTGCGTATGACGTCAGGCAAGAGCTGTGTAGTAGATTAGAGTGAAAAAATTGCAATTAATACATTTTCAGTTATTTCAGTTCAAATAAATTTAATTATCAAATAAATATCAATAAACATTTGTTGATTTCACTTTCTTATTATTTTGGCCATCAGTATTTGAAGAAATCATTCACAATTACAAACAATCTATGTGAAATTTTAATCGTTTTGGCTTTCGCAGTGGGTATTTGATGAAAACATAGTCTCTTGAAACCTTTTGAAGAAACCAAGTTGCATATAAAAGTACAAAATCTGGAAATTTACATCAGATAAATATGTCAGATTTACTTCCCAAAATTAATTAGAGTAGAGTATTCTTGTATTGACGATCGTATGCATTAGTTGCGAATGAACACCTCTTCAAGGCTAGCAAACAGAATGAAGTCCTTCACTGTTCCCCCAAACCGCTGATAGATTTGTGGATTTTGAATCCAGCCACAGCTTCGTTCCGCGCCAAGACAAATGAGAGATGGTATAGACGCGAGCTAAATGAGAGAACAAAAGAGAAGCGGTCCCTGCTGTTTCGAATGATCAAGAGATAAATGAACTGTCCCTTGACGTCATTTTCTCCAGCTGCAATGCCCAGGATTTTCGAAAATCCTGGAGATGTTCGTCAAGGTAATTTGTGAGGTCGCTTATATAGCGAAGCACATAGCAGTCCCTCATATAGACTGGGTCACATATGAAACCCTAACTCTTCTGAAAATTAAGAAAAGGCTTCATAATGCATGCCCTTAAATGGTAGATAAAATCAAGCAGGAACGTTCAGGTAAATAGCCTCATAAAACGTACTCCAAATAGGAAATTGATACTTGAAATTGTGTAGGCTTTTCGAATATACGGATGTAAACAAGTATAACGTGACTTTGCAGGTTCGTAGAATTAATAGTTTATGCGGCAAACCCGCATAACAGTGTTAAATTGACTGGTTCTAATTGGAGCTTTGGGTTCTCTTATCCTCAAGTGAATGGTTGTAGGAAATGGATTTTGTTGGTTGTTGGCTACTCAGTCGTATTAATAAAACTTTGTTTGTTGCAGAATTATTTGGTTTAATTCCTACTAAGTTTGCTTATCGACTTGGATCGGTGACTACCTGTTAGTAAAATTCCTAACATAAATTTAATTTTACTTGAAACCCCGGATTACTTGTTTAAAATTACTTCCGTGCGGTCTCTATTTCTTCTTTACACGGCGACTACTTTGCTCTAAAAAACTTCTAATGCTGTTTCCACTTACACTGGTTGCGCTATTCTTAACTTTCCTACATTTCAGACTTATAAGTCTTCGCTTCTCTTCTTAACGCGCATAAACACGTCCTTCCTGTCGTAGTATCACCTTTTAAGTAAATTTTTCTTACTCCATTATAGAGTTCGAATCTTATTCTGACCCCCCCCTCTAACTTTATCACATGACCAAAATAGCTCACCCTTCTCAAATGCTACATTCTTATTGGTTACTCATTTATTTCGAATTTCGCATTGGTTTGCAAAACTCATCAAACTCATTGACGTTCAGCCCACCCTGAGTTGGGGAACGCCTACCCTGAGTTGTTTGTAACGGTATACATCGTTATCAAATCAGAGATGAAATCTCTTTAGCGTCCATGCTCAACTGCATTTTGAAAGCCATTTGTCCCAACACATTCCTGGCTGAAAGTACACTATAGTCCTCAGACATTGAACTTTTCCTAGCACAAAGAAGGTAATGGTCCTTCCTGTCTCTCCGACGTGTACGGATTTTTACAAAAATGTTTTCTCTTTCTTACCTGGATGATAGTATATATGTTATATTAAATTATATTCTTCCCTTCTTATTCTTTAAGTCAACCGCTATTTTAATCATTACTCTATCCATTCTAATTTCATATTATCATAACAAGATTTTTATATTAGTTTGGCAAAGCATTTTGATTAATTTACCTTCTTTTTTAATTATCTGATTTCGATTAATTCGCCGCCCCCTAATCGCTGCCTGATACTGCGGTTACAAAGTCCAAGTTGCAAAATTTCAAAATGTTATTTATTTGCGTAGAGATACACTCTGTTCAATCCGTACGTAACGGAAATACGTCACATACACACAGTCTACCAAGGTCGATGATCACAACAGACGTTCTGGTTACCTTTGTTTACAACACTCGTGTTACTCATCTGTTCACGACTGACTCTGGGCTAGTCGTCGCCCCCTTAAATAACTCATTGATAAGTTCGAGACTGTTGTGTAACAATCACGAAATATTTCTGGAATCAACATGACATTGAGCGTTCTATCACCTTCCAGAAGCGTAACTTAATCTCTGCCGGCAAGTCCTTTATCTCAAGCACTATGTTTATCTGCTTATGCAAGCTCTTTATTTCCACACTGTCCACCTATCAGTTCCTTTGTGTAAACAAGCCGTGCCAACGTAGATAATGGCTCGCGACAATAAGCATGTTTACATCATTATCTCTGAACATTGGGCTTGCTGAATTCAGTGCTCATTTCTTCTTTTATTCACGATTCTAGTATTTAGATTACCAATTTCGTCAGAATTAAAAAAAAAGTTGTACCTAAAAATAAACTAGACCATTAGTTTGGTTTATGCGTTATGCTTTTGCCATTCGAATCTTTAAGACTCGTCAGGTGACTATTTAAATCACAATCTGTATACCCTCTGGTTCGCTTTTATTTAGTTACGCTCATTTCCCTTTTACAAAAACTCGCAACTTCTTACATGTTTTCTTTGGTGTTTCATTTGGCATATTTGCTACCGGTAGAAATATGTTAGTTGTACAACCCAAATTGCAAAGAGTGTGTAGGTCATCCTGGCATATAGTTATGTTTTATTGTTTTGTGCATATGTAAGCCAAACTCTTTTACAATAGAACGGAAAAAATTGAAAGAATTATATTCAAATAACTTTTTACCTGCTTTCTTATTAGTGAATGAGTTAGTCACTTTTTCTGGTTTACAGTGCGTTATCATATTTACATTTGTACATTTAAGTCTATATATTTGGGTGTGAACTTTATAGCAAATGTGTAATAACTAATAATATTTAAAATTACATAGGAATCACGTGCTAAATATGTTTCAAAGACAAAGGGCTTCTAATAGTTATGTTAGAGTATAATTTTGGTTTTAGAAGCGTGGAAACAGCTCAATCGCACGAAAATGTAAAAGGGAAACCCATGGGGAAAGCGGGTGCACGATAGATTGAGGAAAATAAACTCTCCCTAATGGAAATTATAGATGAAAGAAGGTTATCATACATAATACAACCTAATTTTCGGCTATATGACACCCTAACATAAAATAAAGACTACAAATCTAAGGCTATTTTAATGTATGCTATGTATTTGTAACCAAATTTAATTAATAAAAATTAATACCTTGCTAATAATTCCTCCACCCTTTGAGCGAACAAAGGGGTATATAACCCTCACAGTGAGATCTCACAACAGTTGCAGGATGCCACAGCGTCACATGTACACAAATAAACAGAGACGGGTAGAAGTCCCTATCAATTGCTCAGATTGCTTTATCCTGTCAGCAGCATACTGCGTAGCCAGTAACAATCTCTTGGTGTCACAATCATTCCGCACCCACGTGAGGACGGTAACCACACAACGACACCCAAGACATGAACAAAATTTACAATGGTAAGCATCCGCACCATCTGTCCGGCACCGCCATACACCACGAACCTGAAGCCGCACCTTACATATGATATAGAAATAAAGGAAATGAAATCTTGGTATGAAAGTAAGTATTCCAGCATTCACCTAAGTGACAAGGGAAGACCACGGGAAACCCAAGTCATAATACGTGGTCGACGAGGATCAAACCATCGACCTACATGAGTCCACAGCCTACTCCGAGTACACCGCGCTTGGTACCTCTTATTAACTCTAGTTACGTATGTTCATATCTTAACTTTATCAGGATATACATCTTTATGAAACATACGTGGCTGCTCCCACAGCATAAATCACCTAAGGTGAAGACCGAATTTATTTTTCCAAATAAATGAATATTACTGTATATGTTAAGCTTAGGGCTGAATTCTGTTTACCATTCATATAACTTTTAAATATAAAAGCATGATTTTTTTTAAGAAAAGGAGGCTCCGCAATGTAGTGTGTTCGTAATATGTTCATTCATTAACAACACTAAAAGAACACGATGATCTTCAATGGGAATGTAAAACCCTGAAAAGAAGAAGAAAAAATTTTGGTCACATTACCTCACACAGTTTTACACATGAAATTTCAGAACTTAATGCTGCCTGAATACCACCTTACTACTCCCCTTAAGGAATATCTGCGTTCAAATAAATGGTGAATAAATTGTTACATTTTATATGCAAAAAGTATTGTGTTAACTTCTTTTTAAATTTGTTTTAATATTTTGTAACTGTAATTTACTCCTTATAGTGCGATAACTTTACGGCGTGTTAGGGTTTACTCTAGATTTATTTACAAAAATCAGAATTGTTATTGAAATGGAACTTTCTTTTACAACACAAGTGATTTCCAAGTGCATCTCTTATATTACAGTGAGCATAAGTATTTTTGCATTCGTGTCCAATTCAAAGACAGTTAATGAAAATTGGCTCTTGGTGGGCAGTATAAGTTATTGGATTTTCTCTTGAGAACTATGCTTTACTTTCTTTGAGGTTGTTGAAGTATTTTACCAGATTGGTTGTCACTTGAGGTACAATGACGTTACTACATAAATTGTTCTAGGATAACACTACGGCATCCCTCTTTGGTTAGTTCGCTTTGTTACCCTGATTCAATTCAATAGGAATCAATTCATATCTAATGTTATCGAATTCTGCAAGAGATTAAATCACTTGATAGGAGCTGGTACAGTTTTAATGCTTTGAACACCAATTTGAGATGTAAGTCTAACATTAAAATGGACTGCACTATAAAGTAATAAGCAGAACACTGTGTAAGGACAAGATATAAAGGCTATTTCAGTCTACTTAAACACCCACTCATACCCTATATTGAGTAAGGACGAGAGATAAATGCTATCCCAATCTACATACACACCCGCACATACTCCTACACTCAAAAATGCGTCAGTACATGCGAAACTCTTACTAGTATAGCTTTTTTCTGGGTTATCAAAGCCCTTTGTTCCGGGAAAATCTTGGGATTAATTTTGAATTATGTGGAAGTTAGAACAAACATAAAGTTCGTGTATACAGTACCATTTGAACTGGATGATATTATATATTAGTGAAATCTAACATTGCAATTACGATTCCAAAAGCTGTTAAAAATAAATATGCGAGGGTTGTTCAATAAAGAATGATTACAATTGCTTTGACAACGTACCGATACTCATCCTCATAATTTTGATGGTCCTTCTCAAAATAGTCTCCCCTGAATGTGATGCACTTGTCCCAGCGTTTCTGCCAGTGTTCAAACACATACTGGAAACCATTTTTTGAGATCCTTTAAAATCGCCTCCTCAGCCTCCACTACTGCTTATAATGATGGATAATGCCTCTCACGAAGGCGTTTCTTCAAGTTAGGGAATAGAAAAGGGTCACATGGAGCTAAATCTGAACTATAGGGAGGGTGAGGGATGCACTTCACGTTGACTTTTGCAAGGTATTCAGTAACAGTATTGGCAATATGTGGCCGCGCATTGTCGTGGTGCAGCATCCAGCCTGCTTCATGTAAATGAGTTTTTTGCGCCTGATATGGACTTGCAATGTTTTCAGGACATCCTTGTAGTATTGTCCAGTTATTGATGTGTGTGCAAGTACAACATGCTGATAAACCATTCCATGAATATCAAAGAATAAGATGACCATAACTTTCCCAGCAGAAGCAACTACTTTTGCTTTTTGGGGGTTGGTGATGAAGGAGACTTCCACACTGAGCTTTGCTGTTTGCTCTCAAGATCAAAATGATGTAACCAAATTTCATTAGCAGTGATTACGTTTGAAAGAAACTCCGGGCCTTCCTCTAACATCAACTTTAACTGCATGTTACCTCCATTGCAGCGGTAGGCGATACTGAACATGTCTGAACTTGCCTGGTTCTCACAGGCGGGAACCAGAAGTACCAACAATGAAAATACTACGGCGTAATTGTTTCAAATTAAGCTAACAGAATATAATTAGATTGAAATTTAGTGCGAAAAATTATGACCGTAAAAATTATGATCATTCTTTGTTGAACAGCTCTTGTGCAGATAGATATAAGTGGTTAAATTTCTTATTGAAGTTGCCTCCAAAATCAAATATTTTAAATAAAAACCAAGTTTAACTAAATTTCTTGGGATTAGCAAACGGTACCTCAGGGTCAGTGTATAACTGTCGAGTGTTAATAATAAAATTGCTGCAAGAGTTGCTCGGAGGTAGTGAAATTTTGCTACGTTATTTCCAGTGCTCCCCATATGGGCTTTGACAGTACTTCTTCCCATCAATTTATTAGCTGGAGGCGGATCGCAGGTACTGTCCGTTACCTGTTACATTAACATCACAATATGAGTAGGAACCTACGGTTTTTGCCCACATTGGATGTTGCGAGTACTTCTTATAATTGACAAATGTCTACAATTAATTTTAACATTTGGTAAGCTACATTGGAAATATGGTGTAAACGAGCTGTGGAACTTTTGAGTCATTGAGTATATAGGAAACGAAGCTTGTAGTATTGGAACCAATATTAAAGTTCGCGTTTGGAAAGAAGAACACGGCGAAATAATGAAATAAGCAGCCCTTCATGCCTTGGAGCGTCGGGAAAAGTGGCAGTGAAGTAGTGGTCTCAGGTGCTATCGAATTTTCGTCATCCCGGAAGGTAGTGGAAAGTGTCCTATTCAAGTTCCCCACCCACTCACAACGCTGCAGGTCTAATGATGTCCGTCCCATCACACGGTGTCGCCTTTTGGAACACGCAGCTATTATATGACCCGGATCCGTAAGTCCGGCCGACCCTCCTGATTAAAACATGGACGTACTACGCTACGTGAGTGAGATATACCCGTCGTGTAAGTAATGAGCGCTTCTATCCGTTTTGTAATTACTGGCCGTGAGAGTTATTTCTCTAGTGCTTAATGACCTGAGATAGCCCTACTACCCCAAGTTCGATGCGAGAAAACAATGCTACCTGCATCATAACCCTAAACATTTCAGGATATGATGCGCATATTTCTCGTGCAATGTAGGGACATGAATGCCTGCCGTAGTTTGCAATTAGGTTAACTCCTTCACCCAGCGGCGGTTTAGCACAAAATTGGATTAAGCTCTATGGCTCAACAACCATGTAGCCAAAGTGCAGGTATTTCAGTTTTCATTAAAATACGCCATAGGAAGATCGTGATTTTGTAGCACTCCGGCTAACCGCTCCTTTTTCCATAAATATCCGAATAACACAGCCGACTAAACTCAAATCCTGTCTTTACTTGGGATAACAATTAAATAGTGTGTAGAAGAAAGATTAACTATGCGTAATGCCATTAATGAATGCGCAATTTAGGAAAATTAGAGGTACAGAGAGGGGGCGCGCGGTAGCCTAATGGTTACGGCACTAAACTACAAGCCACGAGGCCGTGGGTTCGATTCCCGATGGTAACATTGGAATTTTTCCCTGGTATAATCCTTCTGGTCCCACTCTGGCAATGGTGTTCACTCAACCTCTAACAGAAATGAGTACTAGGGTATTTCCTGGGGGAGAAGGCCACTGCCTCGTGGGGCTGACAAACTCGCAGGCTTTGTACACCTAAGGCCTCTCATAAAGCCTTTACCTTTTCCACTTATACCTGCAGAGAGAAGGAAACACAAGCTTTACTGGGGGCGAGAAGTGAATGTAAAATTACGGAAAGTATTATATCGTGTGATACCGAAATTAAAGGATTGCAATAAGTAAAGAATCATGGTGGATTTCAAAGGAATGTTGGTTCTTTGTTACAATGCGTGCAGATGCAGTTGAGTCAAATAGCAGTTGGAGGAGAATAGCTATTTTAACAAAAGAAACGAAAGAAACATTGTCATTAGCAGATTTCTAAGGGGTAGCACTTGACTTTGTTGAATGGGGCATTCTTCGGACCCTTCATAATGGCATGACAAAATAGTCACAAAGGGAATCTTGGGTTGAATAAAGAGGGCTTCCAGAAAGTGAATGTCACACAGACACCCACGCGCAGCTGTTGTCATCCAGTCTTCGGCGTCAGGCCGATTAGGGCAGTCCTATTATTTTGTCTTGGTCGAGGGCAGACCAGAAGTGATGAGAGGGTATATCTGTCTGTTCATATGTACGTGAAGAATGAATTAAGTTTATCGAGTAGTAAGTATTCCACCTTCAGTCTCTCCAAACAGTGATATATTGGTAACCCTTGGTCGGCAACTTCAAGTTCGATGTTCTGATAAAAAGAAGCAGTCAATAAACCAGTTTGAAACGGGCATTCCAGTGTCATTAAAACTATCCTTCTCATACATATCCACGCATACCCAGAGATAAACCTCATTGCTTTACCCTAAGCTAAACAAAATTTTATCAAACTGTCGCCTCAACGTGGAACTCTTTGCTCGCCAATATTTTTTTTTTCATGGGTGATTGAACTGTTCGCTGCTCTACGTAAGCAGACATCCGCTCGTGCGTTAAAACAGTTGCAGAAAGTAACGGGGCAATTTTAGTTAAACGCACTATATTGGTTGAATGAAACTGATCCTGTTCCGACCTGCGAGAGGCAGGCCCTTGGCTTCAACCAACGTGCACACTGTGATAATACACACGAACAGTATAAACAACCGGAAAGCCCATAGAACGTCTTCCATTTACAGATTCCTTATTTTCGAGGAAATAACTCGCATCTGTTTACGCTGCTATTGTTTTACATAACACAATCGCAAGTGCCATAACGAAATTCATGCAAACATAACGAAACGTAACAAAATGTTCCTTTGTCATTTGTTCGTTTCTTTTTACCGTGTTCCCTCTATTTTATCAATATTAGTTATTATTTTAGTTTGTAGTTATTATCATAAATATTATCTTTAATATTTAGCTTTGTTTGTATTATTGTTAGCTTTATCAATATTTTAATAAATATTTCTATTATGTGTAAAGTGTCATCGAATAAGCTTACAGAAATTTACAAAATCATAGCTCAGGAAATACTTGAGATGTTAATGCCCGGTTGCATAAAAATCGCTAACTGCAGTTCATTTATAATCGAAGATCAAACGTGAACTAAGTTTACGAACCCGCGTGGGTTGTAAAATGCTGATCTTAGATCAGATGAATGCCGTTTAGTACTGATCTGAGATCACAAAAACAAACGTGGCAACATCGCCAAACATGTTGCAACTTTCGTGTTGTATCGAAAGAATTCGAGAATTATCGGAATTACTCAGCTCTGTTTAATTCAAGTGCACAGAGTAGCCAATCTAGACATCACAAATTTAAACAAATCTTAATACGAGGGCTATCCAGAAAGTAGATTACGTTTTCGTCTGTTTCCGCTAGGGGCGGGGCTAGCGCGGCCATCTTGGGGTCAGAGCGTTGCGCAGCTCAGTCGGCATCTAGCCGTGCTAGTGAGAGGTTCGTGCTGTGCTCCGTTCAGATACTGTGACGGTTTGAAATGTCTGCGTTAATTGGAAATCCCGCGAGCTGCGAGGTGCGTGCAGTAATAAGGTTTCTGACTGCAAAAAACTGTAAACCGATAGAAATCTATCGGCAGCTTTGTGAAGTGTATGGGGAAAACATTATCACTGAAGGTGGAGTGCGTCAGTGGGTCATCAGATTTAAAAATGGCCGAACCAATATTCACGACGAAGATCGAAGTGGGAGACCCAGCATAGTGACTGCCGAACTTGTCGAAAAAGTCGATGCTAAAGTCCGTGAAAATCGAAGGTTCACAATAACGGAACTTTCTTTGAGTTTTCCACAAATTTCGCGAAGTTTGTTGCACGAAATCATCAGCGAAAAGCTTGGTTACCACAAGTTTTGTGCAAGATGGATTCCAAAAATCTTGACAGAGGACCACAAAAATCAGCGAATGGCTGCAGCGTTGAACTTTTTGGACGTTTACCATAAGGATGGTGACTCTTTACTCGATCGCATCGTTACTGGTGACGAAACATGGGTGAAACACGTGAACTGTGAAACGAAATTGTAATCAATGCAGTGGGGGCACACAAGTTCTCCCCAAAAACCCAAGAAATGCATGCAAACAATGTCGGCAAGGAAGATGATGGCGACTGTTTTTTGGGACAGAAAAGGTGTGATTTTGGTGGACTTTCTGGAAAGAGGCAGTACAATAAACTCTCAAAGGTATTGCCAAACTCTCCAAAAACTCAGAAGAGCCATTCAAAACAAGCGCAGAGGAATGTTGAGCTCTAAGATCTTGTTGATTCACGACAACGCCCGGCCCCACACGGCAAATGTCACTCGTGAAGTTCTTGAATCTTTTAAGTGGGAGTTGTTTCCTCATCCGCCGTACAGTGCCGACCTGGCACCGAGCGACTTCCACCTATTCCCAGCAATGAAGAAGTGGCTGGCTATGCAGCGTTTTGATGACGACGCACAGCTGCAAGAAGAGGTAACGAAGTGGTTGAAGGCGCAGGCGGCCGAATTTTTCGACGAAGGAATTTCCAAGCTCGTACATCGCTACGATAAATGCCTTAATTTGAATGGTGACTATGTCGAAAAGTAGTATTTGAGTGTGGCTTTCATCTGTATATAATAAAATTTGTTTCCTATACTTTGTTTACTTTTTATTCCAAAACGTAATCTACTTTCTGGATAGCCCTCGTATTTATATTTATTTGTCCTAGAAATAATGTCATTTTAAATAAACAGTATAACAATTTACTCCATATTGAAACAGTATTTATCAAAAGTTAATCATTTTGCTTACTTTATCTTCATTATATACCCAATGTACATCTTTTTCATTTTCGTCTGTTTACAATACTGTGAGCTGGAAAATATAAACAAAAATGGAAGTTAAGTGAAGTTTTAAGTTACAAATTGTTATATTTGTATATAAAAATGGAAGTTCAAGCAAAAGAGAAGATGTGTTCCGCTAACTTTAAATCTGCCCGCCTCGGTAGAGTGTCTGCCTCACGTTCAAGGGGTCCCGAGTTTGAATTTCGGTCAAGGTGAGTTACCTGGATTAGGTTTTTACCGGGGTGTCCCTTATCCTGAAAGACGAATGTCGGGTAACTCTAAGCTCTAAGGACGCTGGTCTCATTTGAGCAGCATTTCACGCATTTCATTCATCGTTCGATATGGCTTGATGTTGGAGGACGTAAAATTACAAAAAAAAAAAGGCTGCAATCTCCCTTGATACTTTGTGTATTGTTCTAAACGCAGCCCTTTATTTATATTAAATATATCCCCACTCACCACTTGGAAGCTTTCAGTTGCATAGAACCGTAATGTGAGTAGGATCATAAATATTGGATTGACTGCATAATTCCTAAAGTTTTGTGTACTTAACTGTGCATGTAGCCTATGCTCCAATTCTTCAACTACGTGCTTTGATAGTCGAAATTTAATTTTAAATTTTCTGTCATTTATTTCTGAGATGGGATTTTCGCTATGTTGGAAAACACGAGGAGACCTTTCAAATTGAAAATTCTAATCTTCAGAGATATCAGAGTAAACTGAATTCTGAAAATAATAAAAATGTATAGGTTATGAACACAAACAATGCATATTTAACATACATTTGTGAATTAAAGAGGCTAATTATTTTTACTAGTAACCACAAGAAATGCTTTATTTACTATTTACTTAAAGCTGCATTACTGATTTCTTCTCAGTAACTATTGTATCAATTCTGCAGTTCTGCTGACCTAAGTTCAATCAAGTTAACTGGAGAAAATTCACCAGTTAGGTTTGATCTTAAATCAAGAAGCCATGAACTTAGATCAATGTTTATACAATCAAAATTACAAGTTCAGCTTGACTGAAGATCATTTTCATATATTTGAATTTAGATTACATTTTATGCAACCGGGCCTAAAACGAGTAATTTTTTGTTCAGTTTATCAACTCAGAAAGTTTTGTTTATTACCTTAGAAGTTTCTGGGTGCACTTCGTTGGTTGCTCTGTAAACATGAAGTCGATAGTTGGTTTCGTTCTAAGAGTGTTGGATCATCGCAGGCGTGATTGTTGCAACAGCGTCGGTGATGCTGTGCGCTAAATATTACAGATCTCTGATCGGATTATTGTACACATAGTTTTTTACGCATACCCATAAAATATTCTAGGGGTGTAAAATCACTACTTCTAGGAGACCATTGAATAGGACGACACTATCAATCCACCGATCATGATAATGCAGAGCGTCTCGAACTGGAGCGGGAAAAATGTGGGTGTGCCATTTTGTTGAAATAATAACGTTATGTTACTTTATTCTTCAATATGCTCTCCTTATGGGAAACCGTACCATTCTAATATGTCTAAGTAAACATGTTCTGTGATAATCCGCTCAATAAGGATGAAAGAGCCAATGGGCGTCTCGTGGACTTCTGCAGGTCAATGATGCCAATTTCCTGAAACTGTTCATACCACCGTCTAATGCTAATAGCATGAAGGTGGTCACCACCATAAACACGTCGGGAAGTCGGCTGAACGTTTATTAAAGATCTATTATGTGTTTCAAATGGGAAGGTGTTTGTCCTTGAGTGCTACTAGGTGAGCAACCAATCGGAGTCCTGCGGTGTTGTACTGCATGCCCCCTATGTGGTGTGTGAGAGCGCCAAACTAATAAATTTCTAATAAATACTATTCGCGCTAAGACAAAAATTCATATTTTGCAAAACCTGATCCATGAGAAAGCAGAGAGTAATGTATTTAACATAACCGCAAAACCCCCAAATTTTTAGATCAAATAGTATTCCTAATAAAAGTAAATCAAATAGATACCATTATACTACAACAATGCATTGCGAAGTAACCACTGTAATGAATATCATTGGTTGGCATGTATGCGTGAACGTATATTTGACATTACTCAGAACTGAAACGTAAACATTTGACATGATGTTATAAAAGAAATATGTACTCTGCATAAGCCAAGGTGTTTGTTAAATTCGATAAGAGGAAACGATAGACTTCTTGCTAGTCTGGCAGAACGTGTCTGGTCGGATTATATCTTTGTTTATGAATAATTGATAATCTCTATTTACTCTAGAGTTAAAAGCAGCACTATTCACTTACTCTTCCTGAAAAAGTGTATCAGCTGGATCAATGAGACGCGATCGCCCCCCTTACTACTTCTAGAACAATCCAATAGAGTTGATGTGGGCTCAAATTATGTTGCAAGCAGAAAACGTTCAAAACTTTGAAAACGTTGAAAACTTATTCACAAAGAAATTGAAAAGGACAAGACTGGGAAAACTGCGTGAGACATCAGATAAACCAGAAGAAGATGACTTTTGGAAATAAATAGCACGTAACGAGGTTTTGGAACCTATCATCATAAGTTTGCAGTACTGAGACGTTGAAGACAATGACAATGACGAAATATCTCTTAACGTAACATTTACAGCTATACGAATGCACCACTGGTATTTTCGTTGGATTATAAAAATAAGTAATTCATAAACTATAATTAACTTTAAACTAAGTATTTAACACATTTGCGTAATATACGAATATTCACTTTGCAATTGTGATTTCAAGAACAGCATTATTATAAAACTTTGGAAAATTCAGTTTGTGTTCCCTTACGTCTAGCGCCACGAACACTCCTAAGTGTGCGAGAGAGAGGGAAATATAAAAATAGTGGGAATAACGAGGTGGCAACGGAGAAGGCTATAACGTATCTGATTGGCTACAGGCGAGAACTCTCCTCATTTGAAACACATAATAAATTCCGCTAACCACAACACGCATTGTCCTTTCTGCTGAACTGTTGCCATTGCAACAATACAGTGTGACGCAACCGCACTCGTTTTGGGTATTCGCTGAAGGTCACGGGAGAAGTACAGACGCCTCTGAATAAGTTCAATAAGTTCACTAAAAGTATGCAGGTGGAACTACTTATTTATCTGAATTAAAACAGGAGATATTATTTTGTGAATTTGCCTCAACCATTTTTGATGACCCTGTGCTTTATTAAATTCTGTCATTTTTATGGTTATTATTACCATCATAAACAGCTATCACTGTCACTTCCTTCATTGAGTAGATGTCAAACATGATACCCCTGTTGATAGATACAGTGTTCTACCGCGTACTTGTATTCATATGGACGTTTCTGAGGACTGCGGTTGTAACATATGGCTTAAGCCTTCTACCGGAGGGGATCTGCCTCAAACACAATATTCTTGTTATGACCCTTAATGAACAAATCTATAGAAGGTCATGTGTCCAAGATATTGGCCTACGTGCGCTGATCCAGCATCCAGGGTACCGGTGATTCAAAAAGATGCCTTACAGCTTCATTATAACTAAGTGTTGCAGCATTTGTTTGGGACCAGTATCCTACCTTTATAATAGTATACTGAAACCTCATCGAGAAAATCCTGAAGCTCGCCTTGCGGGAATTCCAGTCAGATGGGAGAAAGACACTGATCCCATGAATATATACCTACCAAAAGTATAAGCTCCGGTGGTTTTGTAAGTAAGCATTTCCAACCTAGTGAAGGTTGTGAGGGGCCAGGTATGTTCTGTCTATTCACAGAGGCATCTTTGCTGAAATAACATCCACGAGTTTTATACGAGTCATACCCTTCCCTTCGAAATCCTTGCAATATTAACACAACAAAAATAATTATTATAATATAAATAGGAATAGAACAATAACAGTAATGCAAAGCGAAGGGTGGCACAAAAACACGTGCCTTCATGTTTTCATGGATTCCTTTTCAGCGCCTTGGAATGCGTATGGTCCATATCGTTAAATGATAGCACTGTTAACAAAATGTTTGATATTCCTTTCTCTTTGTATGCGAAACACTCAAAGAATGTGTAACGACTTCCCATTTGAGAGTTGATATGTAACGTGCAATTCAAGGAAACAACAACGAATACTTTAGAAGTGGTACACTGCACAAAAATGTGTGTCATCCATAAATGTCTTTAATGATATCTACATTTTTTGTGCACTAAGGTTTTATAGATCTCTTTCGGCTTCCGAATTATGCAGATTATGCAGAATTATGCAATGATGCAGAATGAACAGAATTTCTGAGGACATTCGCAGAAAAGTCGAAATTTACCTATTATTGGCAAGAAAATGTTCTAAATATATGACATTTTATTTAAAATAGGGAGTATTTTTGAGAAAATCAGAATGTGATACAGAAATGATGGAGCAGTCGAATAAATCAATACTTATAATAAAATTAAATATGAATACTTTGTACATTCGTTAAATGTTACGAGCCTTTACATTTGGCAGTTAATTATGTGTACAGTTTAACTCGGGGTAATATGTTAAGTAAGGTAATCAGTCTCCGGACAATTCTGTGGCAATCTGTAGCAATTGGGCACTTAAGCAATTGGGCACACGGATCAACCAGCAAAACCGTTTTCAGGTACTGGGAATTAAGATAGGCACAGGAGCGTTAACTGCTCATGTTCACTTATTATTTTATTGAAAAACCTGTTTTAAGAGATTTTTAGCCAGCTAGGCCTACTTAAAACATGCTGTTTCCGGGACACACCACGTGGAGGCGATCTCATATTGCACCCCAAAAATCTATATTTTTGTTATTGTAACTATTACGCTTTCTTCGCTCTGCTAGAACTCGTCAACTCACATTTATTTACAAGCTTATTCAGAAAGAATTCGTTACAGTTCTTCATTATTTAAATTCATCCTTATAAAGTATAACTTTTCAATAATTTACAAGCTCATTCAGACAGAATTCGTCATATTTCTTCATTATTTAAGTTCATTCGTATAAAGCAGAATTTGTCATTAATTTAATGTATACATATAGGCAAGAGTTTTCAGACATTTTCTTAAATCTCTAGTTTCCTATTGGCAATCCTACGAAGGTCCATCAATAAATAACCGAAGTGATTTAATTGTATTTGAAAAAACCGTCCTGGAGCGCCATGGCTGTTAGTGGTGGAAAGGTGAACCCTTCTTCTAGCTGTGCTGTGAGTAGCAGTCATGCAGGGTCAATCAGTTGGGAGTTAGAGCGCGATATGTGAGGTTATGTTTACTGCACCCACCAGGGAACTGAAACTGCAGCAACGTGCATCAATAAAATTTTGTGTTCTGGTAGACCAAACTCGTACTTAATTTTGAAATGGTGCAGCAAGCATACAAGGACCAAGCTTTCGGCAAAACACAAGTCTTTGAGTGGTATAAACGTGTCAAAGAGGGTCATGAAGACCTTCAAGGTTCTCCGTGCCCGGAAGACTCGTAACAGCATAAACGGAGGTCAACATTAACACAATTTATGCAATTGTGCTAGAAGATCGTCACATAACAATTTCGAACGTTGTAGATATGATGCTTTTGTTTGTTAGAACTGTAGACAACATAATACACAATAATCTTGGCTATCGAAAAGCTGCAGCGAAATGGGTACCGCACATGCTGAAGGACGAACAGAAGGCTCACCGCGTCATGACGTGTCAAGAATGGCTCGGAGGTTACGACGGGAACCATACCTTCTGAATAGGGTCATTACTGGCGACGAGAGCTGGTTCCACCATTACAACCAGTTAACAAAATAGGAGATTTCGCTGTGGAAACATTCATCGAGCCCTAGGCCTAGGAAAGCAAAAGTTCAGAAAAGTTCAGGAAAGATCATGCATCTCGTACTCTTTGACAAAAAGGGCATTCTGTATGACCATGTTGTAACTAATCAATGCACAGTAACTGCTGCTTTCTATTGTGACGTACTACAGGGACCACTGAAGAAACAAAATCGCCGAAAAGCGACTAGATCTCGCAAGGAGAGGATCGATCTTGCATCAGGATAATGCTCCTGCTCATCGAGCTTGTACAACTCAAGATGTCATCGCAGAAATGGGCATTGAGATCCTGCCTCATTCATCTTATTCTCCGGATCTCGCACCATGCGATTTTCACCTCTTCCCTAAAGTGAAACAGGAGCTTCGTTGTCACCATTTTCAAAGTGATAAGGAGTTGAACAATGTTGCCATGGGTATCCTGAACAGACTGTCCAAAAATGAGTTCAATGAGTGTTTCGAACAATGGGTAAATCGTTTGGATAGTTGTATTTCATCAGAGAGAGGATACTTTGTAAGTGTGTAGGTAAATTTTAGTGAAATAAAGCCATTAAGTGTTAATTAAGAAATTAGTTCGGTTATTTATTGAAGGCCCCTCGTATTGTCAGGTGTAATTGTAGACTTTCTTCGTTTTTTACCCTCCAAGTTGAGTTCTTCTCTGCCACTAGTGTTCTGCATCATTCTAGAAGGGCTTAACTAGCGCGAGTATGTTAGACTGTGGTCTTTGCACGATTTTGTTGAACCGTTCCAACCTTCGACGTTCTGTGACATTTTTCATGACAGTTCCATAAATCTGTTGGTATTGAAGGATTATCCAGATACAAAGTAGTTGTAGCACGAAGTTAATTGCTCACTTTCCGGCGAGTTTTCTTGTATAAATGAGCCAACCATCGTCAATTTTATTAAGCGGAAGATGAGTCAATGCAGACCACATCCATATATAAAGTCTAATTTCCTCATTTTAATGTAGTCACGTGCCAATCCAAACTCTTGCACCTTTCTCCAAATACACTGACTGGAATCATAGTTTCAACCAGAAATGTGTACATTTGGAAACACAGACTTCAAAGATTGAAAAGCACCAGGTTCCAAATCTTCAGTTACTTCCTTGGAATCTTCTCTTTAATTATGTTGAACAGCCTGCTGTAAGTCTCCTTTTTCTTATTTGGAAGAGGAGCGTATACCACCAGCATGACATTGGTTGCATTACTTGTACTTCTAAGATCGGCGTGGATGGTGTATATTTGGCTATATTGTTTGCTACAGCTTTTGTCATCTGAAAGTGACCTTCACAATTAAACCGGGAAAACAAGTCTCTCCCCACTGAAACCTAGATAATTATCTGTGTGATCAATTGCTAATGTGCCGAACTGCTACACACCCCCTCGCAGAATTCGTTTTGGTGCGTTACTTTAGCCAGAAGGGCGAAGGTGTCTAAATTTCCAGATTAGGTATGACAGACTAGATTGGAATTTTTGTAACATGTGAGAGTATTGCTTAGAAATTTATAGCGAGACTTTAGGATGTAAAGAAACCAATTTCAGTAATACAGAAATTATTAGGGTAATTTTGGTAGCTAGACAGCATATTCTAGGCATAATCTTAAGATCATAACACTGCTGGACTAGTAAACGATGGGGCAAGACATAGCTGAATGAGGCGTCATTTCATACCCCAATGATAGATTCATATGTTTTGGCGAAGTATAAAATTCAACTACGTTAACTCCGGATATATATAGATTAGTTTACTTTGGTCGGCAACTTCTCGATTTAAGTGAATACTTACAAAAATACTAAACGTTCCAAACTCAGATTCCTGTGTCATCCTTACTTTTATAACACACCCACGCATACCCTGAGATAGGAATTTGCTCGAGATCGAAGCAAGATCACCGCTATAGCTTGACCTTGCATCAGTGAGGCAGATATACTGCTTCAAATCGGAGCAACATTCCGCAGAAAATTCCGCTTCAAATGTTTCAAAAATGTTCGTCTGCGTTGGGACAATTTCATGAAAATCATGTCCTTAGAAGATTCAGAGCTAAAGTTCCAAATTTGGTGCTCAGCCCACTTTTGGTTTGTGAGTTATACTGCTAAGAGTAAAACACACACGCACGCACGCGCGCGCGCACACGCACACACACGCACACACGCACACACGCACACACGCACACACATTTTGTAATCGAATATTTGGCTGAAATGCACAATTTTCCGTAATTATGTACTAGAAAAAGTAAAATATCGGTGCTCCAACTTTAAGTCATATCGGACGGTGAATGAAATGGATGAAACGATGCTCAAATGCTTCCAGGGTCCATGGAGCTTATTGTTACCCCGTATTCGTCTTTAAGGATAAGAGAAAACTCCGGAAGAAACCTTATCCTGGTAACTCACCCTGACCGATATTCGAACTCGGAACCTCTTGAACGTGAGGCAGGCGCGCTACCATCTACGCTACCGAGGCGGGCATCAGTGCTTGGATACACACAAGTCAGATATACACTTCTCGATCATTCTCCAGTATAAAATGTGCATCTAATTCCTAAAAAATAAAGTTTTCATTGTCCTATATAACGGAGTACACTCGCCAGTTCAAGCCTGGGAACTGTCTCTAATTTATTGGAGCAGAACCAAGTTCGCTCACGCCACTGCCGTGCATTGTGAAACTGTTTTAAGGCACGAAAGCGGTTATCTGTTTATTGACAGGGAAATTATGCCATTTGGTAAACACATTAAAGCTTTAGGGGAAAGGATATTTATAATTTATTGCTGGGAGGGGGGCTGATGTTAATCTGCAATTTGATAGAAATTTTGTACGTATATTACAGCTCTAAGAGGTGGAAAACTCATGATTTGCTCTTTGCAAGAAATGACTTTGAAGTTTCAGGAAAATGTTGTATGCATATTACAGCTGTGGAAGAAAGGAAACCGATGGATTACTGCTTAGGCAAGAAATGAATCTGAAGTTTGAAGAAATACACAATATTACAGCTGTAGGAAGAAGGAATGAGCGCTTTAAGTCACGCGTTTCTTAACTGACTTTACATATTTACTTGTTATCTTCTTGTAGTCTAAGAATAGAGTCCAAATAATTTCTAATAATGTATCTAGTATAAAGAGGAAGCTGAAAATTGTGTAATTTGGAACTGTGAAACACCCGGTAGAAGTGTGCAGAATGGGGATAATTTTGGTGCGACAAGCTTTTCCTTGTCTATCCGTATTTTGCGGGACTAGTTAGTCCCTTTCAAAGTAAAGCCTGGAGTGGCGCCAGAGTTTCAAGCGACACGGAATAAAGTTTTAAGAGAGACAGACAGAAAAAAAAAGAATAACAAACAAAACAGCAGCGGCCGTTCTCGGTACAGCTGCTGCTCTGCCAGACCAAGTACCTGAATTTACGGCTCGGGCAGCAGCCATTTTTAAACAAATTACTCTCCCGCACTCTTTCGTATTTGTATTTTCATTGCCCATGCACATGACGTTACCAACACGCCCTTTTCTAACCTACCGGTTCCGCGTTTAACTAGCATGGTGCTGTTTCCAACTGCGGCTGTCCTATTCTACTTCCGCATTTATTTTCACCCCAGTTTCCTCAGGTACGAAAGTCTGCTTTTCACCTCGCATTCTTATTGAGTGAGGCGAATTCATGTGCACTCAAATAAGCGATAATGCCTCGTTAGAAAAACACCGTGCATAGCAAAAGTAGTCATTTGATAAATTACATTTTAGGGATGTATATTGTAGAGAAACTAAATCATGCAAGTTCAAAAGTTCGTGTTGAAGTTCCAAGCTTTCCATAAAAAGTCTGGAGCGACTGATAATGATATTCCTAAGGCAATGTACCTATAAATATCAGAAATCTACAGTCTTCTTTTCAGCAACCTGCAATTTATGTCACAATATAGTGATATCACTATCACTAAACTGGGTACATTTGACTTCGTGGTATTAGTTTTCCTCTTTAATTAATTAATGTTAAATTAATTTTCTCTAAGTGCAAAACGTTTTACTTCGTAGTACTTAAATTTTATTTTGTCTTTATGGACTTTTATAAAGAAATATGCAAAGAGGATCATTTAATTCAAATGAAACTCTTCTCCGAAGAAAAATAATCTTTCTCCATAGAGGCATGCTTTTGACTTTAAAAATGTAAAACGTGAGAAGTATTTACTAAACCAAGGGTAATTAAAATGTTTCAGAATATACATATGAGTCCCTTTAGTATTTACACCTGAAATTTAAATTAAGGTTAATCAATCAACGATTTTGATCGTGACGCAGTTTAAGTAATAACAAATGCCAGTGCTAAATTTTGAGGAGAATAACGTTTAAAATTGAAATGCGCATTATAGATTCTGTTCAAGAGCTTCTTAAATGGCTCAATTTTAAACATTGCTGACAGTAGTGAATTATGAAGGCTAACATATAATTGTGGAGTTTGAAATAGTAAAAATAGAAGTAGTTTTCGAAATTTTACTTGAACCTTTAGCCTTGTTAACGGTGTATCACCTACATTTTGTAACAGGATTAAGTCTGAATTTTGGTTTCAACACAATCAAAACATGATGCATACTTACATGTAACTATCGCCCACCACGCGATGTTGTCGTATCATACTTATTTTGTCACACGCCATAAATCAATAAGAGACCAATTATAGTGTGTACTTGTGGAAAGCGACCCACTTGTGACAATTATATGGCATTAGGATATTGTTTTAGTTATAATAACTGACAGTTGGTGGCTTTCAAAAGGGTTTCCGATCCGTGGGGACTATAGAATTAGACATATGATTTGCTGTTTGGAATAACTGATCGAATTGTAGCTGCTCGATGCCTAATGTGTATGTGTGTAGTGTTTAACGCCCGCTTTTACTACATTCGGCACCGCAGGCGATGACACTGATGATACATGAGATGAAGATGGAGCACCGGTGGAATGAGATGGCGGGGGAAACCGGAGATCCCGGAGAAAACCGCCCCAGCGCCGTGTTGTCCACCACTTATCTCACTTTGCGGTCGCCTGGGATCGAACCCAGGCCGCCTTGGTGAGAGCCAAGCGGTCTAGCCACTGAGCCACGGCGCGGCCTAATAGCCTTTGATGTAAAATATTGTAACGATCCTGGGCAGACGTACGTGAGAAACACTGCACTCCCGGGCGACAGTCTATGAAGAGCGAATGTAAGATAATAGAATGAATGGAATGCTAGCTATTTTGCTGTACCGTTACACAGGCCAATATTCTCTTAGTTTTTCCTTCTGACGCCGTGCTGTGTATAGAAGAGGGTAGCAGCCCCCATTCAGTCTCATTGGTCATTGCCTCATTGCCTCATGGCAGTCAAGTATATTCGATGCGTTCGTCTGGTGTGTCCGATGACTCATCCTCTTAAGATGTACCGCGTCCAGTAAAACGTATTGTAAAATGTCCGGATAAAGTGCAGTTATTAGAAGATGCCCGGGTTCCACAAGTGTAAGGACAAATTAAAGCAGTTCAGAGATTATCGTTTGTGTTGTGTCAAGCTTAACACCCTGAGAACCCAAAAAGAGTCCATGCAGGAGACAGCAACCAGAGGCAAGGGTGAATCAGGCAGCAGACGCGACGTGAAGACCGAGGAGGGAGTTCCGACGTGCAACCGTGAGGCGAAAGTACAGCTGCAATTACCACCCTCTATTATAGAGACAAGTTAATAAATAATGGAGTTCAACTCATACTTGTACGACCACACACAACAAAAAAGCAGAACGAAAAAAATAGAATAAGACTAATAACATGAGATTCAAAATATAACTTCGCTGTTTAACAGTCACACGCCATAACAAGTTCAGCTATATTAAATAAACAAATCAAATGTTGGTGATTAAGGTTAAGTTGGTAAGCGAAGCACCCAAAATTCGAATCGGTTTTACTTCTGATTCACTACTTAACCAAAATACAATAGTAGCACAGTATACTGAAGCTAAATTCCAATTGTTTACTGTCATTATACAATGATTGCTTCAATATTGTCTTTCAAAACTACGATATGAGCCGATTTCTGCCATGGTCTCTGAACAGTAAGGGAAGGATAGGACAAATCGATCCAATAAAGCCTGAGCACTATGTGGTCCTTCTCGCAGGTCTCAATGTTGACCATTTACTTTAGTGAAAGAAAGTACATTCCAGCACTGCAAGTAAGTAACTTACCCATTAATGTGAAATTCCTTCTGGAATTACATTGGGCTAGACTTTTTTGATTTTTTTATTTACTTCCTCCAACGTTATGCCATACCAGCCGATAAATGGAATAGGTGAAATGATGCTCAAATGAGCCCAGGGTCCACAGAGCTTAGAGTTACCCGATATTCCTCTTTCAAGATAAGGGTAACCTCGGAAACCCTTTATCCAGGAAAACCCTGACCAAGATTCGAACTCGGGACCTCTTGAACGTGAGGCAAGCATGCTACCATCTCGCTACCAAGGCGGGCTTGGGCTACTTATGTTAACCCGTTGACGCAAATCAGAGTTGAGCTTATTTACATTATTTTACACCTATTGAAACATCGCTCATTGGTCTATGTTTCTTTCTTTGTGTTTGTTCCAGGTAGTCAGAGACACGTAATGAGATACGAGTGGTCTAGTGCTCGTCAGAAAAAGTGTGAACTTTAGGGAAAAAAGGACTAAATTGTAAATTTCTTTTTAAGCCCTCCAACATTGAGTCATACCAGACGATGAATGGAATAGGTGAAATGATGCTCAAATGAGCCCAGGGTCCATAGAGCTTAAAGTTAACCTATATTCGTATTTCAGGATAAGGGAAAACTCCGGATAAAACCTTATCCAGGTAACTTACCCTGACCGAGATTCGAACTCGGGACCTCTTGAAAGTGAGGCAGACATGCTACCACCATGCTAACAAGGCGGGAAAATTGTAATAAGGAGCACCTTTGCTACTGAATAAGTACTGTTTTTTATTCTTAAATTTAGAGCGATTAACCAGTTCTTCAGATTTTCTTCGGAAATTGGGAATTGAAACAAAAGAATTATCATGAATGGCATTGCTTTTCATGTTATTTACTTTTTCCTATAATTTACAGGTTATTATCTTATTCTAAAAATAAAGTTAAGGATAATTTTGCTAGTTCGTACTAATGCCTTGAGGACGACAGGACCTTACTGCTATCAATAATAAGTAACATAAGTGAACCATTACGGTACAGTCCTCCAAGAAGTGCCACAGTGCTTTACTAATCAGTGACAGAAGGTTCTTTTCAATTGAAACCTCACTGATGAATTATGAGATACCTAGCTCACCATTTCGTCTGCCGGATATAGTACCTCGCGACTTTGTGGGTTCGTACTGATCAATTCTCACATAACAACATTACGTCACATACACACCACAGTCTACAATAACAGATAACGTTCTGATCAGCCCGCGTTACAACACTCTCATTACACACAACTGACTCATCACTAGCCATGTCTTCTTTTTATACACCCATTCATGAATTCCAGACTGTACTGTAAAATAGCTAGATGTTTCTGGAATAAACAAGGCATTTAATGACGCAATCCGAATATTCTATCACCTGCCAGAAACGTGAAACCTAATCTGGGCCGGCAAGTCTTTCACCTCTGTGATAAACTATCCGTCTCTCGTTTATCGGCGCTATCCTTAATTATCGGCTCTTTGTGAACGCCAGCCGCCTATTAGTTCCTTTGTGTACACTAGCCGCGCGATCGTAAATAACGGCTCGCGACAGTATTCAGATATTCTTGTAAAACCACAGTTTGATTATCAAATCACATATTTCGGGCAACAAATGAATATTTAAAAGAAGCGTCACTAAGACATCTATTTACTAAGGCATTTATGATTTAAGTGTCCTTTTATTTTCCGCAAGGTTTTTAAAGTTATTATGTTTCGGAAATTACACTCTTTGAAGAAAATTTTCAATTGCTCCAAACGATGAGTTTCAAAATATGCATATTTTAAATATGCATTTCATTTATCTTACACAGTACGAAATTTTCTATATTTTTTCGTTTTTTGTTTAAAGTTCAAATACCATACATTTTAGATTATTTCCTTCAAAGCTACTTTAAGAGCTATTTTTAACATTAAGTGCTGAAAAATGTAAAAATTAATGTGATTAATTTTTGACGTTTAAGAATGCGTATTAAAATTTCTGAACTAGATGAATTCTCCATCATGTATTGTACGAGTAAATCCAGAACGTTGCATTTCAAAACGATTTTTTTTTTTAATTCGAGAGCTGTTCATTGTTGAATATAACAACGAAAAGTTTTAAATGCACTTCTAAATCATAGCTTAAATATATTCAGGTATTCAATTTCGGGATTTTCATATTTTTCAGAAATGGGTGGCTTTTAAACGATACATGCTAAAATAATAAAATATGGATACTTGTTCTTGAGGCGAATATACCGCTCGAAACAAAACGTAGTTTTTGAAGAAGTAGGTCACCCGCTGTTTAAGCTTTTATTCAGACATTAAACAGAGCGAGTGTGTGAGGTAAATTTACAGCGTGAGAGAGATAGAGGGGGAGGGAGAAACAGAAGATTGGAACAGCCCACGTATTGGGCTACACACTTTTCGATTAAAAGAAATCATTCGAAAAGCTACACAGAAAGGAGCTATATAAATTTTTGAAAATCATCGAAATACTCAGGCTTTTAAAACAACAGTGTATAAACAATAACATTTGGATTCGAAGCTCAATAACGTAAAAACAACAGTTGAAACTGAGCAAAGAGGACTCACTGTTACCTCCACTTTGTACAGTTTATACTAACAAGGCTGTTAGAAATTGACAACTTTAAATAAATCTTTAACAATCATAAACACATATTTTACTGCCTAATATTTGGTTGATAACATATTAACAGACGAACGAAATAAGATCCGTGGTTTAAATCCTGGCTATCGCATTGGATTTTTCAGTCTGGCTCTACCCTTTCATAGTGCGTCCTACACACGGCTAGTGCGAAAGAATAATTAATTTCCATTAATTGTACCTAATAGTTGTTCGAACTATAAAGACCGGTTCTTTTATTATTTCTTTTTTTATTTTAATTTACGTCCTCCAACGTTAGGTCATATGGGACGGTGAATGAATTAGGTGAAATAATGCTCAAATGAGTCCAAGGTCCATTGAGCTTAGAGTTACCCGACATTCGTCTTGAAGGATAAGGGAAGACCCCGGTAAAAACCTTATCCAGGTAACTCACCCTGACCGAGATTCGAACTCGGGACCTCTTGAACGTGAGGCAGACATGCTACCACCACGCTACCGAGGCGGGCTATATGTATAAAGCCCGGGTTTTAAAGCACTTACAGCATAGTAAGTCGCCATCAAGGTAGTCGTCTCGTGTGTTTATGAGAACTCCTAGTGGTTTACCGGGATAAACAAGAGTTAGTTGGAGAATTGAATGTCATGTTGGCACGTTGGCCACAGTAGCTCAATGGTTAGAGCGTCTGGATGGAGACCAGAAGACCCGTGGTTCAAATCCCGGTTATGGCATGGAATTTTTCAGTATGGCTCTACCCTTTCATAGTGCGTCCTACGCACGGCTAGTGTGAGACAACAATTAATTTCCATTAATTGTACCTAATAGTAGTCAGAACTATAAAGCCCGAGTCTTAAAACACTTACAGCATAGTAAGTCGCAATCAAGGTAGTCGTCTCATGTGTTTATGAGAACTCCTAGTGGTTTACCGGGAAAAACAATAGTTAGTTGGAGCATTTAATGTCATGTTGGCACGTTGGCCATAGTAGTTCTAATGGTTAGAACGGCTGGACGGAGACCAAAAGATCCGTGGTTCAAATCCCGGCTATGGCATTGAATTTTTCAGTCTGACTCTACCCTTTCATAAAACTATAACTACTTGTTATGTATAAAATGCGCCTCTATGCAAATATTCAGTATACATTTGAATATAAATTTTTAGATTGCTACAAAGGTAAAAATGACCTTCAACCGAATTTCAACAAACGTAAGAAGATTTACAGTATGTTATTCAATACACATTCAACTCGCATTTTGTTTTCATTGAACTTTTCTAAAACATATTTAATATCCAGGATATAGTGTGTAAATACATATATGTTAAAAGACTTCATGATTTGCGGATAGGTACCTTGTGATCATAATTTCTTAATAATAATTTTCTTTTAGTAAATATGCTATGGTCTCCGAAATATGAAGGTCGTGGGCAGTGCAAATCGCATAAGCCATGTAAAAAGTCAATAGCTGAGCAAAATCTTATCAATAAGCCCCAGAATATGTACAAAGTAAGCGATTTTATCGAGTGGATAAGTGGTGTGATATTGACGGATCCAGGATTTAAATGGTAATTTTAAAAGGACGTTCTTAAATAGAAGCCCCCTGCTTTAGGAACCTTCAAACATCCGCAATTTATTTATGATTCCTCATAAATATAATGCAAATGCGCATTGCTATAAATCTTGCCTTTTAACAAAATCTATAAATATAATAAATATGTAGTTATTATATTCCTATTAATTACTACTTACGAATTTGTAATCATCCGAAGCTTTTAGAGTGGACGTACAGACTCCTAAAAGAACATTTTAAATATTTACTTGTCTTTGCATGTGTGTACTTGTACCGGTGGTTTACCTTTTAATGCAAAAGAGAATAAATCAATTGCAGTGAATCTTGGCATTTAATGTGTTTAAATACAGCCTAAACTGTAATTGCATATTAATTATTTTCCCTAAGGAGTGTTGTAGCTGTTGGTATGAAATTATCAAGATATAAATACATATCTTATTATATATTTTAGTTAAACCTTAGTTTAATTGCTATTCTCTTTGTAATTTTTCCTACACTCTATCCTTTTCATTAAGTGTGTTGTTATTCTGCAGTCCTGTGGGCACCGATAGATGACCACTGATCTGTAAAGTTTAATGACCTATATTACTTAAGCTGTTTTGTTAAATTATTTCAACAGCTGAACACCTATAAACCTAAAAATTGTATTGTTTCACTCAATTTTGGTAACTTCTGATATGTGAGATTTTTTTGTTAGCCCCATAACATAGTGAAAATTAAAACGTAGGAAATCGATGTGGCTTCTGGTCTTGAACTTACATTTTTAATTTCTGCTAAATCTTAGAAAACGTAGCTGTGTCCCATTTTATAAAATATCGGAAAGGCCTAAACAATGTAGACAAAGAAGGAAATGGAAAACGAGAGCCAAAAAGCACTTAGCAAAACCTAAGGCGGGATGAAGAGGCAAATTAGTCCGGATGGAGGAACCACGAAAAGAAGAGAGGATAGGAGAGTTAGAAGGAGTGATAGAGAAATTCCTACTGTAATTACTTCATGAGTTCTATAGGTGCACTTACTTCATAGCAATAACCCGGAGAGTAACAGAAATTTTAACTCTCTTTAGTATTTTTGGTTATTCAATCCTCAATTTACATTGTTGATATTTAGGTATTCTAAATAGAGATCTAAAGATCAAATGCGCCTGAAATAATTCCACCACCAATCCCACACCCACCCCTATCCCCAGCAATCCCACCCCCACCAGTAGTAGTAGTAGTAGTACTAGTAGTAGTAGTAGTAGTAGTAGTAGTACTAGTAGTAGTAGTAGTAGTAGTAGTAGTAGTAGTAGTAGTAGTAGTAGTATTGTTATTTTTACTATCATCATATCCCCATTACGTTACACACAATACAAACAATGGTACAAATGATTGCATGCGAGCGAACAAAGACGTAAAATAATCGGAAGCAATATATAAATAGTTAGACAAGTGACATGAAAGAATATATTCAGAATGCGTACGTATTAACGTATTCTCGCGAAAAAAGGCTGAAGAATAGCTAACTTTCAAATGATTTCTCTTAGGCACACCAGTGTCTAGCAAAATATAAACACAAAACAAAAATTATTCATAAAATAATGTGCATACCAAACCAGAAAAGGAAATAAGTTACCCGCAAGTTAAGACCGTAAGTATTATTGTAAGAAAACTAAAAATTTGATCAAAATATTAAAAATAGTGGAATTTTCCTTTTTAGTTCCTATTGCCAACTTAGGGTATACATAACAGATGTCTTGCTGTATTGTATCATTTCCACCAATTAAGGCTGTCAGACAATTATTTAACGGGATATGTTACTAGTATATTCCAATAACCCATTACCTTAAAACTTGTTTTCTAAGAACAACTTTTCTAAATTTTTCAGTCCTGTTACTTTGTGGGTTCGTAGAATTAAAACTCTGAGTTGCAGATATTCCAAATGTTCTTTATTTGCGTAGAAATACACTCACAGTAGCAGTTCAATTCTCACGTAACAACATTGCGTCACATACACCACACAATCTTCCAAGGTCGATGACAATAACAAACAGGGATCAGTTTACAGCATCAGCTCAGCTGTTTACTACTTACGACTGTTCGCGAGGGACTCTTGGCGAGTCGTTGCCTTCTTAAATACCTCACAGATAAATTCGGGACTCTTCCAGAACAATAAAGAAACCGAATAATCTATCATATTCCAGAAGCGTAGCTTAATCTATGCCGGCAAGTCCTTTATCTGCGCTATCTTTGTTTGCCGGTGCTTTGTGTACACTAGCCGCGCTATCGTCACCTGCTTATGCAAGCTCTTTATTACCGTGAAACACTATCCACCGCCTGTTATCTATTTACACCGAAACTTTTATGCCCGTTGCCACAGCAGTATACTAAGAGTCTCATGTTTCATTATCATATAAAAGTTGCAAGGTACGTCCAGAGTATGTAATTAAGGAATTATACGTTCCCTTTTTCTTATAAACGTTCATTTTCTCAACATTTTTTGACGGTAAAATATGAAAGAGTTGCTACGTTCATAAAATTTTGAGCTAATGTGTGAAAAAATTAAAAAAATGTTAAAAGTTCCAGTTTCAAAACTTAAATCTCTCTCACTAAGTATATTATATATACAGAGTAATTTTTAAAATATTTTCACTAAATATAATTAATAATCAATGTGGAATTTTATGTAGAAGCATGCAAATGTGCATCGAAGTTTACAATAACGGTTTACTCATGGGGTTAAATTTCACAGAGGTAATGAACGAACGAATGAATTTCTGTATTTCCTTAAGTGGATCATAGGGCCCTGTAAACCGCGCCTTTTGAGGCCCGTAGGCAACGGTTAGAAAATCAGAGGTTTCCTGATCAGAGGGATTCTGGGATGAAGGATCAGCTCAACGTCGGAAGTGATAGTACGAGAGATGAGGTGAGAGGAAAGATGATGGCCCGTAATTTCCACCAATCGGTGGAATGATGGCTCAGAGAGAGCCCGCCCCAGTGCCAAGTTGTCAACCAGAAAGCTCACTTTGCGGTCGCCTGGCATCGAACCTGGTGGGGGCCAAGCTGTGTAACCACTCAGTCATGGCGTGGCCTTTACAGAGATAGGCTCTTTATTAAAGATGTTGGAATTTTCTTTGTAGCCTTACCGTAAAACGTTCAATGTTACTGTAATTTAATAAGTGACAATAGTATCTGATAAAGCGGCCGCAGAGAGGGGGGGGGGGCTTAGAAATTAAAGTGGCAATACGGCTCTAACCTATAATAATGACGTAGTATGCCGAAAGTCCCTTTAGGGAAAGGAGTAATTGATCATTAACAGCAATACTGATCAAATGTTAAATGCAGTCTCAAAGGATAGTTGTCTGTTTACCATGAAATGTGTCAGCTTACCCATAAAGAATATGCTCGATATTTGCTTCAGTTGCTTGCATCCTTATGTACACATGTGGGGGTGTTGTTAAAGTGCCCCCTTTGGTAGAACAAATTTTGAACCATAATTAGAGCAGCTCTTAGTAAATGGTTATTAATTGCTTAGTGCCTTAACAGATATACGCAGTAGTAGTGGAGAGAAACAAAAACCTAAATTCTAAGCCATATCGCATTAAACTGTAAATACAAAATAATATTTTGAACATCGGCATAGACATATTTCTCTTTGATTTTTAAGTTTAACGTGCAGGACCATTTTACTTTCCGTTGAAAAATATCTGTAATAAATATTATTTCCTAGATAAATATGAGGGTGGGTCAAAAAGTATTGCCTCCTATTTTTTTCTCTTTTAATTGCCAAGAAAATTGAATCCAATTTACATTGCTTGAAAACTACAACATTGACGATTAATTTGTCACTATTCAATATAATCTACGCCCTTTTCCACAGTTTTGGTCCACCTTTTAACTAGGGCATGTATTCCAGTGTGGCAAAACACACGGTTTTGCTTCCTAAGTCATTGACGCAAGGACGTTTTCACAGCCTCCTCATTTTCAAAATGATCCCGCGATGAGCTTCCTTTAGTGCCCCGAACAGATGGAAGTCTGATGGTGCCAGGTCAAGGCTGTATGGGGGGTGAGGTAAGACTTGCTATCCCAATTTCTCAATTTCTGCATTATCATGCAAAAGAAGAATATCCGCCATAGTTTATGTCGAGCGAACTAGGCGAACACGTGCTTTCAGCTTTTTGAGAGTTCTGACGTATTGGCCAGAACTTATTGTGCATCCCTGCTCCAAAGAATCAATCATAAGCACACCCTCTGCATCCCAAAACACAGTCGCCATAACTTTCCTTGCGACCGCTGAGTTTTGAATTTTTTTTCCCTCGGTGGCGTTGTGTGATGCCATTCCATTGACTGCCTCTGATTCAGGTTCAAAAAAATGAACCCACGTTTCGTCTCCAGTAACAATATTTTCTAGAAAATACTCTCCCTCCAAGTTGAAGCACTGCAAGTTTTCGAAGGCTATTGTTTTCCTTGTTTCTTTGTTTTGGGCTGTTAACATTCTTGGTACTCAACGTGAACAAACTTTTGAGTAACCCAGTTGTTGAATAATCGTCATCACACTGCCTTTACTGAGGGAGGTAATGTGACACAAATCACCCGACGATCACCACGAATGATGCCATCGACTCGCTGAATGTTGCATGGAGTCACTGCAGTCACCAGCCTGCCGCTTCGCTTTTTATCTGTCAATGGTGTTTGCCCTTCAGCTTCGTTACAGCGACGAACCCATCGTCTAACAGTGCTGACATCTACAATTGCATCACCATACACATTTTTTAGCCTGGCGTGAATCCGAATTGGCGTTTCACTTTCCGCACTCAAAAATTCAAGCACAAAACGCTGTCTAGGAAGTTACTACTGAAGGAGAATGGAGAAGAAGGTTTGAGGAATTGCGCCAAATTCAAAGTTTTCACATAACTTAGTTATTTAAGGAAAAAAGTAGAGGCATTTCTTTTTGGGCCACCCTCGTATTATCATTAGAGAACGGATTTTCAGGTGCTAACAAACTTAAATTTATTGATTTTTCAGTTATTAAACATCAAGTAAATATTTGTTAAAATGTTCAAAATATGTTCCAAAAAGAGTATTTTCTATCATTTTATATAATAGAGAAGCTTATAGTAAAAAAGAACTGTTTTTAACACACCAGTGAGGGTTTATTGATATCATATGTCAATTGTTGAAAATTGTTTAGAGTTACAGTGCACAACACATGCCTTCTGTACATTGCCTATTATTATCTCTTCACTTAAGGGCAGCTGCTTGATAGGAGAACGTAGAGCCGCCAAGATGATTGTTGCTGCATAAATACTGCGTTACGTGGGAGCGTTGATTGGCTATTACAGACTTGCCACAAAGCTGAAAGTATAGAATTTGTTCCATCTGTTTTGAAAGTATCTGAAAATTCTTTAACGTACTTCTTCAACCGGAAACTGAAACTATCTTTTACCTCCGGCATCTTGGTATATACACGAATCACTCAACACATAGGTTAAGCATTACCCGGCACTTCTGAACAGAACTGAAGGAACAGAGAAACTCGAACATGCACAGAGGATAGTAGATTTTTTTGCTATCTGAACATAAACTATTTTGTTGAAGTGTTTATGAAGGGTAGGCCAGCTCAATGGATTCACGCTGAAGATCACTCGTCACGAATTAACGCGCAACCTCTAGTAGTGGTGTTGAGTTCAAGTACATTGAGCAATACTCTGGCTACCAAATCTCTTTCCTGCAATTTTTGTGTATATGTTTATATTGAAACGAGCTGTTGACAACACGTAATCCAATTTAAGATTACAAGATAGGCAGAAGGATTCTCTTTCCATAAACAAATAATTTATGTTGTTTGCCACACACAAAATCCATAAAACGTGCCTAAAATATGGTTAAATGCATAAAATATGTATCTGCTAATAACTTAATTGTGCGAATATATTTGGTTGATAAAAGTGCCTGCTAAACTTCCAAGGCCGACGAACATACATGATTAGCTACGCATTGGCATTGCAGGTAGCGCTCAGTGCCAGTCGATAAGCAGTGGTGGCCGAGTACATATGGCGTCATATAACTGTGTATCATCCCAGAAATTTCTCTCAATCATCGTCGAACATTGCCTATCCCGTTAGGAGTTAATTATTCATATACATAAACAAAATTCAGCCGCCACTGGACCAGACCGAATTTCTGAAGAAAAACCCAAACACACTTTTCCAAATTTACTTTTTCAAAAACTGCTCATGGGATCTGATAAAACACTACATATCTCTATAAATTCAATAGCAACCTACAGCTGTGTAACAGGGTGATTTACATGAAAATCCCCCACTTCAGCGTCAAATGTAAAATGTTATTGTTCTTTTTTTTTTTTGGGGGGGGGGGAGAATATCTACTTTTGCAAAAATAACTTCAACTATTTACTTACTAACAATACCAATAGTATGTTTTCTAGATAGTTAATAGCTTCAAGTAGACTTGGCTACTTCAGATAAGATGTACGTGTTTTTATTTTTGGGCGGAGCGACATAACGCAGAGTGAGCGGGATGTATGAAGTGAATGCTTTCTCTAAGGTCAATTAACAGTGTGGCGTGAACTCGCAAAAGCAAAGAAAATAGTCTATACTGAAAGGTGTTGTTCATTTCATGGTGTAGTTTCGGCCATGCAAAATACACAAGGTAGTAAACTATGCGATTATTTTGTAGGAAAATAAGCGAAGAGAAAAAACAACTAACAAGGTGTACACATATTCAGGTATAAACTATCAAAATACTTGCCATTATTTTCTAACTCTGTGTAAATTCTTTACCTTGGAAATCACCGAACAACTGTTCCGTAAATTTTTTTCACATATTTGAAAATGCTGGTGATCAAATGAGACCTTTTTTTGCTGAGGGCTGTAGGAGGTAAAATTTTGCTATGGATACTGTGGTGTCGAATAGGGTTTGAAATATCAAATTGAGCTGGTATTTTCCACTTTGGTGACAGCTGTGTAGGTATGTCGACTTGTGATAAATATGTGTGATAAATATGTTTTCATTTTGTTTGTGTTGTGGGTTTATGCCTTTCTGAGTACAAAAATCTCACTCAAGTATACCCTAATTGATAGAAAACACACGCATAAATAAAGAGGCATTCAAGCTCAAATCAAAAGTGCTCCAAATTCCACATCTCAACAAGGTAGGTAATTCAACTCTAGATGTAAGGAACATTAAAGGTATTCTATTAACTGCACAAGCTAAATTTCACAGATCACATATTTGTAGAAGATAGCAATTCCAAAATATAAACACAGACGTGGAAATACTACCCATCATACAGAAAACAAACCCTAAGAACTCTTAAATATCTGGAAATTTATGAATGAACCTATTTTCCCTATACCCTTCAACAATACACCTAGAACACAGTTATGTGCAGAGTTTCTACTCCCATTAGTCCTGGTCCCGTAGGACCAAGGACCCGGGCCTCCTTCTACCCGGGAGCGATGGATCCTCCGGGGCTCTTTCCACAGAGCAATACCTGATTTCCTAAAAAGCCTCCCAGCTGAGCACAACGTCAAGACGGGATGGAAGTGCATACGCCACTTACGCGCGTCAACCCCGAAGGCAAGACTACCGGAAACCTCGGTGGGACCGCCTGGTGATCTAGCACACTTTCTACTAGCTCTGCAGGCTAGTACCCGGGACTTGTAAGGCAACCCTCTACCCTCTCACAAATCCTTCGCTTTAACTTATATGACACTCTAAGAAAACCAATGACGAAGTCTTTAACAGACCACTAACTGCTGAAAAACGTGACCAATGCCGCAAATTGGATTTCTGGTGATTACAATGGATGTGAGGGAACAAGCAACTGCGAAAACCTAGGTATTTAAATAGAGTGAACAAGTCCCTTTGGGCGTTATATCGTATTTAACAAACAGAAACATTAAAAATACGATAGCCTCGGGTTTTTAAAGTAACAATGTTAAATTCCTATTTTGTTGAATGTGTTTAAGAATGTTGTGTTATTTATGATGAATAAGAGTATGTAAACGTAAAATAGAATGCATGCAAATAAATCATAACATTGTTGTATATCAGTTTGTGAAATAAGAAGAAAAAAGTTTTATAGAAGGGTATATGAGCTTAATTTTATGATCGAATCCAACGACATAAATTGTTGAGTTTGTCATCCTATCCATTTGTTTCAGAGGGAGTGATAGTACCAGTTAACACTTTAATCTATACACATTCGTAACCTCTGAGTTATTTATTATCCCATCTTCCATTTTAAACATAAAGCTAAAGGATATATTCAGGTTACAGAATTAGTAACTTCCATTTACTTTATGTTAGGAGCTATATATTTAAATTATGCAACTCAAATGCAACCCAAATAAAATACATAATATTAACCACAGAAAGGGAAGTATTTCATTCATGGCCCATAGTTTTATGCATAAACCTAGCATTTGCTTGTAGGTCATGTTCACACATCTTAACATTTCCAATTCCTTCTAAACACAAGTTTAGGTGTTCCGTTTGAGACGCAAAGAGATAAAGACCACGCACGCATATACGTTTCCCCCTTGCTTTCTGCTCTTCTTTTTTGGCAATATTTCTTGTCGAACCTACCCGTATCGTAAACCCACCAAACTCTTGTGAAGCAACATACAGCGGACGTCAAATATTCTCCGATAGGCGAAAGGTTTCTAGAACCGAGGCGAACCTTCTTATGAACTAGAGCTACCTGGCCCAGGGATGGTGTTTTATGGAGTTATATTCTGTACTTAATTTTAGGTAAATGAAGCAAATCAGCACACATTTCCTAGAGGTACGAGGTGTGTTCGTAAAATAAGGTATCCAATTTTATTTAATAATAATATTTAATAAATTATTTTAATAGGTCAATAATTTTATTTAAAACTGTGGTAGCTTTTGTATACCCTCATCATAGGACTCTCCCGCCAATTTGCGCAGGTAGCGCTCAACCTCGTTTTTCAAATCATCGTCGATCTCGAAATGTGTTCCACCCAGGTGTAACTTCAACTCAGGAAACAGATGATAATCACTAGATGCCTAGTCTGTACTGTAGGGGGAAGAGTGAGGTTGTCCCATCCGAACTGGGCCAGGAGATCAGCCCTTGCATGTGCAGTATGGGGACGAGCGTTGTCGCAATGAAAAATAACTCTCTTGGTCAACATTCCCCTCCTTCGATTTTGAATGGCACGTCGCAATTGTTTTAAAGTCTCACACTAGCTATCGGCGTTTATTTTTGTGCCGGTAGGCATAAACTCGCACAAAAATACACCTTTTCTGTCCCTGAACACACTGGCCATCACTTTGCCGGCAGAAAATGCCTGTTTGAACTTTCGCGGCTTCGGCGAATTCGAATGCCGTCACTGACGAGAACATTCTTTAGTTTCTGGTGTTGTGTAGTGCACCCAGGTTTCATCGCCAAGGACAGTTGAATCCAACAATGCCTCGCCCTGTTCTGCATAGCGCTCCAGGAATCGGTGGGCCGCTTCAACACATTGCCGTTTATGGTCTTCGGTGAGCATTTAGGGGACCCACTTCGCACACAACTTGCGATAATGCAAATGTTCGGTCAAAATCTTGTCAATCGTAGTCTTACTGACTTTAAGGATAAGTTCGCACAGCTAACGAACTGTCACACGCCGATCTTTAAGCATTTCTTGCTCCAGTTTTGCAATTGTTTAGGCTGAAACAGAAGGCCGACGAGAACACTGTTTGTCATGGACGCCTGTACGTCCCTCTTTGAACTCTCTGACTCACTTTCACACGTTTTTGACGTCCATACACTGTGGCCCATAAACTTCGCATAATTGACGATGAATTTCAGTGGGGGTAGTGCCCTTGGCGCTCAAAAAAACGGATCACTGCACGCAACTCGCACTTGGCGGCGGAAGTGATAGGAAGCTCCATCGCAAGCGGCTGCCCAGCCAAGACTAGTAATCGCAACGGGTTCGTTGTGGTAGGAATTTGAAAAGGTGAAACCAAGCTTCACGCCAGTGTTGCCGGATTTCGCGTAATAGCGTTCCTCACATCTCCAGCGCCTGGGAGACCTTATGTTACAGACACGCCTCGTACTTTAACAAGTAACATTACTTTTTCTGCTAGAGCTAATGCCGTTTCAGACACAAGTTTGAACTACTCCTTAAACAAAGATAACTGATACGTATATTTTGGTTCATAATACCACGACGATGACGACGACGACGACGACGACAAGAAGAAGAAGAAGAAACACATCGGCTATTTCCCGCAAAAGAGAACATATGAGTACTCCTTATGTACGCTGACACAGACCAGTGTTTAGCCCAAAATATAAATAATATTAATATACAATAAACAAAAGGCAATGGTTGTCGTATAGCTAATGTTTAATGCCTATTTCCAACAACATCCATACGTTTTGAACTTTTATGTCGACATCTCATGTCAAATAACGCCGTAGCTACTGTAACTCTACTTCGAGGTGTTGTTTCGAATTTCAATTTGAAATTATTTCAAATTCTTGTTTTCACATGCGTCCTAAAAACTTTCGCTCCCATATGTTATTTATTTTTTATCATAGTCATTGGTGCCCACCGATGTTATAATGAATCATTATAACAGAAGGATTCCCTTTCTGGTCTCTAATTTTTCAAATTTCGGTAACAAGCCTTTGCAATTAATTGTGTTTTCCATATCCCCGATAGTTTATGTTTCGTTTATAATATTCGTACCTCTGATCTTAACCTAATTTGTATACCTATTTGTTTTATATAATTGATATTCATGTTTGATGTAGATTATGTAAAGTATGCTTTGTATTCCCTATAACTTTTTGAATTTGCAGTTTTTTTGCCCTACCCACAGGAGCAGCTACAACCGGTGTAAAGGTTTGTATACCCTCCAATCTTTTTTCAGTTGTTATTCGCCAAGTTCTAACTTCTGTTTACGCTTTTCCTTTCTCAGTTATTGATTAATGTTGAAGTTTCTGCAGCATCATTATCTTCTCCTTTTGTTTAGTAATAATCGTATTATTTCCAATTATAACATTAATTTTGCCTATTATATCCTCCATATTGCGGCGTTTTACCATTTCCGCTCTTCTTACTTTTCTATCTCCTTTATATTTAATCCCAAATCAATAACTTATTGTCTTTTATCTTCTTTTCCAGTTTCAACTGCAACCCCATTGTTATTGGTTCTCCCATCATTTTTCTCACTGCCTGATCTTAGTAAACTATGCTTTAATTTAAAAGTATGATGTATAAATGTATACTTATTTGTAATTAAATTCAGTGGTCACATAAATCATATGCATTTGTCGGTAATACGTGGGCTTAATTTCCTCTGGTACATTTAACCTTATAAGGCAGTAAGACAACACGTTCAGGTGACGTCGAATTGACGTCAAATTGACGTCACGAGAGAAGTCCAGCAATTTAACGACTTAAAAGTTTAACATATAACAATAACAGAAAAACCATGCTTTAATGCACACTTACAAATAGGTAAACTGATTTCACCTCTCACAAAACGCAAAATCAGAGAGAGATAACATCACATACATCTGTGGCGCCCGGTAACCAGAGCATTCAGTCTATTAACCCAATAGACAAATGATATTAATATAACAGAACTAGAAATTAAATACAAGGCAGTACTAAGCCAGTTTTACACCACTTGCCACGCGAAGTGAGATGCATAGGCAAAACGCGTAGGAGTGATGAAGCCGAGGACGGAACAGGTTCTTAGGAGCTAACCTGTGAACTTATCTACAGATAACGACAGTGATAACGATGACATTGATGATTATGAAATAGTTATAGGGCATGTTGTACTATTTATTATGCGTTTCAAATGGGAAGGTGTTTGTCCTTGAGCGCTACGAGGTGAGCAACCAATCGGAGTCCTGCGGTGTTGTCGTATTGCATTCCCGCTAAGTGGTGTGTAACGAGCACCAACATAATCAATCTGTATGAAATACTATTGGCGCTAACACAAAAATTCAGAATTTGCCAAAACTGATCCATGTGGAAGGTGGAAGGTAATGTATCTAACATAAACATTGAAACCCCATATTTTTAGCTCAAATAGTTTTTCTAATACAAATAAATAAACAAACAACTATTACCAGTATTACAACAATAAATCAAGACGTAAGCACTGTATGAATATTATTATTGGTTGCCATATATGCGTGTACGTATATTTGTAATTCCTCAGAAATGAAACCTAAATGTTTGACATGACGTGATAAAAGAATTACTTTAAATAAGCCAATTTGAGCAAGAGTAAACAAAAAATTTCCTTCTGCCCTGGCAGAACGTGTCTGGTCACATTGTATCTGTTTATGGATGGTTCGTAACCTCTATTTACTCTAGAGAGTCAAAGTGGTTGGTGTGTATGTATGTACATATACTTTTAATGACTTAGAACTGAAATTTAAACTACTGATATGACGTGATTAAAGAAGTACTGTGAATAAGTCAAGGTGTTAAATTCGAGAAAGAGCAAACACATCATTTCCTGTTAGCCAATGGAATTCTGTATGCTTATGTTTATGAATGAATGCTGGATAAGAAGAGTTTATTTACTCTGGAGAGTTCAGATCAATATCATTCAGTTGTTTTTACACATCAATAGAGTAAGAGTTAAATAGTGCAATGGCTTCTTGCGGTGAAATTAGTGGCGAATCAAAAAGGCAGTTATTGTGAAGTCAGGCTCGAAGTATTGTTTTTAAGGTGTGCACGTTCTTCAAACAAGTTTTGGAAACAGAAACTAAAAATGAGTTACTGCAAAGAATACTTCCGTTTGAAAACACGAAAAAAGTAAATCAGCTGGATCAACTTGCAATTGAAATGGGACACGGGGTAATACGCCTTCCACCTTACCACTGCCAATATAATCCAATTGAGTTTGGTGTGGGCACAAATAAAAATGGGAGGGTTGCAAACAGAAATAATACCTTTAAACTGACGGACGTTAAACGACTTGTTCGCAAAGAAATTGACAAGGTAACACAACAAAATTGGGAAAACTGCATAAGGCATGCAGAAAACCTTCAAGAAGACGGTGTTAAGAAAGAAAGAGCAGGTGACGAGATTTTGGAACCTATAATCATTAATTTGCAAGACTCACACGATGAAGACAGTAACAATGACGAATAGTCTCTTGACCTAAGTGACATTGACAGCGATAGGGATGAGCCACTGGCAGTTCCATTAAAATAGAAACATAGGTAATTCATAAACTATAGTTAGCGTTTAAAAATATACATGACTTGCGAAAATGCTTTTTCCAATTTTGATTTTTGCAACTGCATCATCGTAAAAGTTTGTAAAATATAATTTGCTTACCCTTACGTCTAGCGCCAAGCAGACCTGCATGTTTTAAGTGTGTGCGAGAGAGAGGTAAATATAAAAGGGGTGGGGTAACAAGCCGGCAGCGCTGAGTGTCATACGACATCTGATTAGCTGGACTCCAGAACCCTTCCCATTTGAAACGGATAATCTTCTACCTGTTTTCTTGTGACGTTTAAATAATTCAGTGGTAATGCAAGTACTGAGTTAGCATAATATTATCGTAATTTGTGTTATATTAACCGATATAATAGATGCAGTATCACTGGTAATGTAACTTATGTAATTAAACTGATTGTATTAATATTTGGATAAGCATTGATAAAGTCATACTAATATTATTTTGAGGAAAATAAATATTTTAATAATAAGTTTATTATTATAACTGTAATACTAATAATGGTACAATAGGGTGATGACGATGGTGCTGATAATACACCATAAAACGTAAAAGATACTCTCAAATGAGGTAATGCTTTCCTATTGTGGTTTAAAATATTGTATGTGTGACAAATAAAATGTCTTATATGTGAAAATTTTATTTGTCGATCCTTATTTTACTTTGTGATAAATTTTTTAATTAGACAAATCACACATGTATACACGTATACACAAAATACACACACATTCACACTCTAATTCATAATTTCAGATTCATAAGTTCTAAGGAAAATAAGGAATAAGCTGGCGTAAATACAATGGTATCCTCTAGAATCGAGAAAGGGACGTCTGAATTTTAGCCGTCTTCCTGAGGCGCCTTTCTCTTCGTTTGCCTCAGGTTGGAATTTTCGAACATACCCTCTGCAAGATGAAACATAAATTGAAGCATTCATAGAAGCAGAACCATATTTTCTTCAGAGATCGCCGAATGTTGTATTAGAATTGCACAGAATTCTTCGGGTATACAGGTAGGAAAATGCAATTCGGGCATTTTTGGGAATTAAATTTATTATCAAAGTTTGCTGCCAACTTCCCTGCTCTCTCTCACTATATATACAGCAGCGGAGCAGCTACACCAATGGTACTAAGTTAGATGTCTCTCACCCCTAGTAGAACACATAGTTCAGCAGAAGCTGTAAAATAAAGAAGATACCAAACCTGGAAATCGAACTCATGGAAATTTCAGAGCTTGTACACATAGTGAGCTACTGTTTAAACTTCCTTTTGACGATAAAGCCTACATTTCTCAATAATTAATCATTTGTGTAGTTTTTAGTTGTACTTATATAAAGCAAATATGAACAAGAAGCTCGAGGTGTCTTAAATAAATATTCATGGAATGTTTTAGTTAGTCTGCAGGCTGAAAAATACCCAAGGGATTAACTTACCTTCACTGTTTGAAATGCTTTGTTTTAGAGACTCCAAAGATAAGTAGAGGATGGCCACGTAGGTCAGTCGGTGGAGCACCTGCCTGCCGTACTAGGATTCGAGGGTGAGGATTTTTCTCTGTCCAGCATAATTCCTCATCTTCCCCAAAGTCTGGAAGTATGAATGAGAGTGAGAATGTGTGCATGATGTAATGATTAAAATCAACAGAACAAGAGTAACACCTTTGATATGTTACAATGGAGAACGGCCGCCGATATGACCATTGCATTTAAAGGCGGGGTATAAATGAAAAAAAGAGATAAATAGATGCATAGTGTAAATATTTATAATATCTAGTAGTTTGATATTCGTTATCAACGTATAATATTTTTCACTACTTTCCGTGTTCGAAGCTCAATTTCTGAATACGTTTTCTTTCAATTTTCGTATTCTGATTAAAATTTCGAAAATATTTATCGGTGCAGTGTAATGAAGCGAAACCTGTATTTCAAACACGTGAAAACGTCGAGACTATCTTGCTTCTTGCATAGGCCGACACACTGTTCAGGAAGCGAGATGCCGATACAGGTAATGGCTTCCAGGTCATCGCCTACTCAGATTCCAAGTGTTTGGGCGTACTGCCCTCAGGCTCGAGATGAATAGATCTCTCGCTTTCCCAATGATCGCAGATTTGGATATCAAGACAAACACTGTGGAATAATTAGTAGACTATGGTCTTCGAAAGATGAACTCGCTAAGAGCTCCAGGTTTGTATCTTGACATAATGTGGATTATCTTTTGTTTCTACTATAGTATCCTATCTTACATGGCGGTGCTATTAATATACCTAATACTGAAAACTGTGAAAACCCCTACTCATTTGTCAAAGTACGTTCCAGGAACACTAGAACTATATTTATGGTGTGAGATTCTCCGAATTTACGTCGTCGGAGCTTGCTTCTCCCCACATTACCTGAACACCAAAAATTCCTACACTTTTCACCTAAAACCAGCCTAAGGGCCACTGGTTTTAATTGCATGACACATCTGCTCACTTCTCTAGACTAGTGGATGAAAATCTCGATTGCGACATCAACTGGATTGATATGCTATGGTGCGTTCAATTATTAAAGTTGAAATATACCAGTGGATTCGAAAAGAGGCGCGTGTTATATCCTGATACACAAGCGGTTGCGAAAGGTCTGTAGAACCAAATTTTCCTACCAATAGCGCAAAGTGATAAAATAAATACTACGATTTAGTACTACGATTTAATTTTCCGATTTAGTTGGCAAATTGGGCTAGCAGTAGCCTCTCGAAAAATCTCGAGAGCAATGAAACAAGATGAAATTAAATTAATGGAGGAGTACTTATCTCGAACGACCTGGTCTTTCCCTGGCTTCAATATGCATGTCATCCGGGCTTCCTTCCATCGACGCGAAAAGTGACACAGGGCGAGAAACATATTGCAAACTTGTGTTTGAAAGAGTACTGTCATATAGGGATGAAAACAGAACATGGTGGGCGTCACCGTCCGGGCCCGCCGCCATTTGGAGTTGGAGGTCCTAGAGTGAAATTTAGTGTTCAATGAGTCCAATTACCTGGAGTCAATATAATTCTTCTGGGGGACATCGAAGTTATCTGGTCCATTCCGTGGAACACGGTTGGAGAGGTGTAGGTCCTGGGAGTCATTTCCTAGCCTCATAGTTCTGTGTAAATATACCTCAAGCTAATCGACTTTGACTTGAGAGCCTTAGTTCAGGCCCTGTGCGCCTGGGATGGGGGATGTTGCTTAGTATCTGCTGTTCCGAAGACTTCCTGGAATCCTCGACACGTTGCCTTCTTCGAGGTTCATCTAAAACATCGTCTCCTCTCGCGCTCGCACATTGTGCTCGCGTAGTCAGAGATCTCTATGCGGCGTGTGGTGACGCTGATAACGCCTGGGAGCAGCCCAGGAGCGGCGGAATGGCAGAAGCAGTTTTAAAGTTAGAAGATCTCAATGTGGAAGAGGTCTGCAGTATAGATGTGTACAGTTGACATCAGGATGGAAGTGATGGATGAGAACGTGACCACAAGGTTCTGCATGTCGATGATATTTGGGTAATGAGGACCGGTGATTTCTCAGCATTGAAGAATTCGTGGAGTTGCAATAAGTAGGGAATCCCGGCCAAAGAATGCCAACTGAGAGTGCCAAGATGCTGACCACATCTCATCCGTGTTTCGGTTGGATCATCGCCCAATTTTGCCTTGCGTATGTGAGTGGAGGCCGGCAACCTGGTTGCCAGGCCCAGATCCAATTTGGGCAGTTACGTCAAAGATTACTGCAATTAATTCAGGGGCTTAAATTTTAACAATTGAAGGTGAGACGTTATTTTGTAAAAGTGCAAGTATTGCAATATCGCCCCTGTGAAGAATTCGTAATTCACTTAATGTCTCTGCCTCCGCTTTCTTGCTCAACATTGTTCTGCCCTCAGGAGACACCTATTTTTGGTTTCTCTAGTATGTACTTAAGAAAGAGGATGTGCTGTATTCCACCCACTATTTCGATGTGTACCCAGATGTCAGATGAAATGCAAATTCTGAGAGTCCTTATGATCAATAAAGAACATTTTCTTTAAATAATGTGTGTGTTTCTGTGAGTTGGTTATGCGTGTCTCTCTTGCGTGTGTATGTCTCTATGTAAACGGTATAACTTAAAATTGGTATTGGTTAAATACCAAACCTAGAATTTATGTTCAGCATCTTCCAAGGACTGGACACCAAGATCTGCAGGAAAATCCTCCCACTAAAGTCCAAAAATAATAATATGTACTATCAAAGTGACTCTAATGACGTAATGGCGCTTGTGCGGGGTTATCGGTAGGCTGGAGCTGCTCTGTCTCACGGTAAACAGATTAAGATGCGTACTCCCCCATCTTAAACAGGGTACCCATAACTTTCTGGTGATTGAACATCGCGAAATTTCTAAAAGGCTCCTTCGGCTATAAAGATGAACGCTGTAATAAAGCGAGTCAGCCTTTCGATCCGGAGTTCGAGTGAATCGAGTGAATTCGAGTGAATGTCCAGCGACTACGTTAGTGTATGCACAATCAGCAAAGAGTTACCCAATACGACTAAAGGCACTGTAGTTTCGAGTGTAGTAAAGTGCGGCGACTGCTGTTGCTTCATGAAATTCGAGACGTCTTGGGTTCGAAGCCAAAGTGAGTGAAAATGTCTGGAAAAAGTGGCCACGACGGGTGTCTTTGGTTACGCCGTTACATCAACGCCAAGAAAGTCAACATGATGTAACATTGATCAGTGGAACCGGTGCACTTCATTGAAATGACATATTGCGTTAAAGGATCTATCGATGAAAATTGGACGAATAATAAAGTGACAGTGACAACCAAGTAAAGTGGTAGTTCAGATAGTGATAGTTAGTGGTAGTACATATTTGTGGAGTTAACCATTCCCGAAATACTTCTTGCGTGGGTTATAAAAGCTTATCCGTTTTTCGCAAGGTTCTGCCATTATTGTGTAGCTTTGATTCTGGTCCTGAGCGTACAAAGAGAACGGAAAACTGACGTACTGACCAGCTGTGTTCATATAAGATCTAACTATCGCTCAATCCAACTGTATTTTTTATTAGTGGCATCCCCATTACGAAATATATAATACAGGCAATTCTACAAATGACCATCTCGATTTATGTGAATCAGATAGAAGAATAAGCTTTTTAAGAACACTTTGTATAATAATATGTAATGAAACACATGCAACTGCAACACATAAGATTTTCAACATGTTTATTCATTATTTCTCTGTGTGATTATAATTTATTTTACCATCGTAATGTGCTACGCTTTATTTCATTCTTTATTGTATAAATTATTATTTCTGTTGGTGGCATATGACAGGTTGACTTAACTGCACCATAAACAAAGAAAAGACGAAACAAGTGCATATAGACTTCGAATATTAAGATATACCTACTGCATAAGTGGCTATTATGACACTAAAGTAATGAAGAACTTTAGAAATAAAATGGGAGACAATTTACCATTACAGCTCGAATGGATATTTGTTATTCTGAACAAATGCGGGAATTTGATTTGACGTTTTAAACCCCTGATTCCACCTGAGAAATGGTCAGGGCTCCCATGTTTATACCTTGGGAATGGTACTGCGTGTCCTTTGTTCCACATTTCGTAGTTCAAATATAAGTTGATTAAACCACTATCGCGGGTGATATTCTGCGGGTAAAAATAACTAAATATCCGTTAATTACATTCTCAGGAAAAACAACTCTTCTCCTTGCACCTTCTATGAAAGATTCGAAACGGTGTATCCTAAGTTGTATTATTTTTGTAATTGTAGTGTTATGTCACACACACAAACACATAATTTTCTAAGAAAATCAGGTTTTCTATTCAAGTCCTATGAAATGTATGTCTGGTGAGATGGTCCGGCCCGTAGCGAACCACGTCGAGCTCTTCCTTATGCTCAATGCCTCACAATTAAGGATTGGTGGCGTGAGGAGGTCAAGGAAAGGGAGATTGTAACCGGATAGAGGTGACTTGTACCTCCCTCATTAGAACTCTCATCTGTACTTCAGGAATGGGCGCGTCCTGACTGGTTGTGGGTTGAAGGATGACACCTCGAATCTGGTAGACAGAAGTTTATTGTTATCCTTAGGCTCCTTTGTTCGCCACCATAAATTTGTCGCCGGTGTGGTTGCTGTGTTTAATGTCACTCTCAATATTGTGATGTGAAGAGCAGGGGCAGTAGCACTGCGTAGTCGAATTGTATATATTTATCGTCTTCCCTATATATTACTCTTTGTGCTAACTCTAACTGGAGAGATTGTTAAGATATTGCACTTTGTCTCTGTGCATGGCGCGGAAGTGTACTTGTTAGGCGGCGCCGAATGCGCGTCCGTCTCACGTAGAACTCAAGACCGAAGTGCTCTTGCTAGAAAAACCTACTTTCCACCATTAATTTGAATTACCCCCACTCTAGGTACTTTTTGGAGTTTGCAAAATCACATGAACAAATATAAATTTTTCATTGGCTGGTAACTATCCCCACTTGACATCAGTGTTCAGAATTTCCAGTTTCGGAACTAACATCAGAGACACTTTCTCTAACGGTCCGCATGCAAATATTTATGCGGGAGCATACGTTCTGCACGTCGGTCAAAATCTTATAGCCTTTTGTCGGAAGCACGCATGGGATTTTAACAATGGGCTGGTTTCCGACTGGAAGGCCTCAAATTTGTCTTGAGGGCAAAACAGACAAGAGAGTAGGATTGTTTGTTTACAGGGATTGCAAAGGGAGTTAACCGACCTTCGCAGAGTGGCCTTGACGCTGTGGCGGTCTCCGGAGTATATGCTAGCATTAATGCATATATCTATTCTGGTATATGGCATTTATTTATATTTATTCGTTTGTTTGTGTTAATGTCTTTCTGATATCAAGTTATATGTCGTCTCAGTGTTCCTAGTTGATGGGCTGCGTCACTTGTTAAATTTTATGTCAATTTTTCGGAACCGAAAGAAATAGGTTATATACTTTACATATAAAACCGGCAGAGAAGGTAACTAGAAATGATTGCACATATGAAACTATAGTTCATTATATATTATATGTGATCCATGAAAAGGTCTTATTAATATTTTCGACAGCGAGTTAAGTGTTTGTTTCCAGTTCGGTATGCAATCTGGAAGAACTCATGGGGTTATATAATCAGGGTTAAGCAAATGTTCAGCTGTAAGATTGATCCAGTAGCACAACAGAGTATTACTGGCCTGTTCCAGCTGGAAACTGTCCAGGTAGCAATTAGTAAAGTGGAGAAGGATTAGAAATAGCAGTGTATGTGCCAAGCTGAGGTAAATAGAGTACATCCTCTGCGGATGTTGGCGAAATATGTTGTTTGAGTACAGAAAAAAGCCTTCCCTAAGCCTCATCCCCTGGTGTGGAGGAAGAAGTTACATTCACTAAATAGTGACAGCCTCTGTCTAGAAAGATATAAATTCTTTAGCACAAGGGAATGAAAAGCTCAATTCTTTAATTCACTGCGGAAGAAAAATATACAGTGTGTAACCTCAAAAGAAACTGTGCTGCAATATTATTAAATACACTAATAATTAAAGAACGCTTTTGTTATACGATTCTTCTTCCTTAAAGTGTATAAATATTACTTCTTATATTTCTCTGCTATAGGGGTGGTTTTGTATGTTCGTCATTGGCTTGTACTTAATAATATTTTTTTGGGAATTATGAAATCAATTCCACTAAATTTCCCAGTCTTCTAACTCATTGACAGTAAAGGAAAATCCACCTATCTTTCACAAAATTCTCAAGCTATCCCTATAATGAATAAAAACAGATGGGATTATTAAAAGGAATTTTTTATTACATGTTATAAAACAAAATTTGTACTAAAGACTTAAGCAAAGAATTAAGTGTCGTTAATTCAATGTAAATGTTGCGGTGTTACTGAACCAACTGACGATAAAATGTGAAGGGGATGGAGTGCTTTCACATTTGTGAGATGATGTTAAATTGTAAATCTGTCACCAGGTGTACTGACAGGCCAAAACTGCAATGGTTAAGGAGTTTCAACTTCACGATATTTGAACAAATCCTAGAAGTTTAAAGCTTAAATGTGATGAATGTGCTCTTGCTATTGTTATTCTTTAATTCGGAATCTTAAAAGCATATTAGCTGGCTTTGAAAAAATAAAGCATAAAATTTCTCAACCCTAATCACACTACTTAACCATAAATAAACAACATTTCCTCCATTTAATGTTGTACTTAGCATGCTCGGAGTGGTACATTTAACTTCTTTGGCATTCGTTTCGCCTTATGGAACATAGTCTGAAAATGTCCTTCCATAAATTTCGCATCCTGATTATTTAGGTATTTTAGAACATAAATAATTACAGTAACCTCAACGTAAAAACAAATGACTATGACTAAAATCTCAGATTTTGAAAGTTATGTTCATTCACATGAAGACAATGTCTCACCCGATCCAGCTCTTTATCAGTCACATTCGAAATTGTAGCCAATGACATGGGATTCATGGCATTATTGATCTATTCTTGCAGGTCTTCCGGAGATGCCGACAAAGTCTGGCAAACAATCTATACCTCATACGCTTACAAAAACAAATCTAGGATGCTCAGGTTAAATGCGAGGACTACCAGGATCATCCACTTCCTCGACACAGGAAGAGAAATGATGATTCTCTGCGAGGATTTCCAATAGGAAGTTATCTAACAGTTTGAAATGCCCTAAGAATGATCTCCGGCTCCGACACAGATACTGCGCCAACTGCAATGGTCTAGGTCATTTTACAGGTCAGGAACAGTGCCCACGCTACCCCAGAACGAGGCTTCACGTATAACGTAGCACACCAGCAATCAGGTAAGAAGATGTTTCACGCTTACCGTCTACCGTAGCAGCACCTGCCTCCTTTCCCGAAGAATGCCTGAGGAAAGCCCTGCAGGACCTCTGGAGAGAGGTGCAGACCATTGGAGCCCGTCTTGCCTCGCTTGAGAACGCCATCGCAGCCTCACAGTCCTCCAGACAGGACATCCATGACCTCCACACGGAGGTGCTCAACATTGCTCCACGTCTGGACCAACTAGAAGAAACAATCACCACAAACATCGCAGGTCGCCACTCCGAGCAGACCGACCAACTCACGAAGTTAACAGCAATCGCCCAACGCTCTGCCGACACCACCACTGACCTCCAGACCCGACTAAACATTCTCCAACAACAGCTCCAACAACTCAATAGAAATGCCCGGTCATTCTCAGCGAAGTGCAAGCTTTTACGCTTGGAGGAGAGCCATTTACACAGAGGCTCCAGACTCGACCAGCTTCTAGACCTCAACCAACAGCTCATCAGCAGGGTGAAGCAGCACATACAAGGACAGAGGAAATCTTTAACGTCTCTCTACGCGAACGCGTACCGTGACTACACGGACTCATCAGCTCCCAGCAATAGAAAGCTACACTCAAACATCAAAACAATGGACGTCCAATCACCTTCGTGCCATGCTCAGGAGCTCGGTCATGGTCATGGCCAAGGAAACCAACTCCTACGCACTCCCGCACACTGTGCGGCAGCATATGATGACGATAATGACGGACGTGCTAATGCGGAACTCCATAATAGGCAGAAGTATAAAACTGTCATCCCAAACTACATCCTCAAATCTCTCCTAACTCCTTGTTACTGTTTATAAAACTTTATATTAAAAAAGACTCAATTACTCGGTGGAAGTCAGACCGTACAGGATGATTACCGAACAATCTTGGTAGCGCCGTCAGTGATCCAGCACACCAGCTACTAGCTATCCAGGCTAGAAATGGAGGTTTTCGGGCCGACTACTAACACCACCCCCAGTGTCAGTTAAACCAAGCGGACACAAAGGGGCATGGATGTCGGGAATCACCTCGCCGCAGAGACCAACCCAATCAGAACAGCTACCCTTCAGAAGCGGCTGGAATGTCAGACCTATCGGAATTATGGTGATTTAAATACCACGAGGGTTAGGGGTCCACTGTGCTCGCGCCACAGAGGTTGATGGCTCAGAACCTCTCCCCAACGGATCAAGGCCTGGAACACCCCATCCAATCTGCTGAGCACCAAACAGAGAGTTCAGTGTTCGTCAAAAAATTATAGTACAATGAGCCCAATGCCGTGTAGCTGAAACCATAATCTCTGCCACTTGTCCAGTGACATAACAACTAGGTTTACTCCGCATCAGGTTTCAAGAATCTCTAGGAACCATCAATACATTTTAAAGAAACAAAAACACACCGGAGCTGTTTTCTAAAGCCTTCTGTAAAGTATGGTACGAAAAACCGTGCTCGAAAGTGCACAGAACTTGGCCACCATACCATGGCATCAATACGATTATCAGCGTGTTAAAAGGTCGTCAACTTCTGGTCAGCAGCAAAGGTTATAAATCAACAATATGACATACCCGCTGCATTCCACAGGTATAAGTTCTTTCACTTCTACTGTTCAACATCCCGCCTCGGTAGCGTAGATGGTAGCGTGTGCCTCACGTTCAAGAGATCCCGAGTTTGAATCTCAGTCAGGGTGAGTTACCTGGATAAGGTTTCTCCAGGGTTTTCCCTTATCCTGAAAGACGAATGTCAAGTAACTTAAGTCTAAGGATCCCGGGCTTATTTGAGCATCATTTCACACACTTCATTCATCGTCTGATATACTTAATGTTGGAGGATCTAAGTTATGTATTCATCATTTTAAGTATGACTGATCATGCTGCAAAGCTATGCATGGTGCAGCTATGTATGCTGACGATACTGTTCTGATTAATTCAGACTCCAAGCTAATTAAAACAATTGTTGTCGTATTTCCTTTTCAAAAATCCCTCAATCTGTCTCTTTTATGTATGGTTGACAACTTGGTGCATTTTTTTGAATATTAGTAAGAAAAGGCTGGCTAATTTATGGCGATTCCTTTTCGTTATGTGTCTTTACCAAGCCACAAGAACAAGGTACGGCGTTGTTTGTCCTCAGCAATACCAGTTAAATACTGTCCAGCAAAGCAAAGAAGATCCCTGGAAGGATGTCCAGCCTTACACAGTGGGACAAGGACGCAAATGAGTGTGGCAGAGAACGCCTGCTACACCAGGAGCAGAACCGTTAAAAAACATGCACCCTATTCAATCTGTACGCTAAAACCGAGAAGATTCATTCACAAAAGTAGAAGCCATCAGAATGTTTTTGAATGGTCTGTAACTGTACTGACATGGGGTGTCATAAACCTGTCCAGAGGGTTGTGGTAACTTTCGCCAACCCCCTGCGTCTCAGGCGTCGGAGACTATATCTCCTGTAGAAGACAGTACTTATCTTGGCGTACTTTCCGAGGAAAGACCAACTTGAAAAGTCCATGTGGAACATGGTACTTGTCCTTCCAGTATCACTCCATAAAAGCTCTTCCTTCGCATTGGAAAGTTTTGTTCTTTTCTATAAATCTTTGGTTTGATTTCTTCCTATTTAAGCCGCTTATATATGGAACGCAGCAAATAAAAGCGACATCCAAGAAACACATTTGTCCCAAACACTTCTCAGAATTGCAAGAAATGCTCTAATGGTTTGTTGGAAGCAATCACTAGGTAATTAACTAGCCACTACCCCATTTAAAATATTATACGCAAACAATTTTTATTCAGTAGTTGGAGGTATTCACCATCATGCAATATTAAACTTATGTGAATGAACTTGAAGAAAATTAGATTAATATTTTACCTTATTCCTGAAACAGTCATTAATAAATATTACTCGATAATCTGAGATTTCCAGTAGTAAATTTATCAGCGATTCTCCTGTGATATTAATAGTGATTATATTATCACTATAGCGTGCTTATAAATCCCTAAAGCTTATAGTCACAGCGTAGTCACAGCAACAGGACCGCAGATAATTCTGGTACACCACATTTGCTAAGACATGAAAGCAGCCCAAAATAGCGTGCTTATTGCTCTTTCCGTCGCTGGTGTCCTTTTTTTATGCCGGTGATGTGGTCTGTTGCGCCATTCTCTCGCTTGGAGCCGCTTTGTAATCTGTTTAAGGTGACAAGATGGCGGGTGTTTGCACAAACACAACGTTTTGTACGTCTATGTCGCTTGTTTCGTCATTCGTAAATGATGGATATCTGTTGGTCCGCATGTATTTTTCACTCTCCACGCGATGCTTTGTTTACCAGAAGCTGGCCTGTCTCCCAGTCATTGTTAACGTTTGTGAAACACCCCCTCTCTCCTTGTCATTTATATCCCCCTCTCTCACGAACAAGATTACATTTGTCCGTGTTAACTCCCCTTCCAGGCCAAGGCGAAGCAGAAGAGAAAAAATGAGGTGTCCACATGGGGTATCGTATATCACTGAGAAGCAGGTGTGTGTTTCTCTCATGTCAACCACTAGATAGTTCTGTCCTCATATATTCACCTACTCCTATATTGATATTTTCATTTGCATCTTAATATTGCCTGTAATACAAAGCTTAAAAAAGTAATGGAGATTGGGGTATTTTATCACATATGAGCATAAAATTCGGAGTTGGTGCTGTAAGTATCAAATTTGGGGACTCAGGAGAAAATCCACATCATATTAGACCCCTTTCAGCACCTTAGACAAAAAGTATATTTATGTCGTATTTGAAATATTTTAGAATTGAAAAGCTACATTAATTATTTACCTCCTATAGAAATTAATTGTTCTTTCGCACTGGCCGTGTGTAGGTTAAAGTATGGAAAGGTAGAGTCAGACTGAAAACCACGATTCAAATCCCGGCTATGGCATTGAATTTTTCAGTCTGACTCTACCTTTCCATACTTTAGCCTACACACGGTTAGTGTGAAAGAACAATTACTTTCCATTAATTGACCTAATAGTGGTTAACTATAAAGCTCGGGCCTTAAAGTACTTACATGTTGTAATTCGCCAATAAGGTAGTTGTCTCATGTGTTTATGATATCTCCTAAGTGGTTTACCGGGGAAAAAAAACATGAGTCAATTGGAGAATTTAATGTCATGTCGGCACGCTGGCCATAGTAGCTCAATGGTTAGAGCGGCTGGACGGAAACCAGAAGATCCGTGGTTCAAATCCCGGCTATGGCATTGGATTTTTCAGTCTGACTATCTTTCCATACTTTAGCCCACATAGGGCCAGTGTGAAAGAACAATTACTTTCCATTTATTGACCTAATAGAGGTTAACTATAAAGCCCGGGCCCTAAAGTACTTACATGTTGTAGGTCGCCACTGAGGTAGTTGTGTCATGGGTTTATGAGAACTCCTAGGTGGTTTACCGGGAAAAACATGAGACAGTCGGAGAATTTAATGTCCTTTCGGCACGCTGGCCATAGTAGCTCAAGGGTGAGAGCGGGTGGATGGCAGCCAGAAAATCCGAGGTTCAAATCCCGGCTATGGCATTGACTTTTTCAGTCTGACTCTACTTTTCCATACTTTAGCCTACACACGGTCAGTGTGAAACAACAAGTAATTTCCATTAATTGACACTAATAGTGGTTCACTATAAAGCCCGGGACTTAAAAGTACTTACACGTTGTAAGTCATCATTAAGGTAGTTGTCTCATATGTTTCTGAGAACTCCTAAGTTGTTTACTGGGAAAAACATGAGTCAGTTGGAGAATTTAATGTCATGTCGGCACGCTGGCCATAGTAGCTTAACGGTTAGAGCGGCTGGATGGCAGCCAGAACATCCTAGGTTCAAATCCCGGCTATGGCATTGAATTTTTCAGTCTGACCCTACTTTCTATTTACTATAGTGTAAATATGGGAGTTTCTTTAAGTGGTTTGAAAACTGAAAACTCTGTTGTTACACTCTCATACACATACATTTATTTATACATTATCATAAATAACTTATTACTGAAAATTTCTGAAAAGGTAACTACGAGGCTTTCTTACATTAGGGGAAGCTATGGGTAAAGAAAGGCAACGTTTAGCGATAAATCTGTTATCAAGAAATGCTCTAGAGTTTATACTAGATGTTCTAGAGAAACTTCTTAAACAACCTCAGAAAACAATGAACCTGAATTCTATCTTTGATATTTAACAAAGTGACAAACTGTACGTTTTTTATTTACCTAATTACAGACACACAGGTGCCTTCCTAAATTCAGAGCATTAACACACACTCTATGACAATAAAAAAGAAAGCTAACTCTGCAAGCATACATCCACAGGAAATCCTTCCCTTTTTCGCACGTTATAATGGTGCGAAAAATTGAGTCTCATAATTGACTCATAATTGAGTCTCAGTTGCTAAAGGTGCAGGGACAGCCGAGTGCTTATACTCAAGTACGTAAGAGCTATTCGAATCCCACAACATCATTTTGATTTATTTTTTAACTGTCGAAGTACGAAACGTGCATTACGCACATTGTAATATTAATTCCGATTGCTAAGGTTTATTTGATTTAATTGTACTTATGCTCACACATAAAAACTGAAACGCTCTACTTTGTTTTTAAACTAACTGAAATAAACGTTTTATTCCTATATGTAAAATCAAATAAAAATAGAATTTAACTTAATCTCTGTTTCATATAACATTGCCCCTCTGACATGTATAACTTTGCGTGCAACTACCTTCCCCCTCATCCTAATTGGAGAATGCTTTCGCGCTATAGGCCATAGGTTGTACCTTCCCGTTACATTTAAAACTGCAGTAAACGTCATAATAATTGCCAGGTAGATACATAAAATACAAATAAGAATATGAGGGCATGCAAAAATACAAGTTTATAATGAAACTGAGCAAGTTGAAACTGAATGAATGAGCAATGAAGTAAAGGTTTATAAAAAAGGCCTCCGGATTTTTCCGCTGTGGTTTTTTAAAACCAGCACACATACCTTGCAAAAATACTTGTCTTTCAGTCTTAAAAGTCGTGTCACGCCATACTTGTGTGTCCTTCATTCAACCAAGTCTCATCAAGGTACTATACTTTGTGATTTGTATCCGGGTACAATCTGATTGTCCTTAAATAACGTCTTCGCCACACAGCAATATCGTCCCTGGAGTGGTAAGTTTTCCTGTTGTCTCAATTTCATGTCGGGATGTTCCTATGCATCTAACACTCACACCTGCAAGTTCAGAGAACAGTTGTTCAACTTCTCTCACCAACAAAGACGTATTCTTGTCTGTGAGTGCATTAAACACATGCACCCCATTTCTTTTTTCGCCGGTTTGTAAAGGCTTTCCCTTGCGATGCTTCAGCGAAAAACTGGCGTCAGACTCTTGCCATTATACATATAATAAGTACATGTGCAATAAACGATCAATAAAATAATGTAGCTCTCGCACTCGGCACAGCACACCTTCGAATGGCGGTATATGACTAATCCAGTTCAAAACAAGGTCAGTGATAAAAGTCATATAAACAAATATGTCGTCACTACCGCTAAATCACGTGCTATCGTGCCATGTGCCTGAGAGGAAAGGAACCTCCTCTTTACTTCGTTTAAGAATTAACATGCATTTCAGATAAATCAACTCTGTTGCATAATATATTTAATTAAAACAGTTACGAAAATATAAATTTGGCAATTATCTTCTAACATATAAAGATATATCACCATGTTAAATAACGAACTAATTTTTACCGCACAACAACAGCAGCCAATGGGAGGTGATAAGGTCACGTGACCGTTAAGAGATACGGGGCAAGCTTATGTGAAACAAGGACTAGTATAGCGTGTATGAACTCTCTGCTTTCTATTACTCCTTTCATTCTGCGGGGCATGGATAAGACCAAATGTCTAGCGAAATTTTCACTAGAGAATACTTCGCATTATATGCCAGCATCATTCATAACAGATGAATGAGACCGAGTGTTTACACAACCAATTTTAAGGTAATTTCCTAATAGTATTGCATTTACTTTGAAAACGACAAATATATACTATTATTCTGCATTTATATAAGTGAATGTGTTTAAAATATTGTGACTTTGTGGGTTCGTAGAATTAAAAGGCCGAGTTGCAGAAATTAAAAATGTCCTTTATTTCCGTAGCAATTCACTGTTCAATTTTCACGTAACAACATTACATCACATATACAACACAATTTTCCAAGGTCGATGACAATAACAAACCGTGACTGCTGATTACACTAGCTCTCGTTACAACACTTGTTACACAACTCGCAGCTCACTCTGTTTACAACTGTCCTGCTGGTGTGTCACAAGCCCTTATATATCACATTCATGATTGCCAGACTGTTCTGTCAATCACTAGATATTTCTGGAAAACAAGGCATCTAATGACGTAATCCGAATATTCTATCACCTTCAAGAAACATAACTTAATCTATGCCGGCGAGTCCTTTACCTCAGTTATGTCTGCTTGCCAGCGCTTGTTTACAATAGCCGCGCTATCGTTAACTGCTTAGCAAGACTCATTATTACCATGAAGCTTTATCCGCCGACTGTTTTCTAATTTGTGCAGAAACTTTTATGCCCGTTGCCGTGACAATATTATTGTTATTTATCTTCTGCAAGAAAAACATAAGGCATTGCTCTTAAAGTAACAGTAATAAGAAGAAACATGTACATCAAGAATTCGAACTCATGTTGATCCACTTACGATATATATGCGTTTTACCGCGGTTACCGCGCATGCGGCCAAGCCTCAAAGCATCTCCATATCTATCGCATAGCTTTAAAAAGAAGCCAGAGTGATACCAAAGCGTATTGTTGCTGCAACGGGGATAAAAGTCTCGGCGCAAATAGGCAGCGGATAGTGTTTCACGGTAATAAAGAGCTTGCATAAGCAGTTAAAGATAGCGCGGCTAGTGTACACAAGGAGCCGGCAAATAAAGATAGCTGAGGAAAAGGACTTGCCGGCACAGATAGGATTTCACGTTTGGAAGGTTCTAGTAATATCTAGATTGGCAGAGAAAAGTTCTTTTCTGATTTGTACAAGAAACCTCTCGAATTTATGAAGGAGATATAAGAGATTGTGACACGCCAGTCGGGAGTTGTAAAAACAGTCAGGTGAGTAGTAAACAGCTGTGAAGTGTTGTAAGAGAGCTGTTTGTTATTTTCATCTACCTTGGTGTTGTAGATTGTGATATATGATGTAATTCTGCTGCTACACAGTGTGTTTCTACGCAGATAAAGAACATTTTGAACTCCGGCAAATTGGACTTTTAAATTCCACGAACCCACAAAGGCACAGTATATTGGAAAAATTAGTTGTTCTTTCACACTAGCTGCGTGTGAAGGCCAAAGTATGGAAGGGTAGAGTCAAGCTGAAACATTCAATCTAACAGTCGGGATTCAAATCTTTAAACTTTTCAGATGACTCTACCCTTCCAAAGCATATATTTTATACGCATCATTATCGAATGCCTTCGATGTTTACCGAATCGAACTTTGTTTCTGGTAGCTGCTCCTCTCTTTTTTTCTAACGTTGTATATTCTCCTATTTCCGGTGAAATAGAAGAACCGAATTTTTGAGTAAAATTTATAATTCCTCTATTTACTGAAAATACAAAGTAGAAATAATTTGTGATTCACAGAGTCTCAATACATATATTTCTGGTGAAATCGTCCAATTTTTGGGTTGAATCATCTTCTACGAGTACTCGTAAGTTGTGAAGAAAGGGAACAGGAAGATGCTGTTTGAATGGTATAAAATATTTTGAAAATGCTGAAAATGACCAAGAATATTCCGACAGTGGTTAACGCCAAAATAATTTTTTTAGGTATAAGTTTTGTGATTTAATGAGCTCTATGTGGTTGGTAGGAAGGTTTTGACTCTCTCTTACTTTTTACTGGGTAGCGAATCATTAAAATTAAGGGGAGCATCACAGCTATTTACAGAAAATTCCAGACATGCATAGTATCTGTCTCAAAAATAGCCAAAGTATGTCGTATTTTAATCGAAATATTTGGATATACTTTAGAAAGTAAAACAACTAAGAAAATCTTTCAATGTAAAGTGTAATTTGGAGCAGGGGCATCTTTGTAATAATCTCTGCATTCCATTGTTGGGATGTCCAGAGGTCAAACGCCGATTTTGAGATTCAACCAAAACGTTTCGTTTTTGAGCTTTGCTATTGATGGGCAGATAGATGCACGGGCCGTTTTCCAAAAAAGTTAATTCGGATGATTCGGGGGTTTTCAATGTATGTATTTCCGGTGAAACTGAAATATCGAATTTTTTGTTCCAACACACCACTTTCTCTAATTATTTCAAGCTACCGAGCTCAGGCAGTGTAATATTTGCGGCTGACCAAAATGTTTGGACAATAAATGTTGGGTTCTTTAATTAATGGAAGTTAAATTAGGAATAACTTACTGCACTAGGACGGGCATTGTCATATCCATTAACCCCGTTGCATTTTCTTTTTCCTTCTTTCTTTATTCATGCACATGTTCCATTACAGTTATAATATTACATGTTCTGGCTTGCTTTGCTTCTAGATTGATTGTTCATGTTAGCTGAAGTATTGAAATTGTGTTTTCGGATTGTGTTCACACAGTCACTATATTGTGACTTTGTGGGTTCGTGAAATGAAAAGTCCAATTTCACCACTCAAAAATGTTCTTTATTTCCACCGACTTACAGTTAAACTCTTGCCAATTACACAAAATTACGTAATGCACACAATTACGATTCACCAGTTCGTCCGTTACAATTTCACTTGCACTAGCACTGCGTCCTTACACCAAGAACTGACTGACTCCCTTGCACGACGTGTCGCTTATATAGCGTCCGCTTGCCGATCTAGAAGGTTCTCGATTAGATTGAATGTCCCAAAATTTCCAGACCCTAGGAGAAGGTTAAAGAGACGGCTCAGGGGCCCGACATCCCTCTCCTAACCATCCCTTCAGTTAGTGACAGGAGACAAATGAGTGGGCGTGGCGTGGCCTCCGGCCCCTTCTCGGCTGTTGTTTGTGGTGCTTCCCGATAATTGGGTGACACTGCTCCCTCCTCAAAGCTGGTCGTCCCGAACAGCACCATCATAGCGGGCTAGACGATCCAGGTGTACCACCAACATCTTCCCTCGGGGAACCTTCTGGATGCGGTAGACCAAGTCGTTAATCCTCTTCACCACCCCGTACGGTCCTTGCCATGGCTGCTGGAGCTTCGGGCAGCGTCCCTTGGTCCGGGTAGGACGGTACAACCAGACTAGGTCACCTTGCTGGAACCCTTGGCTGTTGGCTTGCCTGTCATACCTGGTCTTCATGCGGTCGCTCGCCTTCTGGATGTTCTGGCGAGCCATCTCGTGCATGTCGTGGAGATGGTCTACCAAGTTCTCCACATACTCGGTCGCTGGCTGTTTCACTTCCGGAGGGCTTCCAAAAGCCAGGTCACAAGGGAGGCGTAACTCTCGGCCGAACATTAAGCTGGCTGGCGTCATCCCAGTTGTGTCGTGTGTAGACGAGCGGTAGGCCAGCAAGAACAGTGGCACCTTGACGTCCCAGTCTCGCTGATGGCTGGCCACGACCTTCCTCAGGTGTTCCTCTAAGGTCTTGATGTACCTTTCGACCATGCCATCCGATTGGGGATGTAGAGGCGTAGTGCGAGTTTTGTTCACCCCAAGCCTTTGTAGTGCCTCCTTCATTAGGTTGGACTCAAAGTTGGTACCCTGGTCACTGTGTAGCTCTAATGGCACCCCAAAACGACAGAACACTTGCTCCACGAGGCAGTCTGTGATTGTCTTTGCCTCTTGGTTTGGGATGGCATACACCTCCGGCCACTTGGTGAAGTAGTCCACGACCACCATTAGGTACTTGTTGCCTCGGTCGGAAACTGGGAACGGTCCAGCAATGTCAACGGCGATCCGTTCGAATGGCGCTCCGACGTTGTACTGCTGCATGCGACCCCGGCTCCTCGTTTGGGGGCCACGACTCGCCGCGCACACGTGACACTGACGGCACCATCTCTCAGCATCTGCTCGGAGCCTCAGCCAGTAGTAGCGCTGCCGTAGTTTGTCAATCGTTCGGTTCGCTCCCAGGTGTCCTCGCGAAGTCCCGGCGTGCACTTCCTCCAAGACTTCCGGTACCTTACTCCGGGGAAGTACCAACTGTTCTCTCTGCGTCTTCCCATCGGGTGATTCCCATACCCGGAACAGCACGCCCTCTCTGATCTTCAACGAGTCCCATTGGGCCCAGTACGACTTGTAGGTGGCGCTCCTTGGTGCGATATCCTCCCAGGTTGGTCTTGTCCCTGCCTCCACTTCCCTCAAGAGTGGCTCCAAGTCTGCGTCCGCCAGCTGCTCCCTCCTCAGGCCTGCGCTATCCCAACCGTAAGCAGGCACTGCCACAACTACTCGAACTGCTGCGGCACGCTCCTTCTCTTCCACTCTTGTGCACTGGCCGCACTCTTCTGGACAGGGTCTTCGGGACATGGCGTCTGCGTTGCCGTGGCTCTTCCCTCTACGATGTTCCGAGGTGAAGTCGTACTCCTGCAGCCTCTGGACTCAACGTGCTGTCTGGCCCTCCAGGTTCTTAAAGCTCAATAGCCAGGTTAGGGCGGAATGGTCAGTCCTCAGGTGGAATGGCTGACCGTACAGGTACTTGTGGAAGTGCTCCAAGGTCTTTACTACCGCCAATAATTCTCGTCGGGTGAGGCAGTAGTTCTTCTCTGCCTTGGATAGCGTCTTGCTGTAATAGGCTATCACCCGCTCATGGCCGTCCTGGATCTGCGATAGGACACCTCCAATACAATGGTCGCTGGCGTCGGTGTCCACAATGAAGGCGCCACCCGGTTGTGGGAAACCCAAAATTGGAGCACTGCACAGGATCTCCTTTAGGTGCTGGAAAGCGTCTTCGGCGTCCTCTGTCCACACATAGAGCCGGTGTTCCTCCGTCAGGCCGGTGACGGGTTTTGCGGTGTTGGAGAACCCCTTTATGAAGCGGCGGTAATAACTGCACAGCCCCAGGAAACTGCGCAACTCTTTCTTATCCCTTGGGCGAGGCCAATCTCTCACGGCCTTTGTCTTCTCCGGGTCTGTGGCCACTCCGGTTGCTGAGACTATGTGGCCCAAGTAGTTAACTTCCTTGCGGAAGAGCTGGCACTTCTTCGCGTTCAGCTTCAGGTTGGTCGCTTGCAGTCTCTGTAGCACCTTACTCAGATTCTCGAGGTGATCTTCGAAAGTCTTCCCGACGAAGATGATGTCGTCCAGGTATAGCAGGCAGGCATCGTAAGTCAGCCCTCTCATCACTGACTCCATAAGGCGCTGGAAGGCAGCTGGTGCGTTGCAGAGGCCAAAGGGCATAACCGTGAACTGCCAGAGCCCTTGGCCCGTCGAGAATGCGGTCTTCTCCTTGTCTCTCGGGTCTAGAGCTACCTGCCAGTAGCCCGACTTCAGGTCCAGGGTCGAGAACCACTGTGCACCAGCTAGCGTGTCCAGGGTGTCGTCAATCCGGGGTAAGGGAAAACAGTCCTTCCGGGTGACGGCGTTCAACTTTCTGTAGTCTACGCAGAAGCGCAGCTCGCCGTTCTTCTTTGTCACCAAGACTACAGGGGAACACCAAGGGCTGTCAGACTCTTCAATCACTCCCCTGGATCTCATGTCCTCCAGCATGTCTCGTACCGCCCCTTGCTTCGCCAGCGGAACGCGTCTATGTGGTTGCCGAATAGGCCGGGCGTCCCCGGTGTCGATGCGGTGAAGCACTTTGTCCGTGCGGCCGTAGTCACTATCACCTTGGCTGAAGACGCGCTGATATCGCCTTAGCAGTTGTCGAACCTTCTCCAGCTGTTCTGTGGTCAGGTGGTCGGCCGCCCTCTCCACCAAGCCTTCTAGCCGGGGCCCCAGGTGTTGCTTCGGCGCCGGCTCCTGTGTCTCGTCGATAGCTGTTACGCTCACCACGGGCTCGCACATTCCCAACTCCGTCCCGGCCTGGACGTCGTGATCGGCGTCCGTAGGATTTAGCAGTCTCACGGGCACCTCCTCTCGGCACGGCAGCAAAGCCCTGGCTACACACAGTCCGTTTACAGGCGTCTTCTGGTCCAGCATCATGTTCCTGGTTCTCTGGCCCTCCAGTCGCGCCGTCACCACCACCTCGCTCCTCGCGGGGACAACCACGTCTTCGTCCAAGACGACCCTGCAAATTCCAAGGCGCTCTTCCGGTTGACGGAGTATAACCTCTTCTCCGTTAAGCCGCAGGACCTTCTTTCCGACGTCGACCGTCGCCTCATGGCTCCTGAGGGCATCCAGTCCCAGAATCACCTCCTCAGCCACCTTCGCGACGAACACCCACAGACGCACGGCACTCCGTCCCAAGTTCAGCTCCAGCAGGGCCTCCTTCTCCACAGGCAAGGTGTCGCCCGATGCCGTGACAAGCTGGTATGGTCGGCTTGGCTTCCTTGCCGGCAAACCCTTCGCCACGTCAGGTCTGATGATGGTCACGGCCGCCCCGGTGTCCACCAGCACGCGGCACGGCTTCCCTCTTACCCAACCGTCCGCGATGAGGCTGTCATCCATACGCCGGCTGACGGCGCGCAGTGTCACTCGAGGGGATGGTGGTGATGGCGCCGACGTGCCCCTCTCCACGACGGCCCTTACTCGTTTTCCGGCTGCTCTTCCTGGTGTGGGCAGTCTCTCTGCAGGTGTCCGGGCTGTCCACACCCCCAACACAGGCCACTAGGTGTTCGCCGGCGTCCCTCAGCTGGCCTTCTGTCTCCGGCGTAGCGGACACTCCTCGTTCTCGATGTCGGGATGGATGTTATTTTGGCCGCCTCCATCCTTAATGCCGCTGTCAGCGCCTCGTGGATGGTTTTATATTCCCCGAGCATTAGGCGCTGACGAATCTCCGTGTCCCGTACCCCGTCGACAAAATTGTAGGCGGCTTCCCGGGATACGAACTCCAGTGGCAGGTCAACCAAGGCCTTGCTAGCCAGCTGCTCGATCGCAATGGCGAACTCCTGCAGCGTCTCCCCCGGCTGCTGTGACCTTGCCTTTAGCTAGCTGCGGTATGCTGCGGCTAAGCGGTGGTTCCCGAAGCGATCCTCCAGGGCTTCCCAGATGTCCTTGGGCGCCGCCGTCGTCTGTACCGCGTTTAGGACTTCCGCGGCTCTTCCCTGTAGGCTGGCTATTAACTGTGTGGCCTCCTCCTCCAGTGACCATCCGTTGTGCCTGGCCACTGTGTCGAACTGGCGGCGGAAGACCTCAAACGTTGACGCGCCGTCATACTTGGGAGGTTTGACGCGCGGCGATGTTATGTCGCATCCCGGTGCGTCGGCCTTCAAATCCTTCAACCTCCTGCCGACGACGTCCTCCACCATGGCGCTCAGGGACTTGACGCTGTTGTCGGCCTTTCCTTCCAGCTCATTAACGCGGCTCGCGAGGTCTGCGACACGTTCGTCCACCTGGCCGATCCGCTTGCCGAGTCCCGTGACGTCCTCCCTCACGCCGGCCAACTGTTCCTCAAATTTCGCGGCGAGGGCCTCGTTCGCCACCTTCTTTTCTTCCATCTTCTCCGTGAGGTTATCGTTAGCCGTCTTCATTTCTTCCAGCTTTGCGGCCAGGTTGTTATTTGCCGCTTCTGTTTTTGTTGTTAATTCGGCCTTCAGTTCTTCAATCTTCCCGATGATGTTGTCGTTGGCCGTCTTCATTTGTTTCAACTCTGCGGTGATATCGTCGTTGGCCGTCTTCATTTCCGAGGTCAGTTCGGCCTTCATTTCCATCATCTTCTCCAAAATCTTTTCCAATGCCGCGTCCATGGTTGTAATGTTCGGTGATGTTGTTTTCCCGCTTCCTGACACCAGTGTGACTTTGTGGGTTCGTGAAATGAAAAGTCCAATTTCACCACTCAAAAATGTTCTTTATTTCCACCGACTTACAGTTAAACTCTTGCCAATTACACAAAATTACGTAATGCACACAATTACGATTCACCAGTTCGTCCGTTACAATTTCACTTGCACTAGCACTGCGTCCTTACACCAAGAACTGACTGACTCCCTTGCACGACGTGTCGCTTATATAGCGTCCGCTTGCCGATCTAGAAGGTTCTCGATTAGATTGAATGTCCCGAAATTTCCAGACCCTAGGAGAAGGGTAAAGAGACGGCTCAGGGGCCCGACATCCCCCTCCTAACCATCCCTTCAGTTAGTGACAGGAGACAAATGAGTGGGCGTGACGTGGTCTCCGGCCCCTTCTCGGCTGTTGTTTGTGGTGCTTCCCGATAATTGGGTGACAATATACTCTTTTAGAATTTATTTACTTATTTAGTTATTCAGCACTTTCTAGATTGATTGTGTTGACATATTCACTAAAGTCCCTTAGATATTGTCCAACAAGTGCTGGTTTATGTACTGGCCACTTCCCTCCATTCTAGTTTAGTTGCATCCTTAGTTTTTCCCTTTGGTCCTTCCATTTGATGCAGTCATACAGGATGTGATGTTTGGTTTCGTCTCCTTTGTTGCAGGTGCATGTAGCATCATCAATTATGTTGAATCTCCTGTAATAGGTTTTAAACCTTGGATGTCCTGTTAAAATGGTAGTAAGGTTGGTTGACATGTTAAGTATTCGTTCTAATCGTTTTGCTACTTTGGGAAAAAATTCTTTTGTCTCTTGTCTTTTTTATGTGTTTCGCCATTCTGTTTCCCTTTTTTTGAGTGTCTCTTCTCCTATTTTTTTCCTGATGGCACATTTTGGGATTCTATTGTATCTTTCTATGTTATCATTCGTTGTTGCTCGTTCCGCAAGTTTAAATGCAATTTCATTTCCTTCTATTCCTGTCTGGGCTTTTACCCATCCTATTCTTATCATCAATTCTTTTTTATTTAATTGTTGTAGTGTTTCTCTTACAGCTTCAATCAGTTGGTTATGATTTTTAGTATTGTGTAATGACTGCAGTGTAATTTTGCTGTCTGTATATATTGCTGCTGTTTTCAAGTCAGTTTGTGTTATTCCCATATTATATATTTCTTAAGTGCCTTTAAGATTGCAGGTAGTTTTGCTTGATTATTTGAGAAGTTTTTGTTTAGTTTATACTGCAGTTGTTTTGTTAATTCTCTGTTTTCGTAAATTACCACTCCAGAACCTTCATCTGTTTTGCTTCAGTCAGTGTAAACTTCAATATTATAGTTTCCATTTTCATTTGTTTCTTTTATTTCTGAAATGTCTGACGGATGTGGCCATTTCTTGTAACTTAATGTTGCGTCTATTTCCCAGTCTGTGTTCTATTTTGTTTCTTCATACTCTTGGGCGATCTCCTGGATTTTCAGTATAACAGCTGTCAGTTCTGTTATTATACAGAGTGCTTCCGCGAATGTTGTTCGAAAGCTTTAGCTATTTTGATATTCGCTAGCCATTGTACTCTAATGTACTTGACACAATTATATTTCCTATTTAATTCATTTATCCAAACTTGTGCTGCATAGGACAATAAAGGTAATATTGCAGCCTTGTACATAGTTCTTTGGATGAATCCCCAGTTAAGTTTTGCTGCTATAGATAGAGCATGTATCAGTTTTGTGTTTCTCTCTGTAACATACTTATTGGATATGTTGATCAAGTTATAGTTTCTGTCGAATATTATTCCCAGGTACTTAAAGGATGAAACTTGTCCTATTTCCTCGTTATTTAAGAAGATGCTTATATTCTTCTCTTCTCTTTTCTTTCTTGTTATTAAAAGAGCTTTTGTTTTTGTTGAATGAACCTTAGTTTATTGTCTCTCGTCCAAGCTTCAACTCTTTTAAATTCTATATTGGTATAATTTTCTGCTTCTAAGGTCTTTCTTCCTTTAACTATTAGTATCAGATCGTGAGCAAATGCAATAAGTTTTGTGTGAGTTGTGTATTGTATGCAACTCCGTTGCCCTTCCTTGAACGAGTTTCTATGACAGCATCCTTTACGACTTACCGAGCAGGAGGAGATAGCAGGACCGGAGAACAGGACTAGAGATATGCAAATAACATACAAATATTGACCCTTTTCATGCAGTGAAGTAGGCTTATTTTTTATTTTGAAGCTTTCCGTATCTCAGTTTATTTCAAAATAAATATTACATACTGGCAAACGGTAATAAATCCAATAGATATAACTCAATCCAATTTGGTCTCCACATCTAGTTCAACTGAAGTACGTACATGATTATTCATTATTCATGGGAATGTTCATTAACCAGGCATGCTGCGCGCGCAGAATGCATGATTAATCTGGTTAATTTTACGGTAATTAGGAGCTAAAGATATTACCCAGTATCTCGAGAGCATACTGAAGTACCCGCAAGCGGAAACATACGCTGGTTCTGCCGAAAGTACTTTTACTTGTGTCTTTCACGGAGCCAACAAATATAACGCAGGCAACTATATTTGAACCCTAGGCCACCCAGTTGTAAGTAACTTTCTTAATTTTATTTGTCAGTAACCTCTTCACCTAGCAGAGCTTTAAGTTGCAGTCACTAGCATGATTTCAAAAACTCGCATAGTTAGATTGCTAAGCATCCGCTATTAGAGGAGTTAAGAAACTTGACTTTAATGTAGCTTACAATTTCATTAACTTGGTTGCTGTTTTTTCCCACTATTCTTAAATTTGAGTTAATTTAATGTTTAAAGTTTCCTGGAAAGCTTATGGCAACGCGGACAGCCTGTGAGATACAAGGTACGAAATCGCAGTAAGCTAGCATTAGCATTAGCAGTAGCAGTAGCAGTAGCAGTACTACTAGTAGTAGTAGTAGTAGTAGTAGTAGTACTAGTAGTACTAGTAGTACTAGTAGTAGTAGTACTAGTAGTAGTACTAGTACTAGTAGATTCGTAGGGGATTCGGTACGTCAAGTAAGTGGGGCGTCCCCAGGAGAAAGGACCAGGTGAGAGGAGACAGAGGGCCAAACCCAAGGAGTCATTACAGTACAGAGGGCGAGATCCCTAAATTTTACCAGATAGAAACTTCCCGACGTAGGGCAAAGGACAATTACCATCCAATCTTCCATGGTCCCGAAACAGTCACGAGGCCGGTTCGGAGACGGAGGCCGTCTCACCAGAGCAGGATACTCCAGGCAGGCTTGCACAACCGGCGTCTCACTGGCCAAGTAGGTCATTCGATCCACTAAGCTACTTCGGAGACCAAAGTCTGTCCCACCGGAGGGGAAGGCTTACTCAGATCGTTTAATCTCGCCATGCACCGCTGCCCCAGACACTTCTAGAAAGAGACCACCAGATTTGAGATGATATGAAATGATAACGGAGTGGAAATGGAGAGACAGGAAAATCGAGTGATGTAATTAACCTAAAGAGCATTTGCCTAGTGACCCAGGAAAGCTCCTGGGTCATGTAAGTCGGTCACGGAAATTGAACCCGGGCTCCCGAATGAGGGCTACAAACGAAACAGCCTGAGTCGTCCCGCTCGGCGGCTTTACTCTCCTACTGCCAGTAAGGCTGGTTAGTAGCTGGCCTATTGCTCCGTAGATCATGAGTTTGCACCTGGACAGTACTGACGGTATTCTAATTGGCTTTAAAGGTGATAATTCCCATGTCAGTATATTTATTTCCATGTTGAAAAACTCCTGTGATACGGAATTTTGGCACTATAGATATGATCCTTGAAGCAACAAAAAAATGGTGGTTCAGGGTATGAGCAATGAGATACTCTCATGGTATGCATGGATATGTATGAGTAAGGATGGTTCTAATGACACTGGAATGCCCGTTTCAAACTGAATTAATGACTGCTTCTTTTTATCATCACATCAAACTCGAAGTTGCCGACCAAGGGTTACCAATATATCACTGTTTAGAGTCACTGTAGGTGGAATGCTTATTACTCGATAATACCTAATTCGTTACGTATCAACCGACAGATCTTCCCTCCGGTTCTGATCTGCCTTCGACCAAGACAGAAACGACAACAGCCTGAATCGGCCTCACGCCGCGGACTGTGTGTCCTTACTTGACACAGCTGCGCGTGGGTGTGTAACTTTCACTTCAGATATTCCCTTTGTGACTATTTTGTCCATTGTGATTATTAGTCTCGGTCATGTCATTATTAAGGGTCCGAAGAATACCTATTCAAACAGAGTCAAGTGTCATTCATTTAGGGTTCTTGCTAAGAAAACCTCTTTCTCCCGTGTCTTTTGTGACACAACTCAACCAACTGCCACTGCATATGTTGCAACAAAGATCCAACATTCCTTTGAAATCCATTACTACTCTTTACTCATTGCAACTCTTAATTTCAGTATCATCCTGGAAATTGACTGAATCCTTAATAAACAAGATTAAGAAATAACTCCGTAATGCGTTTAATAACGTAAAATGTGAATTTCACCATTAATATGCAATAAATAAGGAATATTGTGTGTTCATAAACCTACATCTAAAGGTACTGTAACATGGTGTTCTATGAAAGCCCAATGATTACAGAGGTCGAAACAATTTTTGCTTAATGAAAATTGTTGATATATTCTGATATTTTTCCAGATGGAAGTCTTCTAGCCAGCCTTAATTTTGCTTCCTCGGACTACAGTTTCTTACAAGTCATTCTACTATAAAAAGTTTTATATAATAATTATATCTCTTACTCATAATTTCTATTAAGTCTTTTCCCAGTTCTCGATTCCGTTATTCACCTTGTTTTACAGATAGTCTAAATATGACCGGCTCTTTATATCTGTGTTTATAACCGTCAAGTCTGTTTGCTTTGTTAGCAACAAAAGGAAGGCAAGGCATATTTTTCTGTGGAGATTCATTTTATAGAGAATAGATTAGCTCTCTAAATGGCCTGGCAACATTCAGTGGAATTTCGAACGCTGAGTTGGTTTGGATGTTTGCATGAAAAATGTCTTTACCACGTTGGAACATAAACAGCCCTGATTCCCTCTGCTATACGTACGTTGGTTATACTCCACAACACAGCTCAATACAGCATAGGTTTATAAATGTGCATATAAATTTTGAATGGGCAAGCCTCTTGGATATTTGGATAAAAAGTTAACTCTACATGTTCTTTGGGTATTGAAACTGCCCCCGTAAGGGAGGGTATCCGTCTGCTTCAGCTGCCGTGGTGCGGGTGCTGCGGACCCCTAGCATTCGTGGTACCTCTGACGTTACTAGAGGAACCTCGGGCCGAACATTCGAGCCCGTCCCTGATAGGGAGTTGTTCGGATTGAGTTGGACTCGAGAAGGCAGTGGTTCCCGATACCCGTGGGAGATCGGGTACGTCTCCGGACGGGATTGAGGGAAGCCATTAATATTCCCGCGTACTAGCCAGCATAGATAGTAGAAGGTGTGCTAGATCGCCAGGCCGCCCTTCCAAGCTCATATCGGTAGCCTTCCCATTTTGGAGTTAGCGCGCGTAAGTGGCGTATCCACTTCCATCCCGTCTTGAGTCCTCAGGACCAGATGGGGGGGGGCGGCTTGTTAGTCTCTAGGTGTTGCCATATGGAAAGAGCCTCGGAGGGGCTGGGCGCCCTTTCGGGACAGCTCGGTAACTCCCTGGTAGAAGGAGGCACGGGTCCTTGGTCCTACGGGTTCAGGACTAATGGGAGTAGATCCTCTGGCATGAATTGAACTGTATCGAAACTATAGGACGGTGGGTTTGTGGTAAACCACTGGCATGTAATAAACAATAATTCGGCGTGATCCTAATGACCACATTACCGATTACTACTTTTGTTTATGCTACCTTCCTGGTATAACAACAACCCAAACCACACAGTGAGGTACCGGTTCCTTCACGGCGAGAAACATCTGATGAAAGCAGCTCAAGCTCCATCATTGACAATCATCAGAAGACAGATTTTTAATCTACTGATCAAATTTAACACTCAAAAAAAGCTCAAAGGTTTAGACAGTCTGTTTTAAGCCATCTGTGAAGAAATCTACCTTGTAAGGATGTGGAATTTCTGTTACGTTTTACAGACCGCAGGATAAACATTTGTTACCTTTCTCCTCACATGCTGAATAAACTTGTGTTCTGTAACAACATGGCTCGTATTTTTAATGTTATATGTTCCCCATATCTACCTCATAAGTGGAAACTATTTGCTGATGGTTAAGGAAAAGTCTAAAGGCAATTCTACTGCAGAACAAAAATTTTTAACCGCTTTTCCAGGAGGTCACTGGGTTTATTTAAAAAATGAGGTGGTCCGGCCCTTAGCAAACCACGTCGAGCTCTCCCTTGAGCTCAACGCCTCACAATTAAGGATTGATGGCGTGCAGAGGTTAAGGAAAGGGAGATTGTAATCGGTTCGAGATGACTTGTAGCTCCCGCATGAGAACTCTCATCTGTACTTCAGGAGTGGGTACGTCCTGACTTGTTGTGGGTTGAATGATGACACCTCGAATCTGGTAAACAGAAGTTTATTGTTGTCCTTAGGCTCCTACGCTCGCCACCGTAAAGTCGTCGTCGGTGTGGTTGCAGTGTTTAGCGTCACTGTCACTATTGTTATGTGAAACACTGAGACAGTAGCACTACGTAGTCGAATTGGATATATTTATCGTCTTCCCTATGTTACTCTTTGTGCTAACGCCCACTGGAGAGATTGTTAGATATTGCACTTTGTCTCGGTGCATGGCGCGGAAGTGTGCTTGTTAGGCGGCGCCGAATACGCGTCCGTCTCACATAGAACTCAGGACCGAAATGTTCTTACTAGCAAAACCTACTTTCTGCCATCACTTTGAATTACCCCCACTCTATGTATTTCTCGGAGTTTGCAAAATCACATGAACAAATATCAATTTTCTATTGGCTCTTAACTATCCCCACTTGAGATCAGTGTTCATAATTTCCAGTTTCGGACCTAACATCAGAGACGCTTTCTCTAACGATCGGCGTGCAAAAAACAGACAATAGAGTAGGGTTGTTTGTTTACAGGGATTGCAAAGGGAGTTTACTGATCTTCGTAGAGTGGCCTTGTCAGTGTGGCGGTCTCCGGAGTATATGCTAACATTATGGCATATGTCCATTCTGGTATAATTCATTTATTCATATTTACAAATCTATAATTTATTTATACTTATTCGTTTGTGGCAATGTCTTTCTGATAACAGGTTATATGTCGTCTCAGTGTTCCTAGGTGACAGGGGCTGCGTCAAAAAGAATACGACATATTGGAAGTATTGCCAGAGAAGATCAGGTTCGTGAAAAATAGTGTTTGTGCCGATCTAAAGGTAATCTACACTTTCTCGGGACAAGAAGTTTGAAGTATTGAAAAATGGTTTCTCCTGCTAATGGCCCTGCACCACTCCACATCAAGTTTGGCTTGAAAGAATTTGTAAAGATTTTGGATATTGAAATCGATATTTTAAAATCATCTGTTACAAAGTTTCAATGGAAACCTGAGCTAAGATAGTAATTGGTATTTTCGAGGTTCCGAGGATTTCTGAACTGTTGCAGAATGGGATATTTTTTCGGACGATGTCGGAGTTAGAAACGTGAACTTAGTTGGCATACATAAAGTGACAGAAAACTGGAAATTGTGGATGAAATTTTAGAAATTTATTATATAAAATGAGTCTTAAATTGCATTTTCTCAATGGCCCTATCGAGCACTTTCTAGCATGTCGTAGTGAAACAAATAAAATTAAGAGGTTTCTTGCAAACATTAAAGCAATGGAAATCTATCAAGGCCATTGTGTTGTATCAATGCTGGCTGACTACCGTTGCTGTATGAAAACACACTAGTGGAGTTATAAGGACTTCGAAAAGAAATAAAATCTAATCTTCCCCATCGATGAAAAGGTGTATAAATTCATAATTATTCATAATTAGTGGCACAATCTTCTCTTCTCCTAAATGTTCGTTAATATTTATGTTCTCCTACAGAAGCATGAGTCTTAAGAGTGTAATATGATTTGAGGTCATTGAACTTAAATAGCAATTGTAATTAGGCGAGTTTACATATTTTAGCTATTCACTTGCGTGCGCGCACCTGACAGATATCGAATTCGGGACCTCCTGATTCAAAGAACTATGCGGCCTCTGTGAGGGAAATAAGGTATGGCAAATTTCGAAAGGTGGACTAAGATTATGGAATTTATGACGGGTGTGTGTGTGTGCGTGCAGTGTTTAACGCCCACTTTTACAACATACGGCACCGCAGGCGGTGACACTAATTATACATGAGATGAATATGGAGCACCGGTGGAATGAGATGGCGGCGGAAACCGGAGGTCCCGGAGAAAACCCGCCCCAGCGCGGTGTTGTCCACCACAATCTCACTTTGCGGTCGCCTGGGATCGAACCCGGGCCGCCTTGGTGAGTGCCAAGCGGTCTAACCACTGAGTGACGGCGCGGCCATTTATGACGTGTGTGTGTGTGTGTGTGTGTGTGTGTGTGTGTGTGTGTGTGTGTGTGTGTGTGTGTGTGTGGTAGTGTTTAACGCCCACTTTTACTACATATGGCACCGCAGGCGGTGACACTGATTATACATGAGATGAAGATGGAGCACCGGTGGAATGAGATGGCGGCGGAAACCGCAGGTCCCGGAGAAAACCCGCCCCAGCGCGGTGTTGTCCACCACAAATCTCACTTTGCGGTTGCCTGGGATCGAACCCGGGCCGCCTTGGTGAGTGCCAAGCGGTCTAACCACTGAGTCACGGCGCGGCCATTTATGACGGGGCGTCACACAAAGGAGGGGTTGGGAGTGTTGTCAGATCAAGGAGACGTATTGAAACTCGTTGAGAGCAACTCATACCACTAGCAGCCCAGGAGTTAAGAGACCACACTCGATCTAGAGGACAAAGGTTTGCACATAGCATATTCCTGTTTTGCAAGAGCGAGTCTTCACAACCTTGAAACAAACAAGCAAGCTGAAAGAGAATTGAAATGAATGGAGAGAAAGGAGCTTTAGGATGGGATGGGAAGGGATTTGGCACTGCGACCAGTCTTGATCTATTGTACGTATGATCCAAGAGAGGCATCCCCGGGGAAAGGATGAGGCGAGAGGAGACTAAGGGTGGCCAAACCAAGGAGTCACAACTGACCATTGCAACCGGTATCCCACACACCGTGGTCCTGAGACGGCCCACTAGGGCGGCCCAGAGACCGAAGGCCGTCCTACCGGAGGAGCAGAGCTTCCGGCCATGCAGTGCCGAGACTTGCGGAAACACTTCTACCCTGAAAGAGTCCAGCGTATGAAAGAAGATGTGAAATGATAATGGAAATTAAATGGAGGGATAGGAATTTCGAGGGATGTAATTAACCTACCTAGCATTTGCCTGGTAACCCGAAAACCCCGAAAAAAACCTTGGGCCAGTTAGGTCTTGCACCGGAATCAAACCCGGGCCTCCGGTGTGCGGACCACAGACGAAACTGCCTGAGGCATCCCTCTCGGTTAGAGAATAACTAACCTTCGCAACATTTGCCTAGCGCTCCGTGCGTCAGGAACTTCGGTTGCGGAGTCCGAACCTACCACCTCCCGAATGCAAGTGGCACGTGGCACCTTCCTCGGTGTGAAAGAGCTGCTTTTAGGTCTGGCTTCCTGGAGGGAAGTTATTCTGTCTGCATTATCTGTTCCCTCTCCCATCCCACCCCTCTTGTTAGGACGAGGTATAGATTCACAGAAAGCACCCTTAGAAGAAGGTACACACGAAACAATCTTAAAAACCACGTGAATTTGTAGTGCAATAGTCTTCTCAAACTTTAATGTGTGTCATTATCACTAAAGCCTTAGGTCTAACAGTGTATCGGATGACTTTCAGTGAACCATTACCCACTGTGTAGCTTGGATTATAAGGTATCTTGGTTACTAGTGTTCTGGCACTAGTATAATTTCCACTAAATTAGTACATTTATCCTAAGGCCCGGACTTAAGATTTGCATAAACCCTGGTTCAGTTTATTAACACTTTAAAATAACTGTTAGTTATTGACAAAATATAGATAGTTTTTATATTATTTCGTTTTAAATTTGTATTACTCATAAAAATTATGGCATTTATTTAACCTGCACCACATTATAACACAGAAACGTATAAATAACTCCCAAATATTCTCTGGAAACTAATTATTTCTTACACTTAACAAGCTGAATTAAGAAAAGAGGCATATATTCACTATTTTGCTTAATGTTGGACAATTTTGAACTACAGAATAAAATGTTTAATCTTAGATTGTACATATTTCAGCTAAAGATTCTGCGAACAGACTAAATTTAAAGAAAAGAAGTCCTTTGCTTTCAATATAACGCGTCTTCAATCTACAAAATAATGTTTTTGCTTGCTGTTACATTAAACAACCAAACGCATTTCCAGGTAAATCTTTCCCTGTTGTCCCATAAAGCAATCTTTGCACACGAAAATGTACACTTCACACAGCATGAAGTCGCTAAGTTCAACTTCATCAAAGCAACTACTTCCAGTCCCCAAATTATCTCTTCAGTAATTTGTTCTCCCTGAAGTACTGCAGAAACACTCTTTATGGCTAAAAGCTCAAGATTTAGTTGCAAAATGTTGGCAAGCTCCACTGAACAGGATTCACTCACTGATCTTGCTATATACTTCAAAATGCAATCGATAACTTCTATTGAATATTTTACTGGCAAATATGCAGATTTCAGGTACTCTAAACTGCAGGAAGATGACAGTTTGTCTTAATGAAGGCGAGTGAAGCAGTATTTTTATTGTTCTGAAGAGAAATTTTGGGCTTCGCTGCACAGACTGCTTAATTGAAAACATACGAGTCAATTGTCCTTTTGGCATCTTCAAGGTGGTTGATATAGCAGTTGTCTCCTTCAGCCATAGGTCCCAGCGACTAATCATGGGTTCGGGTTGGAGGACAGTATTTCCTTGAAATAGAGAATATAGCCGGGATTTCTTGAAGCTTTCTTAACAGAAAAAGCGATAGTACTAAAATCATGCAAAATCATACCTTAACACTTCTGCCAATCGATATAAGCCATAGGCTATACAAGTGACATGTAGCATGTTATTATGTGTTTCCAATGGGAAGGTGTTTGTCCTCGAGTGCTCCTAGGTGAGCAACCTATCGGAGTATTGCGGCGTTGTCGTATGGCATTACCGCTAAGTGGTGTGTGACGAGCGCCAAACTAATAAATCTGTATGAAATACTATTCGCGCTAAGAGAAAATTCAGATTTTGGCGAAAATGATGCATGTGGAAGGTAGAGAGTAATATATCTAACATAAAAATGAAGACCCCATATTTTTAGCTCAAACAGTTTTTTCTAATACAAATAAATAAACCACTATTGTCTATATTATAACAATAAATCGCGATGGAAACATTGAATATCATTATTGGTTCGCATGTATGCGTGTGCGTATATTTGTAATTACTCAGAAATGAAACGTAAATGTCTGACATGACGTGATAAAAAATTACTTTGAATAAGCCAATTCGAGCGAGAGGAAATAATAAATTTACTGCTGCCCTGGCAGAACGTGTCTGGTCACATTATATCTTTGTTTGTGAATCGTTCGTAATCTCTATTTACTCTAGAGAGTTCAAAGTGGCTGTTGTGTATGTATGTACATATACTTTTCATTACTCAGAACTGAAATTAAAATACGGATGAAAGGATTACTGTGAATAAGTCAAGTTGTTAAATTCAAGAAAGAACAAACACTTCATTTTCTGTTGGCCTGTGGAGTGCTGTATGCTTATGTTTATGAATGAATGCTGGATATGAAGTGTTTATTTACTCTGGAGAGTTCAGATCAATATCATTCAGTTGTTCTTTACACAACAGTATAGTAAGAGTTAAATAGTGTCATGGCTTCTTGCGGTGAATTAAGTGGCGAGTCAAAAAGGCAGGTATTGCCAAGTCAGGCTCGAAGCATTGTATTTAATGTGTACACGTTCTTCAAAGTTTTCGAAAACAAAGTGAAAATGAGTTATTGCAAAGAGTACTTCCGTTTAAAAACACAGAAAATGTGTATCAGCTGGATCAACTTATAATTGAACTGGGGAACGAGGTAATAAGCCTCCCACGCTACCACTGCCAATAAAATCCAATTGTTGGTGTGGGCTCAAGTAAAAAGAGGGATTGCAAACAAAAATAATACTTTTAAACTGACTGACGTTGAACGACTTGTTCGCGAAGAAATTGAGAAGCAAACACAAGACTGGAAAAACTGCGTGAGACATGCAGAAAACCTTCAAGAAGACGATTTTAAAAAAGAAATAACACGTGACCAGATTTTGGAACCTATAATCATAATTAGTCATATATTGCCATTCGAAGGTGTGTTGTGCCGAGTGCACGAGCTGAATTATATTATTCATCGTTTATTGCGCATTTACTTAATATACGTATAATAGCAGTCTACCACCACTTTTTCGCAGAAACATCGCAAGGGGAAGCCTTTACAAAGCAGCGAAAAAAATTGTGGTGCATGTGTTTAATGCACTCACAGAGAAGACTTCGTCTTTGTCAGTGAGAGAGTGAGCTGCACCCTGAACTTACAGGTGTGAGTGTTAGGTCCGTAGGAACACCACGACGTCAAAGTGAGACAACAGGAGAACTTATCACTTCAGCAAAAGCAGGAATAAACAAGAGTGAGTGCTCGGAGAATGCGATTCGTGAAAAGTGCTGTACGTCATGTGCATAGTTTTTTTATTTAGAACCGAACTCCCTAACATAAATAAAATTTTGTCTGCCGTAAATGATGATGCAGATTTACCAAATTTCAGCAGATTTAGTCAGTATAGATTGCTTATACAGCTGCGGTTTTTGAATGAAAAAAAGGGGCAAGAAATATGTGCTAAGAGACAGAGGCGATATTGCTGTGTGGCGAAGACGTTGTTTAAGGACAATCAGACTGTACCGGAATACAAATCGCAAAATATATTACCTTGACGAGACTTCAATAAATGAAGGGCACACGAAAAGTAAATTGTGGCGAGAGACAACTTTTAAGACTGAAAGGCAAGCATTTTTGCAAGGTATGGATGCTGGTTTAAAAATTCCCAGTGGAAAAAGCCGAAGGCTGAGTTGAGTTGAGTTTCATTACAAACTTGTATTTTTGCATGCCTTCATTTCCTTATTTGTATGATTTTATGTATCTTAGTGGCAATTATGACGTTTACTGCAGTTTCAAATGTGTCGGGATGACACCGCCTATGGCCTATGGCGTGAAAGCATTAGCCATTTAGGGTGAGGGGGGAGGTAGTTGCACGCGAAATGATACATGTCAGCGGGGCAAGGTTGTATGAAACAGAGAGTAGAGTAACGTATTTGTATACCGCTGTAATGGCAATGGTTATACCTATAGACAATACGATGTTTTACTTATTTAAAAAAGCTCCTTCAGAATGATATGAAAACCAATACAGAAAACTTATGGCATATGTAGAAAAGTTAGTGTAGACTTTAACAGTGAATTTCAAAATTATCTAGATATATTAAATGGCTACCTCCATATGGTAACATTGGCAAAATTTAACTTTGCCATCTGAAGTGAAATTCGGATCTTTAGAGATCCACAAACGAAAACAGTAACTTCGAGATAACCTGATTTAACAAAATCTCCCATTCATCTTTGATGAATGCTTAAATAACTTCAGCTTACTGTGTAATAATCTGTTTAAATCCAAACAATTCTGCACTTTAACATACGCATGACTCTCTAAGCTGGTGCGATATTGATCTCACTTGTTATTTGTAAATATGAGAACTAAATCTGTATAGTCTGAACTGCAAGTGTTGACTCATATGAGAAACCTTAGTACAAACTTTCAGGGTAGTAGATAGCAGCCTTTCTTTTAGAATCATATGGCAGGTATGGTGCACATAGTTTTGTACGTCTGGTGGATAAGTGACCATATACTTTCATGATATTTTAAATAAAAGAATAATTTCGTACTTCAATTGTTTTACTTTAATTTTTAAAATAGTGGGTTCTGTACTTCTTTTTCTCTTGTACAGCAGATTTGGTTTTCAGGTCTTCATGTGCTATTTAGACGTTTTCTATTTTGTAAAATTCGAATAGTCCCTAATAGAGAAGTGTCCCAGCGGATTCATGTACTTAGTTAACTAGCAAGGAATAAAGCCGTCTAAAGCCTAACAATCTATGGTCTAGTTATCACCGTTGACTGCCAAGTGACTGTCCCCACCACTCCAATTACAATTTTCATTTCATTTTGATTTAAGCAATTATGATTGACTTTCTTGGTGATGTGGCTCCCTGATAATGTGTGAGCCTCACATTTGGAAGATCTGGGGTTCGATTTTCGAAGTTTTTTCTTCCGCTTTGGTTTGCTCACGTAGGTAGACGAATGCTGTGCAGTTAATCTTCTATCACCTATTTTATATACATCATTTACGTTCATCTTTTTCTTCTTTCTTTTTCAGCATTGTAGGCCCAAGTGACGGCGGCGGCTCTTTATGGCGAATACAGTGGAATTTGTTCTACGGGAATATCACTCTTTGGTGTTCAGTACGACTGCGGAACTTTCGTGATTCATAAGATATCCATCTACTTCTGGTAGACTCCCTAGGTTGCGGAGGGCTAGGGTAGGGCTAGTCTGGGTCAGGACTGGTATCATTGTTGGACACACTCCGGCCTTTCCGGTGTACATCGTCCTCCGGATCTAGTCGTCCTTGAGTCGTCCTTCCTCCCTAGAAGAAACACGAATGCCCTAGTACGGCATACGAGCTATACTCGTTCTAGACCAGTAGACGCTTGATTTGATTACCTTTAAGTCTAATAATAACTTTCTTATGTATATAATATTGGGGCTGCCGAGTTAGTTTCCTTACAATAGTTGTTCCAAACCATCCTATTAACCCCCATCTCTCTCTCTCTCTCTTTCTCTCTCTCTCTCTCTCTCTCTCTCTCTCTCTCTCTCTCTCACACACACAACATAGGAGGGCTGTTCAATAAGGAATGATCACAATTATTTTTTGACAACGTACCTTTACTCATCCTCCTAATTTTGACGGTGCTTCTCAAAATAGTCTCCCCTGAATGCAATGCACTTGACCCAGCGTTTCTGCCAGCCTTCAGAGACATGCTGGAAACTATTTTAAGAGATCCTTCAAAATCGCCTCCACAGCCTTCACCACTACTTCTGATGATGGATAATGCCTCCCACGAAGGCGTTTCTTCAAGTTAGGGAATAGAAAAAAGTAACATATGGCTAAATCCGGACTATAGGGAGGCTGAGGGATGCACTTCACGTTGATTTTTGCAATATATTCAGCAACAACATTGACAATATGCCGCCGAGCATTATCGTAGTGCAGCATCCAGCCTGCTTCACGGAAATGTGATGTTTTGCGCCTGATATGGACTTGCACTGTTTTCAGGACATCCCTGTAGTATTGCACAGTTACTGTTGTGTGTGCAAGTACAACATATTGATAAACCATTCCATGAATATCAAAGAAGTGAGATGACCATAACTTTCCCAGCAGAGACAACCTCTTTTGCTCCTTTGGAGGTTGGTGATGAAGGAGATTTCCATTCTGAACTTTGCTGTTTGCTCTCAGGATAAAAGTGATGTAGTCAAGTACCATCAGCAGTGATTACGTTTGAAAGAAACTCCGGATCTTCCTCTAACATCAACTTTAACTTCATGTTAACTCCATTGCAGCGGTAGGCGATACTGAACATATCTGAACTCTCACTCTACCTGGTTCTCACAGACGGGAACAAGGAGTACCAACAATGAAACTACTATGGCGTGTTTGTTTCACATTAGGCTAACAGAGTATAAGATTGAATTTTATTGAGAAAAATTATGACCGTAAAAAAAGTTAGGATCATTCTTTATTGAACAGCCCTCGTATAATTACATATTTAAGACGCATAATTGTGAGTATTAAAAGTTTATCAAAATACATCCAACGCAAAATATGATTCTCACTATATTCTCCCTTGACCTATACATAAATATGTATCTTTCCGGATAACATTTTGATTTCCCCGGAGTTGCTAAGTAATTGAGATATTTGATTGACAGCGCAGATCCAAGTAGCAGGAGCCTATATTTTATGATAGCTTCTCAGCTTTGCTCAGAAACGCTTCCAACTTTGAAATTGGATTTATATCCCACCTTATTTTATCCTCCAGTCTATTCACATATGAATTTTGGAGGACAATCTGAGAGGCGAAAGCGCCCCTCCAGTAAATATTTGCTTGAGGCAACTGCCTTTGTAAGCAGACTTTCGTGCAGCCGAGAGGAGAAGGCGGATACATCTAAAACTTTTTGTTTGAAAAAACTCGAGCAGTTCTGTTTCATTAGTGCCTACCACTTCATTCGCACATATGCCATCTGCACACAGTGGCGCTTGCTAGCTGTTCAATTAATTAGCAACATTTTGTTGAATTGGAACTGCAAACAAACGGTGTAAACAAAAAAACAAAAAAAAAAAAAACACGAGTTCACGTTGCTCAAAATTGATGTTGATTTCCTTAAAACCGCACTTTCATGTTCTAGCATGCACACTAAAGGGAGGAAGACTTACCTAAGCACTATTTTGGAACGTTCCAAAATTGATACTTTAAATATAGTAACCATTTAAGATAAGTTCAACTGTGCAATAACTTGCCAGTTTATAATGCTGGAACTAATGACTTCTAAGGTTAACATTGTTATAAAGAAGAGATAAGACGTTAGGAAAGCAATATTGAAATACATGAAAATCAATGCATAATTTAACACACAATTTTGCTAGGAAATAAGTAGCTTTTCGTTTCCCGTGTTTAGTGCTAAAGACGAAACAATTCAGTATAGCTAAGGCGTTTAGGTGTTACAATTAATTCAGAAGAGAAATAATCTGTTAACCTTAGCGTCCAGTACATTATCACAACTTTGCGAAGAGCACGTAGAGCAGTTTTGAAAATAAGGGAAACGAATTCCTAGACTTACCATGTCATATGCGTTTCGGATACCAATTTTAAGTTACAATTTGGAAATGGATGAAATAGGAACTTCAACCTGGTGTTAATGAATTAAGCGAGACTTACGTTGGTGAAAGAGTATGTACGATGGTCATAATTACTGAAAAACTGAGCAACCACTTGATAAATTTAAATTCCAAGATTGCAATTTTTGGATTGCAATCTAAAGAACTTACTCCACACATTACCGTATGGTGACGTCTTTAGCTTATATTATGTAATCAAGGCAGTACTTACAAAATAAATGACATAAATGCTTCACTTTGACCGCCTGCTGTAATTTCTTTTTAATTACGTCCTCCAACTTTAACTCATATCGCATTGAATAAATGAAATGGGTGAATAGTGTTCAAGTGAGCCCAGGGTCCATAGAGTTATCCGAATTCGTCTTTCAGAAAAACCCCACGAAAATAACATCTTGTTAACTCACCCTGACCGAGATTCCAACTCGGGACCTCTTGAACGTGAGGCAGACACGCTACCATCTTCTCTACCGAGGGGGGGGTGTCTGTTGTCGTTGAATTCCTTGTTATAGAAGGAAAATAGCTGCTGAATTGCAATTCAGACCCCAAAGTATCTAAAGGATTGTCCACATGGGCACCAGCAGATTTAGGAGGTAGCTGAAATATTTTGATGATAGCAACATGAGTATCCGGGATGAGCCTCGTAGCAGTCGCCATCGAACTGCCCCCAAGAAATGCAAAAATAAAGAGTTGACGAGCTCATTAAAGAAGTCAGCCGTGTCACTGTATAGGTTAATAAAATCGCTGAAGAACTTTGGTTGGACATAGTGCAAAGCAAAAGGTGATTGAAATCTTTGGTTATCAAAAGATTGGGCCCTTTTGGAGCCCCAAAACTTCTACAGAGTTTTTAATATGAAGGTGGCCATTTATTGATGGCTAGTGTGTCAGAGGATGAAAACTGTTTTCGTTACTATTACCCCAAAAACAAAACACCAGAGAATGGAATGGACTGTGTAGTGTTTAACTGTGTAGTGTTTAACGCCCGCTTTTACTACATACGGCACCGCAGGTGGTGACACTGATGATACATGAGATGAAGATGGAGAATAGGTGGAATGAGATGGCGGGGGAAACCGGAGGTCCCGGAGAAAACCCGCCCCAATGCCGTGTTGTCCACCACAAATCTCACTTTGCGGTCGCCTGGGATCGAAAATGGAATGCAGTTTCTTGGATTCGTTTATGAAGTAGAAATCGAAGACGTTGCAATCTGCATGGTAAGCTATGGGCAGTGTCTTCCGGGAAACGCAAGACAGGTGCTTTACTGATTTGTTTTGAACCTGGACGACGATAAATGTTATTTGCTTCATTCAGATAATTTTTAGCTGCATAGTTCAGTGGGCGATAAACGTCCTGAAAAGATTATGTTGCACTAGGATATGGCGCGTCACTGTGGAGATCAGAGCATATGAGTAGGAAACTATTCGACAGCATTTAGACTTGTTTCTCCAACTTGGCACCCTCCGAATACCAGCTTTTCTTTTTATTTAAGGAACAGATGCAGGGCCAAAGTTACAAGATGATGAAGGATATTCTGAAAACAATGCAGTTTCGGCAATAGAAATGCCTTCTATCGTGAGGCTATTTTTAAACCTGGAGAGCATTTGAGAAGCGTGAGCTAATAAATCAAGATCGTGTTGCAACGTGACAGATGTCGGTGGATTGAGGTGGTATTACTAGCTTTTCTGAATGACAAAGGTTAGGATTATCAAAAATTCCTGCTCATGACATTCAGTGAGATCCTCATACTTCTAAAATCCCCATCCCTTCTTTAGTACCTTTCCTGTCTTAGAGTCTTAGAGAATTGTTTTATCGGCAGTCCACACTGGTCAAAGATTGTTGTCAAAGGTTGTACATACCTATCGGTCGCAACTAGACGATTATCTATTTGTGAGTCAACGTCTACTTACGCTTCTGATTGATGTCATGGAAACCGTCCTTTTAAACTTTAGGTTGAGTAATATATCAGATGTAGCAATATAATGCATTAACAGTTTTTTTCTCGTACAAGATTTAGTAACTGTTGTATTTTCATCTTCAAAGAATCGGAACCTCACTTCAAGCAGGACTTTTACTATCCTCAGTTTAAAGAATCACTCAAAGTAACTGATATCTGTTCTCAAACATATCGCGCACAACCTGAGAAATATATCCCATAGCTCACCGCTGTAGCACACAGTAACAGAAGAGTCACTAAAAAAAAGTAAAAAAAAATTACTTGAGCCAAGTTCAAGTGTTTTGCAAAGTGGGAGATTTGATTATAGTGTACATTGGATTATAACATAACAGTTACATGTTTATGAATTTTGTCAGAAATAATCGTCTTTTCATTGATGCTTCCAGCTCCATGGAGAGCTATACTGGTTGACAAGTTAGGTTTTATTATAGTATTCAGGTCCTGCAGTGCAGCCGGCAAATAAGGCTCTATCAGTACTCATAAGGCTGACATTCAAAATTTTATATATTTTATTTACTTATTTATTTTATTATTAATTTTTGCTTATGAGCGAAATGGCCTTTCCGTAGAAAAGTACATCGACTGTGACTGAATAATTACATATGAATTATGACACCGAATTTTGGCGTGATACGTTTTCTTCATGGCAGCCTTCCGTCCCAATTCCTCTTTAACTTATTTAATAAGACCTGAAGCTTTCCTGGCGACGAATACGCTCACTTTCTTCTCGGGAAGCCAGCCAGGTTAAAAGATGATTAGATATCAACGTTTCGGGAAGGTACATATCTCCCATCATCAGGATATTTATAAAATGTTATAACCACAAATGAAATACTGGATATAACACAACGCTTGACATCGCTATTGTAAGACATATGGTTTTTCAACATATTGTGCTGTGGTTAAGGTTTTTAAACTTAAAGTTTAGATAAAAAATGTTGTATCACCTTTGAAGACAAGAAATACTTCCCTGATTACCCACGAAGAAAATCATAGCAGTATTCCGCTTAACTACTGAGTATGACTCCTTAGTTACACACCTTTATAGAAGAAATTTAAACTATTATGGATAGGGAATATTTACTCCTGTGTCCAGCCATTACAATAAAAAATAGGATATATCCAAACTCATCAACTAATATCTCATTACTGAGATGCAAGATGGAAAATGGTTGGAGTCTATGATACGAAGAATTAGGAAACAGCTCAAAATGTGTTTTGGTTTCCTTATTCAATTTTAAAGACAAATATTATATCTATGAAATTAAGATATGCTGGGTTCACGCAGGAAATGTTAATATGTTTGATCGTGTATTTTATTTTATTTATGGCTTTTGCATTGCCACTTTATACAAGACAGGTTGCAAATAAGAGCAAGCATGGTTAATGTAAGCTATGCATGGTAATCTATAGTTTCCGTGAAGCACTTTTATAGTCCAGGTGTACACATATGTTCTCTGATTTGCCAGTAAGTTTAGTTTTTTCTGCAAGGGTATCAATAAGAATATTGTCACGGCAACCGACAAAAATTTCTGCGCAAATAGATAACAAACGGCGGGTAGTGTTTCACGGTAATAAAGAGCTTGCATAAGCAGTTTACGATCGTGTGGCTAGCGTTCACAAAGCGCCGACAATTAACGATAGCGCCGATAAACAAGAGACGGATAGTTTATCACAGAGGTGAAAGACTTGCCGGCCCAGAGAGGGTTTCACGTTTCTGGAAGGTGATAAGAATATGCGGATTACGCCATTAGATGCGTCATTTATTCCAGGAACATATAGTGATTGACAGAACAGTCTGGAATTCATGATTGGGTGTATAAAAACGCCATTGCTAGTGATGAGTCAGTAGTATTGTAACACGAGACTCAGCTGTGAAGTGTTGTAACGAGAGCTAATGTTTGTTATTGTCATCGACCTTGGTGCTGTAGACTGTGTTATGTGATGTAATGTTGTTACGTGAGAATTGAACGGCGCACCTCTACGCAAATAAAAGATCATTTGGAATTTCGTCAAATTGGACTTTTAATTCTTCGAACCCACAAAGTCACAATATTTTATGATTGTTTTAGCAAACATCACCTACAAACGCGTTGCATGATGGTAATAACAGAAAAAAAAGGACAGGGAAGAACACGGAGATACTTGTGAAGGGGATGAGTATGCAAGAAAGGCTACTTTATTTTACAATATATGATCAATAAGGTTAAGGGAGCCGCGAGGTTTGCTAGTCCGGATAATGCTGTATGAATTGTGATTTTAATAGCTACTCTCAATGGAATTTTAGATCAGCACTCTTGGCACACACAGTGCTACCAACATCTAATGTTATTTCCCAATCTGTCAGGAAGCTCCCCGTCAGTGTTGTATGCTACCCATCAAGAAGGGTTTTTCCACGTGAGAACAAGGGCGGCAGTAATTAAAGCTGGGATATTGTTGTGCGGGGGCTTACGTCTGTCCGTGGTTTGTTTGAATTTCCTCCTGGTGGGAATGAGTTAAGATGCTAGACGTTCCTTCTCCTTTGCCCCGGAAGGAATTTAATTATGTGATTCTGGAATTTGGCGGGCTTCTACCGGGGAAGATGCGGTTGTGTTAGCCAGCACATCTTCTCAACCGAAAGGGAAACAACAAGAATTGCTTTGTTTGTTCTTTGTTTGCGGGTCATCGTAGCAGAAGTGCGATGCTTTTCACTTTAATGAATGAGACCGGTTAAATCCACATAAAGTTACTCTCAGATGTCCAAATTACGTTTATTGCAAACCACAGAAACTCTTTAAAACACAAGACAATAAATTCCGGTATAAGTATGTATAACATCAAAATTTTAACTAATTTTATGGAAAATATAGTGTAAAGATCATCTAAAAATTCTGCATACCCTACTTAGGTGTTTAATCTCTGCTTTGTTTGCACATAAATCAAGAATGTCCGTCTATGCACTGCTGCACTAAAGATAATATAATTTCTTCTATGGTCCTCAGCCTATAAAATGCCTATATTGGGCTGCGCCGTGGCTGAGTGGTTAGATCGCTCCACTTTCTACAGCACGGCATGGATTGGACCCAGGCGACCGCAAAAGTGAGACTTGTGATGGACAATACGGCGTTCGGGCAGGTTTCCTCTGGGATCTCCGGTTTCCCCCGCCATGTCATTCTACCGGTGCTCCATCTTCATCTCATGTATCATCAAAGCTACTGCCTGTGGTGCCGTATGTAGTAAAAGCCCTTTATAAGAAGGTCCGCATGTGCGCACGCGTCATGCGTCTGTATGTGCATGTACGTGTGTACTTGTAAACAGCATTACCTAAAACGACAAGTATCTGCGAATCGTTCATGGAACAGTTCTGCTAGCATCTTCCAAGAATGTAACACTAAAGTTTTCAAGAATATCCCATCTCTAGACCATACTTTAATGGGAAACTGTGCGAAAGATTTTTATTTTCTTAGAACTGGCTTACGATTTTGATTAAAATACCGTATATTTAAGATATTTTCACGAAAATGAAATATATCTCTTGAGTTTTGTAGGAATGTCCTCAAGTCTTTTGCATAACTCGAGAACAGTAAGAGATTGACGCAATTGTAGTGCACAAAAATGTACATCTCGTTAAAGAACTCAATTTATGTGCGACATATCTTTTCTTCTTTCTTTTTGGCATTAGGGGGGCGAAGTAAATCGTTTCCTTGTTATTGGCTTGCATTTGCTAATACACTCTTCTCGAAAGGGAAGTCGCTATTCACTTCTTTTGAACACTTGGCCATGCAAAGAGAATTATATTTCACAGCACCGTGAGGCGGTACTTGCCGTTTAGTACCTCGTTGAGCCCTCCCGGCATCAACACCTTATATGATAGGATATGTGACGGGTGAGGGCTATGGATGGGAGGTTTAAAACAGGTCGGAGTTTTTCTCAGGGTATGTCTGCATGGATTCTCTCTAGAGTTTCATGAGGTGGGTGCGCCCTGACAGTGTATCACATAGAAGATACCACGACCGTTGAATGTCAAGTTTATTTATACAAGTCGTCCTCTCCACTCGTCATTGTTGTGTTGATGTTATTCGCACATTAAGCGTGAGATTTAGGATTTGCCCGTTGCTGTGCGCGTGACATGACGGCTAGTTTGAATAACAGTCGCGAGTGAACTTGTAAATTTCTAGGACGTGCCGAGTGGTGTATGTAGCTGTGTACGCGTTGTCGTTCCTGAACGTCGAGAGCATTACTTCGCGCAATAGAGTATTTGCGGAGGATTATTCAACAGAGTTTGGTAAAAACTTAATGATGTAATGTGTGCAGTTTCTCTTGCTCGCTAACACAAGTGTTCGATAACCACCTAACGTGTGTTGCTCCGTCCATTCGCGAACACGGACTTTGATGAACTTTCCGTACGTGTTGCCCCCTTCACTCGCCACTACAGAGTGTGTTTGATAACCAACTAATATGTGTTGTTCCTTTCACTCGCCAGAACAGAGTGTTTTTCCTAGCAAATATCAAACGTCGCCATTGCACAAATTTCCCCTTCCTTTCGCCGAATTTTGGACACCTTAGGGGTCATGTGATCTGTTACTCGTTCCTTATAGGTTGTGTTTCATCCCTACTATTAAATTTCATAGCAATTTCTAGTTTCTGAGGCATGTATTCCACGCAACCTTCACTTCCCCATGGTCTACGTAATTAATGCAGGAGCACGTTTGAAAATGTGTATCTTAAATCCCCAGTGTCTATTCTCTCATCAGGTATCATGTGCAGACCAATACATCGGCAGGCGACTCGTTGTCGCTTGGGGGCTACCTCTCGGGCCATTCTCGAACAATGCCACCGTTGTCGGCTCAACACAAGGAAAATTCCTGTGAGGGTAAGTGTTCATTTTCCCGGCTCTTTTTACACGTTGGATTCACTTGCTTGCAATAAAATATATGTATTGGGATTTCCTGTTTAATTTCTGCAGCTGTATATTAAATCATTATCCCCTATATTTGTTATAATTTAGCTTAATTCATATTGTGGTATCTATCCACTCTTAATTATGTATTTAATATATCTTTCATGGTTATTATGCCAATTTTATGCCTAACAGGGACGGTATCAACCACATACCGAGCAGCTCTTCATACAGTTGACTATGGCATAAAACTTAATACATTTTCATATTCTCCTTGTACCTACAAGTAAATTAGCCATAATGTTACGTTTAACTGGATTAACATAAACTGGATAGAGCTATGGACATTTGTAATAGAAGATTATACATGAGTAGAGAAGCCATGTGAGTGCAGAATATCAGATTTTTCGTAATTCTGAGGCAGTTGGAAAGCCAAAAATTTCTCTGCTTGTGGTTGGAAATCGTTTTTAACTTGTTGCTGTATTACGGAAATGAGATTGGTTTTTTTGTAATGTTGAATTCTCAAGTAAATTCTTTTGCAATATTTCTCGCGATATTTTAAAGCCTATTTAAAACAACTAAAATCTAAACAAACTTGATTGAGGTTCAACAAGGGAAAATAAATACTTCAATATAAACTTGCTATTATTATACATTTAGAAATAAAAATTTTCTTTCATACCAGCCGTGTGTAGGCCAAATTTTGGTCAGGTGTAGTCAGACTGAAAAATTCATTGCCATAGCTGGGATTTGAGCACGGATCTCCGTGTCTCCGGCCGGTTGCTCTAACCATTGACTACTATGTCCAAAGTGCCAGCGCGACATAAATTCTCCAAATAACTCGCAATATTCCAGGTAAACAACTAGGAATTCTCATATCAACACGAGACAATTCCTTACTGGCAACTTATAACACGCAAGTACTTAAGATCTGGCTTTATAGTCCAACCACTATTATGTCTAATAATGGAAATTCAATTGTTCTTTCACACCAGCCGTGTGTAGGCTAAGTTTTGGGCAGGTGGAGTCAGACTGAACAATTCACCATCACCATCACCATTATTATACATTTAATGTATTTTTCCTATAAGTGTAGTACTTTGTAACTATTACTCACAGACTCACAGATCCCAACCGAAGCATTCAGTAGAAGTAAAAAGCATAAGGTAACTAATTTTATTTAACAGTTTAGAGACTGCGATAAAACGAAGAAACTCAATTCTATTTACAAGTAAATAAATAGACTAATAAGTATCCTAATTTATGTAAAGATCATTAAAATAATCGCACACTGTGTTGGTAATATCATATACACCAATGAGTGTAATGAGTAAAGGTCAGAGAAATGTGCCCCTCACTGCGAGAGAAAACAAAACAATCGCGTTATACTGCACTTTGTCCTTGCGTTTCCATACAGTTGAAAGGCGATGCTTCACTACCTCGCAGAGTACTACGTTACATTGTTTTCGACGTTTGCACACTTGTTTGCACATTTTATGGTCATGATGTACATCTGGCGTCATTCATACTCTCTGTCCAGGTGACTTGTATCACATGCGAGCGCACATCCCTCCGGCCTTCAGTAATGAGTATACAAGCACCTCATATTTGGGCCCCTGTTAGGACATTAGAATTCCAATTTATTTATAAAAATTATAAATTATAGTGAAACAAAACGTCAATGCAGGAAAACTCAAATAGTTGTAGTTCTGACTCGTTATCTTCTTGTAATTAAAACAAACCCCGACAAAAATTACGGGAATCGTTTTTGCAGAAATGAGTTAAAAACTAAAATTGCTTTCATTAATCTCAATTCATTTTATCACGTCTCAGGGAGGTGACATCGTGCATCTTTCATTCTCGAGGTCACGGCGAAGGGCGATAGAGTTTATGACTTCCTTCTCAAAGAAAGTAAAGGCAGTGGTCCCATATGGTAAAAGAATGACACGTAAAAGAACTACAAGTCTGAGTGGTTTACCGATAAAAATGCACTAGTCTATTGGAGAATTTAGTGTCATGCTGGCACATTGGACATGTTAGAACAATGGTTAAGAGCAGCCAGACATGGACCGGAAGATCCGTATTCAAGTCCCGGCTATGGCATTGAATTTTTCAGTCTGACTCTCCCTTCAATATGCTTTATATTAGTTGTTGGTGCTTGCTATTTACATCACGGAGGCCATTGGTTCCAAAGTATTGTACTTGAAAGACAAGGTGAACCCATTTCTGATGAATCGAAAAACGACTCTATGTAGCATTTGTTTAAGATTTGATTCCTGGATATTCTAAAGTGTGTAAAATAAAGGGCACTAATCTTCCTTTAAGTAACATGCACAATAAGTTTTCTTCTAAGACAAGGCATCCATGAGATCGCTCCATGATAAGCGAATTTCTCTCAGTATGAGCATACTTCTAGTAAAAACAGAAATGTTCATTGCTATACATTTTAACAGACTAGTTTGTGTCCGAATTATTTACCTGCATTGCAAATGTTTGTGTGTAATTTGAATAAACCTTCCGTTTGGTATACGGTATTGAAAATAAGTGTAAGTCAATATTGTTAAAATGTAAATAAGATATGCAGTGGTAACCTCAGAAATATTTCAGGTTTGTTCCGTCGAGCTATATCAGCCAGCTGTGGATGGACTGACTGCTTTATCTACTGAACGCAGGTGCTCAGTACACCAGCAGCAGCCGATATCATGAAAAACTGCAAAAAAGTGAGTCCCTATTTCTTACACATAGGTATATTAATATTATAATCGCATAATAAATGTAAATATTTCGTTTTAAGTGGCGTAGGGACGTGGCGACCCCATCGCCCAACCTTACGGTTGCAGTTAGCCAACCCAGTACCTAGTGGCATATCTGGGCCACCCGGGCTCCCGAAGGGAAATAAATATTGGGAGTACAGTTGCTCACTGGTCAAAGGGCCCCATACACAGGGTTAAGTGTGAAGACCTCAACGGGATTTTCGGCGGAGAAGTTCTTCACTATGGCGAAGTCACGGACGAGGCATCTCTCCTAATGGGGATAATACATTAGGAACGGACAGATGAGGTTCGAAGTCCAGTAAGACAGCTCATCTAGGAGAGAACGACTCCAATATAAAACCTGGCCCTCCAGAATGGGGGTTTAGCATTGGGCTGATAACCCAATCTGGTAAAAAAGGAACTTACTCACAATTCTCATAAAAAGAGCCGGACTGAAATTATGTTGACGACACAAGCGAAGAATAAGGATAGACGATTTGAAATATTGGAAATTTGGAGTTTAGCCGTATGGAATGTGAGAGGACTAAGCCACAATCTCGATGAATTGCAGAAAGAACTGATGGAAAAGAAAGTAGACATAACTGTATTGTCAGAAACAACAGAAGTTGCGAGGCTGGCTCAATGGATTTAGAAAATTATACTTTAATATATAGCGGTGTTCCACAGGAAATAAGGGCATCTGCTGGAGTAGCAATAATGATAAACAACAAAATGAAGAATAAGATATATAGCTACAGCTATTAACCGAAATAATATTAGCACTCAGACTACGAGTAGTTAGAGGTTATGTGACAATATTAGCAGCGTATGGCCCAGAAGAAGGGGACAAGGATGACACGCATGAGTTTTATAGAACCTTACTGATGATCAAGTGATGATATCCCACTCAGAAGATGACATGCAAAGAGCAGTATATAGTTTGAACAACATAGCGGAAACATATAACCTTTCAATCTCAGAACACAAAATTAAAGTAATGGCTTTTAGAGGAAAGAACAACATAAGAGCAAAAATAGTTATACAATAAAATAATAGTTTTAAGTATCTAGGCTACACAGTAGCAAATAACAACAGGGATGTGGAGGTGAAATTAAACAGATTCAATCAAATATGTGGGACTATAATAGGAACTCTGAACAGGAAATCACGAAAGGAAACACAGATGAGATTTTATAAGATAATGGCAGTCCCAACGTTAACATACGGTTCCGAAATATGGACACTGGCAAAGAACCAACGCAAACAGCTAGAATTGACAGAGATGAGAAGCGTGGCAGGTTATAAAAGAATAGACCACGTAAGGAACGAAAAATAAGAGAAGAGCTTGGGATTTTTCACTTAAACATTAAACTAATAAAGAACAAAAATAAATGTAAAAATCGTATTTTAAGAATGGACGTGAAACTACTTCCAAGAAGAGTTTTAGATTATATGCCGAAGGGAAAGAGAGATGTGGGACGCCCAGCTCTACGCTGGAAGGATCAGTAGGCTCTTGAAGAGAACGGAACGGGTCACAGGGCCCAATAATCCTTGAAGATGATGATTTTGTTTTAAGGCATCTCGTTCACATAGCACTACAAAGTTTGTTACCCACCTTCAGGATCCTCACCTAAGAACAATTATTTAATCATAAAGACTGAGAAACGCTGTAAATCAATGTAAGAGAGAGAGAGAGAGAGAGAGAGAGAGAGAGAGAGAGACTGTTTTTGAGATATCTGGCTGTTTTTTGTGTGCAAATGTACATGTGCGAATTTAAGGCAATTACTATGAATTAAAATGCTTGGCTAAAGATGAACCGAAGGAACAGTACTTAGAACTAATAATTAATATAACAAATAGATCAACTGTTATGTCTCTTGAAGGATTCTAATTAGAGGGCCAGCGTGTTTCACTTTTTTGCTGTTTAACCAAACGTGTTGGTTCAGAGAAAAATTATATATTTCTTAGTATCGCACTAAAATAAAGCCTTAGGGCGGCAGTCCAGCACTTGAAGTCACAGCAAGACATTCGATCTATAAATGTGTTGTGAATTTTAATTAACATGAGTCATGATTTTGCTGAACATGTTACAATAATATATTTTCTACTTTAAGAAGTATATTTTAATATAAATCAGAATCAAAAATAGTACACGAATCAAATGTCCTCGTGTACTACAATAAATAAATATGGATTTCTTCTATAATTTTTCACAATACAAAATGTAAGAGTAGGACTATTACGGAGGGAATTCGGCACTGGTAGCCATCTTAAGGATGAGGCGAAAGGAGACAGAGGATGGCCGTTCCAAGGAACCATGACAGTGCACCGGGCAGTGTCCCTACATTTTACTGAAATTGAAATCTCCCCCAGTAGGTCAGGACAACGGATGTTCCCCCCTACTGAAGGGGTCCCAGCAGCCAGTTCCGGAGACCGTCAACCTACCTACCGGAGTAGGAAATGGTTCAATTAGAGTATATCATCCTGCCATGCACCGCCAAAACACCCGTGGACACTTCTACCCTGAAAGATACCCCCAGATGAGAGATAATGTGAAATGATACTGAAGATTAAATCGAGGGACAGGAAATTCGGGGGATGTAATTAACCTATCCAACATTCATCTGGCGACTAGGAAAAACCCCCGAAAACCCCAGGGGTCACGTAGGTCAACCACGGAAATCGAACCCGGGCCTTCCGAAAGCGGGCCGCAGAAGAAACAACATGAGCCACCCCACTCGGTATGCAACATTTATCTTAACCTATTCATTGTAAAACGCAAAATATCTGCTCATGTTTTTAATTACGATTGTTACAGAGCTAGATGTCTCAGATGGTGACGTCTAAAGGTAAACACTAGTTTTCTCGGTCTTTGTTCAGCTTGGTAGGCAAATTTTTGGATGAATTATACAGCAAAGAGAAATTTCCCGTTTCTCATTTCCTATCATTACATTTCCTTTACCTTAGAGCAGGTTACGGGGCTAAGCTTGAAGGGCACAAAATCTTTACCCAAAATCGTTTGTGAGAATGGTAGCCATGGAAAGGGCATCAGGGCATCTCAGTCTTGAACCGTTAAAGGTCCTGTTGCGCTGTGCTATCAGATCTAACCTCCCCTTTTACTCCCTCGCCTAATAACTTCCACTCAGAGATTTAGAATGGATAATAGGCTTAGCCATGGTCCTGGTGCTGATCTCCCTCTTAGCTTTTATATCCTAACCCTCAATATGTCGCTTCAAGTATATGAAGTTTTATGCAAATGCATTATACAGTTATTTTAATTAAAATTTTAGCTCAGGTGTATATTTAAAAGCTTCTCGTGTATACGAAAGTGTGCCATTACTCCAGGGTTTTTTTTTTAGTTCTGTCTGATAAGTGTCGCAAATGTCTCATAATTTAAAAATTTTCTTGCTCCCTCTTTTTAGAATCTTATAATTGATGGCAGCTATACTATTACACAATCAGATAGAAAAGGTAGGGAACAAAATGCTTCTAACAAGTACAGAACGTTCTTAATCTATGAACTCAAACTTTCTTGACAGCGATGAAGTCTATATTTTCTGGGACTTTCATTCCTGTACTTAAACCGCCGGCTTAAAACCCACTATGTACCTAGTAGGAAGCCCAAGAATATCCCAGAGTTACGGAAAGCTCTTAATAAAACACAATATTCAAGTATTCTAAGAAGCTTGTCCTTACTAGCGGAAGGGTTTAAGAGGTAATCTGTATCAATTAATTTTCGGTATAAAACCATCCGGCGGCGGCAGTTGTGTCCGAAAGCCGAGGCTATTACATATCTCCCATGGGCAATTTAGTGTCCCATCGCTCCTCACTTGGGCCAATTTACATACAAAGTTTCCGCCCATTAGGGATTGGACTACGGACACGCACGTATATAGCTCTCGACTCGACGCAAATTTAATGTAAGGAAGGCAGCGAACTTAAGTTACCGGGAGTAAAGTTATTCTACGTGGCCAGCATGCACTTTGTCGTCAAAGTTCCAGTCCGGTGGAAATTAGCTAAGACATCTTCTCTGTTTTAAATACCGTTAAGATAAAACAGGATCCTAGTGAGGAGAAGACTTAAAGCTGGTTATAGAATGGATACTCTCCCTGAACACTGTGTACCTGAGTAGGAAATAGTGAAAACTTTTTTACTCTTTATTTCATTGCGCTTGGTTTATTTTCCTACGTTAAGCCTTTATTTAGTCCAACATTTCGGCAGGAGGAAGTTTGGAGTTTTGCATCGTCAACTTACGGTACATACTTGTGGGATGATGTCGGTACCTGGATTAGCATGTTAGACCTGTCATGTCACAGAGTATAAAATACATCCTCCGAGGTTTTACGGCTGGCATGCTAGCCTCTGGTTTTCAAGATCGAGGGCTGAAACCCGGGGTATGTCGACGGATTTGTTTGGACATAAAAATGCTTGGCATGGCTTCCCTCGGTGATGGTACATTTACGGCACGTAAAAGAACGTCAAGCCTCATAAAGCCCAATATAGAATGGGACACTGAGAACCACCGGATTTAAGTGGCCATCGAAATATTTTATTATCTTTATTATTGCTACCTCTTTCACTGTGTATCATGCCTTGGTTCCCTGCCACGGAAAGTAACCCAGGTTCGATCCCACCCCTGAGGGGTGCGAATTTTATGTCCTGGGTATAGGACCGGTGCCCAACCTGCATCGTGATAAATTGAGGAGCTTGCGATAGATAAGCGACCCTGGTCACGAAAGCCAACGTGTCGAAATGCTGACCACATCTCCTCCCCGTATCCGTTGGATGATCCCCAGTTCTACCTTGCGTATGTGGGCGTGAGGCCAGCAATCGAGTTGGCAGGCCCTGGTCCGATATGGACTGTAGTACCACGGGTTTAAGCTTTTTCACTGAGAGCCAGCTTAAGTTTCAGGAGACGACTTAAATAGTGTTATACTTTCCGAAATGTTTGGATAGAGCTAATACATATTTCACCAGAAATTAAATAACCACTACCCCTGAAGCCTAAGAAGAATTTTAGATAAAGGCGCGTGTCTGCATTTGAGGGCGTGCGTGGGTGCGCGCGCGCTTAATTCATAGAAATCTATTTTTAATGCTACAAGAAGAGCATTCCTAGAAATTATCAGCAACTTAGAAAACTCTTAGCTTAAAAAATGTCTTGTATCAAATGATTAAGCGATACAAGTTGAGTATTTTTATGGAATGCATAATCCTGGAGGTAAATAACATTTTAAGTACTGAAAGTGTATTATTAAATTGTTAAAAAATGTAAGACATACAAAGTTTCAAAGTTTTTGGTTTAGGCATAAGGTCGGGTTACGATGGAAATGTGAAGATAAAATTACAAAATATCAAGTGAAAATAAATGAAGCTTCAAAACTATACGGAGGGACAAACAATGGTGTTTCTATAAAAGAATGGCAACGCCAAAATTTATAAACAGTAGTAACAAAATTCCTAATACATTGTTATCATAGTGAGCTGGTACAAGAATAGTTTAGAGAACAAATGCTGAAATGAATTTAAAAATACTTTGCAGCGAATGAAAAACTTAAAATGCAGAGAAACCCATAGAATAAATGAATATCAAGAACAATCTCCAAATATCTTCCATAACACTGATCAACAAATCTCAACCTTAATTCCTTCTTCATTCCTCCATTCCTCCATCGCTTCATTCCTTCATTTTGCACTCGAACGAAAATAAGTGATTTTTTTAATAATTAGCTATGCCAAACTCAGATATGAAATACAAAATTCTCTAGCACGTACCGGTTTTTGGCGAAATCGGTTTCAAAGTTTTTCAAAAATAACGCATACAATAGATGCAATTAAAATATTGTAATCAATCCTGATGTGAAATAATTTCATATAGCTCAACATTATAACGAATAGGTTATGCAGAATCCGTAAATTATGGTGAAAGTGAACTAAAAATACACATTTAAGTAACTGTTATGCAGAAAGTTAAAAATTTTATTAGTTTTACTCACTTTTCTTTTAAAAATTCGATAAGACTTCCGCTTGTAGCTGACATCAGGAACCTCCCTCCTGACCTGCTAACAATAGACAGCTGACATAAGAAATGACCACTTTCCGCTGTATCGCTTCTCCATATCCCGATGAAACCGTTCTAGGTGCTCATCACTCACAACCCCCAGATTGAGAGTGAAGAAGTCCAGGTGCGAGTTCAGAAAAAAGTATTTTCAAGGACATATTGCGCCCTAAATTTGCACATATCTTTAGCATGTTATCTATTTCATTGTAGTTGTCAGCTGTTTTATTTTCCATGAAATGTCGTACACTGTCTTGAATCCCACCCTTGCTGTTTTCTCGTTTTCGGAAAGTATTTCTTCAAAATGCCTGTCTTCCATCAATATGTGTATTTGCGGGTCAATACCTTCTTTAATTTTCCTTCACTTATTCTTGGAAACTTTTCCTTCAGGTACCGAAAACTCCCTCCCCCTCTCCCCCTCTTCCCCCCTCTCTCTCTCTCTCTGTTCAAAGCCTTTACAAAATATTTCATTAAGCCAACTTAATGTGAAGGGGCGGTAGCAAAATTTTGTCTTTGTTAACTAATGCTTCATACTTAACACTCTTTTCAGCCGGTATTAAAGCAGTGCTTACTTTCCATTCAGTTCCTTTAGCCCGACTGTCCCACTTAGATATAAAACAACAAAACTTGTTGAAACCACTCTGCGTTCCCATCAGTTACCCTATGATCTATAAATCTCCACAGATTTGCCATTCGTTTTGTACAGTTTATAACTTTTTAAACTATCTTCAAATTTTCATATGTTTCTTTCATCTGGACAGCATGAACTATTGGGATGGAAGGGTAAGAGTTATCGTTATGTAATAAAACTGCCTTTAAACTTAACTTAGATTAATCAATGAAAAGACGCCATTCAATTGTTTCATGACCCCATTAACATCATTACAATAAATAAGTTCATTTTTCTGTGAGAAAAAATGTCAGAGAGTGTTTATATTTTCTGAATGTTGCTACATTTACTCCAGGCTGAAGCAAGTTCCAGTTTTGTAGTTGCGATCTTCAAAGTTCCGACTGAGATTTTGTTAAATTAAGATCACTTACTAGATCATTCAGCCTGGCTGGGGAAATAAAATGAAGTTTAGATTGAGTTCTGGTAATTGGAAATCTGGGTCACCGGTATTGTATACTGAAGCGCCAGGTTCTTCTTCAGAAGAATTATTTGATGGTGCATGATCTAACGTCCATAATTCAGGTGGGAAATCGTCATCAAGTACAGGTCTTACAGCCGAAGGAATATTTTGATAATCTATGACATGTTTTCACTTTGAAGAAAAGCCGGACATTGTTAAACAGAAGTAACAATCTGCAATGTGATCCCTTTGTTCATTTCAAATTAATGGTATGGCAAATGGCAATGATTTATTAGAGCCATATAACCTCTCCTGAAGGTATCACCAACATCTAGGCCCAGTTGCATAAAAGGTAGTCTAAGTTAAAGCATATAAAAATGATCTTCAGTCAAGATGAACTTAGAATTTTGGTCGTATAAACATTTATCTAAGTTCAGGGCCTCTTGATCTAAAATCTAACCTAACTGGTGAATTTTCTCCAGTTAACTTGACTGAACTCAGATCAGGAGAACTGCAGAATTTACACAATAGTTCCTGAGAAGAAATAAGTAGTGCAACTTTAAATAAATAATAAATAAAGCATTTTTGTGGTTACTTGTGGCACGTGTCATAACGTGGAACCAGTTTTTGAATACCCTCCTCATACAATTCTGCCGCCTGACGTGTTAACCACTGTATCACAACTGTTTTGACTTCGTTATCGTCTTAAAGACGCTGACCGCCTAGATGTTTTTTCAAATGCATCTGTTTTCTCTCACCTTTTCGTCCTCTTTCTGCACCAAATCTTCAGTAACGACCGAAGGACGCCCACACCGTTCTTTATCATGCAAATTTGTGCGGCCATCTTTAATTGCTCTCACCCGTTTCCTTGCAATTCCATCACTCATAATGTTTTGTCCGTAAACTTCACAGCTCTCACGATAAATGTCGATCGGTTTTACGCCTTTAGCACTAAGAAATCGTATCACAGCCCGTACTTCACAATCGGTGGGACTCACGATTTTCGGAGGCATCTTAAACACTCAGTAACCAACGTATACAATGAAGAATCAGACTGTAAAGGCGCCAGTGTGTAGACAAGAGATTTAGGTAACCAGCGCGAATGCGCGGAACGCCGACCGTAGCGCTGCGGCGGCGGAATTGCAAAACGGTACTGACTTAAAAAACATCCCTCGTATAAATAATTAGCCTCTTTATGTCACAAATGTATGTTAAATATGTATTGTTTGTGTTCATAACCTATACATTTTTATTATTTTCGGAATTCAGATTACTCTGATATCTCTGATGATTATAATTTTCAATTTGAAAGGTCTCCTCGTGTTTTCCAACAGAGGAAAGCCCATCTCAGAAATAAATGACAGAAAATTCAAAATGAGATTCGACTATCAACGCATGTAGTTGAAGAACTGGAGCATAGGCTACATGCACAAATAAAAACACAAACCCTGAGGAATGCACTCAATCCAATATTTGTGATCCTGCTCACATTACGGCTCTGTGCAACTGAAATCTTCTAAATGGTGATTGGGGATATATTTAATATGGATAAAGGGACTGCGCTTAGAACAATACACAAAGTAACAAGGGAGATTGCAGCTTTAAGATATCATTTCATCAGGATGACTATGGAAAAGGTTGAAATAAGAAGGGTCATGCGAGATTTATAATTAGTGGAATGTATTTTAAAGAAGACATTGTCAAGTTATTAAAAGTGAGATATCTCTTGTATAGAAAATGAGTAGTTGTCAAACATTTTTAGGATTACTCACTCACTGGTCAACACACACTGAAGATGGTCAAAATCTGACCGAAAAGCGCTTCTGGAGATATGAAGAACATCTCATCTGAGTGAGTAATCCTAAAAATGTTTGACAACTACTCATTTTCTATACAATAGTGGAATGTATCTTCTCTTTTTCTTGAACTTCCATTTTTGTATAGAAATGTAATAATTTGTAACTTAAAACTTCACTTATCTCCCATTTTTTGTTTATATTTTCCAGCTCACAGTATTGTAAACAGACGAAAATGAAAAAGATGTTTATTGGACATATCAAGAAGATAAGGTATGCGAAATTATTAACTTTTGATAAATACTGTTTCAATATGGAGTACATGAACTAAGAGCAAGCTTGTGCTACTTCAGAGGCCGCCATGAAGAAGGCTGAGAGGCTTATAAAGATGTCAAAGGATGGCTTCCAGTACGTGTACTAGGGCTAGCGGAAGCGATGGATAAAGTGCATTCAACTCAACGAAGGATACTTTGAGAAAGATCACAACAATCTGGACGAAAAGTAGCGTATTTTATGTGTAAAAAAGCATTCTCAGTCGTTATTGACTCGCCTTCCTGGGGGGAGGGATAGGGAGAGGGAAAAGGATGGGAAGGGGAGGGGTGGGGGTAGTGGTGGTGGTGAGGGTGGTGGTGATGGTAATGAATTTCGGTTTCACCTTTGGAAGTTAACAAAGGTATTAAATTGTCGTGATAAATTAAACCTAATTATCCTATTATGTCATACATAAAGCAGTTCTGCTTCTTTGGATCATTTCAACCAATAATGGCCAACTTCTTTAAGTTCTGCTCTCAGCTCTAAGTACAATTAACACATAATATGCCTTCTACTGCAAAAGAAGAAAATCATCAAGCAGTAATTTCTTGCCTGTTATGCATTCTAATACGGCTTTCTTTTTTCAGCAATTATAGGAATTTATTTTCAAGTGCTGGCATATATTATGGTTCGTTGGTGAAGGACATTGGGGCTGCTCGTCACCAACGAAAGGTCCAGAAATTTCAGCAAGACACGAGATTTCTGGAAATTTCTCAAGTTCTCCTAGAGTTATATCAGGAAATATGCTGGAAACGGGTCAATAATTCGTTGATATAATGACATAACTATGTGTGTTACTCAACAAGTCCTACGAATTTCGGTGAACGATAGGGCGAGATATGAATAGTTCGTGTTTCAGAATTACTGAGCGAATGGGAGAGAAACGAGAAATGTTGCGTTGGACACTAAAGTGAGCAATCTGTACCAGAGGAGTACTCTATTAGACACACCAGTGATAACAGCTTGACCACAATTCATTACACATCAATGCATAAAGAAAAGTAAATTTACAACGTATACTTGAAAATGCCACAGTATGCAGGGACTCTGGCAAACCAGGCAAGGTTGCCAAGAAATAAACTGAGATGCCAGTTACTTGACCTGGGTGAACAGTCCTGGGGCTATTTTCAAGCAAATAAAGCTTGTGACTATAGAATGGACACTCAGAAACATAAAATGTGCTAGAGCTCTAAGTAATTTCACTATTCTATGACTAATACAATTGCTTGATAACTGTAGAAATGCTAAAATTCATCACAAAGAATCTCTCATAAGTGGTAGGTGTTCTTACATGGGACGGCGAACTTCGATACCTGTATAAGATGGACTGTGCAGTAATTCCACTTGTTCATGTATTTCGCGAGACCTTTACTTTCGCTAACCAAAATGCATTGTTTTTTAGAAGAAATTTCCAAAATTGAAAGAGCTGTGACTCATCCCAATGCACAATTAGTTTCAGTTCATAATGATGATTCAGTAAAAACGAGAAAAAGAACTAGGATAACGCAAAATATCTATGTTAATTCACAATGCAGGGAAGTAAATATGCCCTCACGTCATTTCTTTTGTTTCTGATATGTTCGTTTCATACCTTAAGTTGTAAATAACATAATACATTGCGTCTAATTAAAATATGTCGAGGATAGTTTTTTTAACTGCTTTAAATTGCGTTCTGCTTTGAATTAAAGGCAAAAACATTGTGAAATATATTAAATTATACTAAATCAATATTCTATCTCATAAAACGTGTATCCTTTATGATTCTTGTGCATTTAATCCAACCAATTAAAAGGAATGCTTCCTAAACGTTCCACGTTGCCCTTTCTTCATCTTGGTATTCAGCTGAGCTGTTTTGCCCCAGATATAGGGAGGTCTTGCTAACAATCTTTGTGTGCATTCATTTCTTGGTTATTAAACTTTCTTGAAGTTCTCCTCTGCAAATAGATGAAGCGCTTACCTTAATATGATTTGTAATAATGAGATAAAGCCTTAATGAGATGGATGTGCTGTTTTAATTAGCAAATTGTGCAATGGAAGTAATTATTCATGAATTAATGTTGTGATACGATGCTAATACCGCAGTATTGGGTTCTGTAAATCAAGTGCTGCTAAATGTGATGCTTTCAGCATAAACAAGGGTTTAGATTATGACGTCATTTTAAGGCAACCTAAGCACAAAAATTAGAGACCCCAAAGTACAGAGGTATTTTTATTTAATAAAGCATATCTCTTCATGCAAAAGCTTCATTAGTGTAGTACTTGTACAGTGTTTAAAAATAAGAAACTCACCTGGATTTATCCATATTTTGCAAATGCAACAGCATATCTACTACATAACTGTAATTGCAGGTGAATTCAAAATAAATGGAAAAAATGGAGGAATAAACTTTACCTCAACTTGCAGGGTATTATATTATTTTCTGTAAAACTAGAAGTAAGACCGAGAATTATAAGATATTGAAGTATTCGTTCCATTTTGAATTTTAAGTTTTTCTTTTTTTTTTTATAATTTACGTCCTCAAACTTTAAGTCATATCGGACGATGAAAGAAATGGGCGAAATGATGGTCAAATGAGCCCGGAGTCCATAGAGTTTAGAGTTCCCCGACATTCATCTTTCAGGATAAGGGAAACCGCCGGAAAAAAAAACCTTATCCAGGTAACTCACCCTGACCAAGATTCGAACTCGGAACCTCTGGAACGTGAGGCAGACATGCTACCACCACGCTACAGTGGCCGGCATTTAAATTTTAAGATAACATTGTTAACTTTATTACTATTAGGGCTTGAGACTAACAACAGCTAGCGTTCCAAACGCACTGACCAAAGGGAGAAAGATCAAGTTAATGAAAAGTACAGTTTATATCAGCGGTGAGAATGCCTATTGCAATTCTTACATTCTATCTATTGAATTGCAATAGTTACAATAGGAATTCTAATTTTATAATAGTTGCCTGTTAAAATGATAAAGGATACACAAAGGGAGCTCGATTGTGAGTATGATCATTTCCCCTTCCCCCATGCCACATCCAGGAGATATCGATGGTACTAAGAAACCTCAGGGAGCTAGAAGTCGCATGCAGACAGACGATATCAGAAGTCCTTAACGGTTATTTTGAATTATTTTATTTCATTGCTTAACAAGGATACTGCAAAAGTTACATTGATTTCAGCGCACAGCGGCATGATGTAGTGCAAAGTGCTAACGCTTTATGCAATATCAAAAGACACAATACGAATGATGGTACAAAATATCTATGAAATAAATTAAAGGGAAATTAATTCTTCTTTCACACTAGCCGTGTGTAGGACGCATTATGAAACGGTAGAGCCAGACTGAAAAATTCAATGCCATAGCCGGGACTTGAACTACGGATCTTCTGGTCTCCGTCCAGTCGCTCTAACCATTTGAGCTACTATGGCCAACGTGCCAACATGACATTCAATTCTCCAACTGACTCGTGTCTCTCCCGGTAAACCACTAGGAGTTCTCATAAATGAACGGACGAAACGCTGGAGCGTCTCATGTGTTTATGAGAACTCCTAGTGGTTTACCGAGAGAAACACGAGTCAGTTGGAGAATTTAATGACATGTTGGCTCGTTGGCTATAGTAACTCAAATGGTTAGAGCGGCTGGACGAAAACCAGAATATCCACGGTTCAAATCCCGGCTATGGCATTGCATTTTTCAGTCTGGCTCTACTCTTTCACAGTGCGTCCTACACACGGCTAGTGTGAAAGAACATTAATTGTACCTAATAGTGGTCCGAAATATAAAGCCCGAGCCTTAAAGTATTTACATGTAGTAAGTCCCCATTAAGATATCTCATGTTTATGAGAACTCCTAGTGGTTTACCTGGAAAAACAAATTCATGTTGGCACGTTGGCCATAGAATCTCAAATATTAAGAGCGGCTGGATGGAAACCAGAAGATCAGCGGTTCAAATCCCGGCTATGGCACTGAATTTTTCAGTTTTTTTTTAATTTTGGTCCTCCAACGTTAAGTCATATCGGACGATGAATGGAATGGATGAAATTATGCTCAAATGAGTCCGGGGTTCAAGGAGCTTGATACCGAAATTAAGGTTTGCCATAAGTAAAGAATCATGACGGGTGTCAAAGGAATGTTGGTTCTTTGTTAGAAAACGTGCTAGGCCAGTTAAGTCGAATAGCATTTTGGGGGAAAGTTTTTATAACAAAAGCAATGTAAGAAACAGTGTCCTTAGCAGTTTTCTAAAGGGGCTCACTTGACTTGTATGAATAGGGTATTCTTGAACCATTCAGAATGGCATTACAAAACAGCCACAAAGAGATTTTTGGTTGAATGAAGAGGGCTTAGAGAAAGTGAAAGTGACATATACACTCACACGCGCAGCTGTGGACAAGAGTCTTCGGCGTGGAGCCGATTAGAGCAGTTCGTGGCTAGGAGCCGATTAAAACAGTCTTCGGCATGGAGCCGATTGAAACAGTCTGAGCGTGAGGGCGATTAGGGCAGTCCTCTTGTTCTGTCTTGGATAGTTGTCGGTTCATATATACGTAAGGAACGAATAAAGTTTATCGAGTAATAAACATTCTGCCGTCAGTAGCTCTAAACAGGGATATTGGTAACCTTTGGTCGGCAACTTCAATTTCGATGTTCTAAAAAAATAGAAGCAGTAAATAAATAATTGGAAACGTGCATTCCAGTGTCATTAAATATCCTTCTCACACACATCCACGCATGCCCTTTGAGAAACCTCATTGTTTTACCCTGAGCCACACAATATAATAGCTTCAAAGTAGCATCAACGTGGAACCCTTGCCATTCATATTAAGTACAAATTGTCGCGACAACGTGGAACTTTGTTTGATACAAAACATTATTGTATCAAATTGGCGTCCCAATTGTGGTAACCCTTGCTCGTCACCATCTTCTTATTGCTTCAAGCTTAGAGTTCCCCAACATTCGTCTTAAAGTATAAGGGAAAACCCCGGAGAAACCTTATCCAGGTAACTCACCCTGACCGAGATTCGAACTCAGGACCTCTCGAACGTGAGTCAGACATGGTACCACCAAGCTACCAAAGTTGGCTTTTTTCAGTCTGGCTCTACTCTTTCAAATAAATTTAAGTCCGTTACTCCGCAATATAATTCGTATTAAAAATAATTTTAAAATTTAAATTTGTCCGTGCTAAGAGAAATATACAACCACTGCGAGCAAGGCATTTTAAATGAAATTTTCAATGCATATTTCAATTTATATTGCCATTATGCTTTGGTATATTTTCCGCAGCAACAGAGGAACAGTAATTTTAAGGATTCAGTGTTAAAAGGTGCTGCCTTGTATCAATATTATTTTCCATGGATTGAAGGATATTTTGGAAGCAAAACAGTTTATGATGAAATCCGGAAGCTATGACGTGTGCCACGGATCAAAAGCATTAGCCCCCATCTGTTGTTTTAGGATATGAATATGAAATTGAAGATATATTTACAAATCAATTTGCGTGTGGGAATTTACTCAAAACATTTTGGTATAAATCCTGCGCAATTAAGTGTGCGAACGTCCTTGAAAAATAGATTTATGCTTTCAACTACTACAGTCTTTCACAGCTAAACCTGCGAAAGGTTACCAGTGCAGTATGTTTTCAAATTTAAAAAAAAATATATATTGAACTTTCTAAAGTGATCATATGTTATATGTTTCAATACGTAAAGTACACAGGGATTGAGATGATGAACAGTAAAGCTTTGGCCACCACTTGCTGCAAAATGGCAGGTAGCACAGAAATTCATTTTAAGACAGTTTTTAATAATATGCTTCTTTAACATAAATGGCAGAACTATAAAATAAATATAGTTTTCTGCTATACTGTTCGTTCTATAGTTGCTCATTTCACAATATCAAACACGTGAAAGCAACTAAAATAACATATGAATGCCAATATTTAAAATTGCAAATCCGTAACGACGGTTCATTGTTATTTTTGTGAAAAATGCTTCCTTGTATTAATGTTTATATATATTCTGTGTTCCAGGGGTAAAACATTAACGAAAAAGGAGTATCCAACTGACTATTAAAATAACTTTTTTACAGAACGCTTCCTCCTTCACCCTTCCCACTCTCTTTACGTCTTTGAAAGTTGATTTCCGTAGCTTCGACATTTCGCACGCTTTACTGAGCGATTTATAACATTTTGCTCCCCAGTCACATAGACGTGAGAGAACGAGAAGAGGGGAGCGGCAAAAACATGCAGAACCTTAATGAAATTGGTTCATCGAAAATTCCATTTCCCGTTGTACGAATGTGGCACAAAGCCTACGTGTCGCGATCCAAGAATAACGAACGTATTAACCTTTCGCGAGTAACGGAGTTTGTCCTGAATATTAACTCCTCCAGTAAACTATTTAGTGAAGTAGGTCATTCTCTTCTGTTTTAGTTACTATTCCGGTTGCCATTGAACTCTGATTGCAATCACACAGTATTTATAGTTTCCTCTACTCAGTTCACCTATGGGGCGTTCCAATACTATAGTGTATTAATAGTTACTGCAATGTATGTTATTTTATTAGAAAATTTATTATATACATGATTGGTATAAATCACAAGAATAAACGTTGAGAGGTTGTTCAGAAACATTGGGTAAGTGTGTAAGCTGCACGTAAGACACATACATATAACTGATAGTATGAGCCAGCCATTTGCTTCCAGCCAACATCAACACATTTCTCAAATCATCTTTATAATCTCTGAAGAATATGTAAATGAGGATGCCTTAATCCATAAAATGCAGGTTTAACTTGATTGGCCGTCAGAAAGAGTTGTTAGCAGGTCAATTCAGTTCAATTTATTTTATTGCCATTAAGCTACAGCAATAGGCAAAGTCGAAGTAAATCAAATATACAGAAATCAAGATAGATGTCATAACATTAAGTAAACACACACATGATTATTGTATAAATTATTTATATAATATATAAGCTAACTGATTAATCAACAGATATCACAAATCTTTACTTTAAAGTACAGAATTGCAATTCAAGATACATTGGTTATATGATTAATCTCTAAACACATCATATAAAAGGTATATACTTTTCTGTCGTGTTTCATTTACACCATGAACAAAATTCTAGATATTCTGATATAGAATAGAAAGGAACATTCACTAAAAATCAGAGTCTATTTTTAAATATATTTCCTTGTAGTTTAGTTAAATCTTGAGGTAATTTGTTGTACAATTTCAGCCCTAATATTTCTTAGCTATTTAATGATTTGGATAATCTTTGAAAGTAGATATTCAATTTTTTACAATGTCTTGTGTTATGAGTATGAATGCCCTCTCTTAATGTGTATTTTAAGACATTACATTTGGTATACTGTAATACATGATAAATATAGACATTAATTACTGTTAAACATTTGAGCTTAATGAATAATGGTTGACGGTATTCAGATCTATGTGAATAGGTTATTATTCTAACGATCTGCTTTTGAAGTGGGCACTATTCACCAACACCAGAATTCCATAAGAAATGATACTCTGAAAGAAAGGAAAATAAGCAATTCTAACATATATAACGGGAACACAATCTTTCAGATTTCTTAGTAGAAAAATAACCCTAGAAAGTTTACCTGATATATATTTTATATATGATATCCACGTCAACCCATTGTCAATGTGTATACCAAGAATATTAACGGTACCATTTACATTCTGAGCGTGCCCCAAATCCCTTAAACTAAAACTTAATTGCTGAGTTTTACTCTCATTTAAAAGGAAACCATTTGCTCTGAACCAGACTGATGCCTTACTTAATGTGCTTTCTGTTAAATTTTGTAGCTCAGTTAAATCATCACTATTTTGTATAAAGGTGGTATCATTTGCGTACAAAACTGACTTACAGTCAAGAAAGGAGGGCAGAGCATTTATCATGACACTAAATAATAAAGGACCCAAGACCGATCCTTGTAGAACTACGTACCTAACAAATTGAACATTAGATTTTCTCTACTTATAAAAACAATTTGTTTACGGTCGTCAAGAAATGATGTAAAAAGTTTATTACTAGCATCACTAATACCATAATAAGATAAATTCTGAATGAGATTAGTATGATCCCGCAATCGAAAGCCTTGCTCAGGTCACAGAAAGTTGCCTGAGCAAAGCCCCTACGTTGAAAAACTTCTAGCACTTCATTTACTAAAGAATCAATAGCTACTATGGTTGATCTACCGTTTCTAAAACCGAATTGTTCATCACATGTTAAACTATATTGGTCTAAATATGTACAAAATTGGCAGTATAAAAGAGTTTCAATAATTTTAGATACAACAGGTGTTATAGATACAGGTCTATAGCTAGAACAACGATTTCTCTCCCCTTTTTGTAAATGGGAACTGCCCTTGATATTTGCAAACATCTTGGAAAAGTACCTTCTGCTATACATTTGTTCACACAATATGTAAAAGGTTCTAGTATGCAATCAATAATTTTCTTCAATAAGTTACAGGAAACATCAAACATATACGCTGTATGAATTTCCTTTCCAGTAACGCCCCTCAAAGTGAAGTTATTTAACAGCGGTCCTAAGCTCATACTTAACAACTCAAAACTGCTATAACTTGGCTATTCAATGTTGGCAGAAATTTCATTTGCAGACCTAATACAAAATATATTAAAGTCACTTGGGGCTATTTTTACTTTCCCTTTTCTTGCACTTTTGTTCACAGATGGAATAATCTTCCAAGCCTTTTTACATATATCTATAGATTTAATACACGTTAGATTACCTCGCTTCTTTACCTCGTATAGAGCTGACTGGTACTCTTTCCTAGCTCTAACATAACACAACCTAAATTTCTCACTAATATATATTCTATGACGATTTAAGTACATCAACCCCCTACGTCACTTTTGCTAAATTAGGCGTATAGCATTCCTTTTCTTTATTTCTATTTCTACAATGATACTGTTTAAGAATAACTTTACGAATATTCCTTGGGAATATTTATTTCAAAAATATTTCTTAAAATACACCTTAATCTATCAGAATAGGTATCAGCATCACAGATTTTAGATTGCAAATAGATATCACCCCAGATAGAGTTACACAAAGGAAATTTAAAAGAATATAACATATAACAATTTGTAGGTCTTGAAACGGTTAAAATTTATGACAGCCTACACCAAGCATACTCTCTAGTGCCCCCAGATGTACAAAGGTTGTCAAACTGTTGAAAAGGTGGGCAATAACTGATATATCCGAAATTCTTTAAGACATAAATCAATATAAGTGGTGGTCAGAAACAAGTGAATATCGGCAGGAATTACAATAATTACCAAAGTGTTGAGCAACTGGGAAATTACTGCTATTTCCGAAAGTCTTTACGACATAAATCAATATAAGTCTTAGCCAGAAATAAGTGAATATCGGCAGGTATTAAAAAGGATACCATAGGGCTGAGCAAATGGGAAATAACTGCTATTTACGAAATTCTTAACGACATAAATCCTTATAAGTGGTAGCCAGAAACAAGTAAATATTGACAAGGAATTACAAAGAATACCAAATTGCTGTGACAGAGGGCAATAACTGCTATATCCGACATTCTTTATGGTGTACATCAATATAAATGGTAGCCAGAAACAGGTGAATATCGACAAGGAATTACAAAGAATACCAAATTGCTGTGACAGAGGGCAATAACTGCTATATCTGATTTTCTTTATGATATACATCTATATAAGTGGTGGCCAGAATCAGGTGAATATCGGCATTAAATGCAAACAATACCAAATTGTTGGGCACGTGCACAATTACTGCTATTTCCGAAATAATTTACGATATAAATCAATATATGTGGTGGCCAGAAACAAGTGAATATCGGTAGGAAACACACAGAATACCAGAAGACCACTGCAAGTGTACAATAACTGCTATTTTCGAAATACTTGAGGATAAAATCAATATATGTGATAGCCAGAAACAAGTGACTATCGGCAGGAATTACACAGAATACCAGAAGGCCACTGCAAGTGGAAATAACTGCTATTGCCGAAATTCTTTACGATACAAATCAATATAAGTGGTAGCCAGAAACCAGTGAATATCGACAGGAATTACAAACAATACCAAATTGCTGTGACAGAGGGCAATAACTGCTATATCCGACAATTCTTTATGATATACATCAATATAAGTGGTAGCCAGAAACAGGTGAATATCGACAAGGAATTACAAATAATACCAAATTGCTGTGACAGAGGGCAATAACTGCTATATCCGACAATTCTTTATGATATACATCAATATAAGTGGTAGCCAGAAACAGGTGAATATCGACAAGGAATTACAAATAATACCAAATTGCTGTGACAGAGGGCCATAACTGCTATATCTGACATTCTTTATGATATACATCAATATAAGTGGTAGCCAGAAACACGTGAATATCGACAGGAATTACAAAGATTACCAAATTGCTGTGACAGAGGGCAATAACTGCTATATCCGACATTCTTTATGATATACATCAATATAAATGGTAGCCAGAAACAGGTGAATATCGACAGGAATTACAAAGATTACCAAATTGCTGTGACAGAGGGCAATAACTGCTATATCTGACATTCCTTATGATATACATCAATATAAGTGGTAGTCAGAAACAGGTGAATACCGACAGGAATTACAAAGAATACCAAATTGCTGTGACAGAGGGCAATAACTGCTATATCCGACAATTCTTTATGATATACATCAATATAAGTGGTAGCCAGAAACAGGTGAATATCGACAAGGAATTACAAATAATACCAAATTGCTGTGACAGAGGGCAATAACTGCTATATCCGACATTCTTTATGATATACATCAATATAAGTGGTAGCCAGAAACAGGTGAATATCGACAAGGAATTACAAATAATACCAAATTGCTGTGACAGAGGGCAATAACTGCTATATCCGACATTCTTTATGATATACATCAATATAAGTGGTAGCCAGAAACAGGTGAATACCGACAGGAATTACAAATAATACCAAATTGCTGTGACAGAGGGCAATAACTGCTATATCCGATATTCTTTATGATATACATCAATATAAGTGGTAGCCAGAAACAGGTGAATATCGACAAGGAATTACAAATAATACCAAATTGCTGTGACAGAGGGCAATAACTGCTATATCCGACATTCTTTATGATATACATCAATATAAGTGGTAGCCAGAAACAGGTGAATACCGACAGGAATTACAAAGATTACCAAATTGCTGTGACAGAGGGCAATAACTGCTATATCCGACATTCTTTATGATATACATCAATATAAGTGGTAGCGAGAAACAGGTGAATACCGACAGGAATTACAAAGATTACCAAATTGCTGTGACAGAGGGCAATAACTGCTATATCCGACAATTCTTTATGATATACATCAATATAAGTGGTAGCCAGAAACAGGTGAATATCGACAGGAATTACAAAGATTACCAAATTGCTGTGACAGAGGGCAATAACTGCTATATCCGACATTCTTTATGATATACATCAATATAAATGGTAGCCAGAAACAGGTGAATATCGACAGGAATTACAAAGATTACCAAATTGCTGTGACAGAGGGCAGTAACTGCTATATCCGACATTCTTTATGATATACATCAATATAAGTGGGAGCCAGAAACAGGTGAATATCGACAGGAATTACAAAGATTACAAAATTGCTGTGACAGAGGGCAATAACTGCTATATCCGATATTCTTTATGATATACATCAATATAAGTGGTAGCCAGAAACAGGTGAATATCGACAGGAATTACAAAGAATACCAAATTGCTGTGACAGAGGGAAATAACTGCCCTATCCGACATTCTTTATGATATACATCAATATAAGTGGTAGCCAGAAACAGGTGAATATCGACAGGAATTACAAAGATTACCAAATTGCTGTGACAGAGGGCAATAACTGCTATATCTGACATTTTTTATGATATACATCAATATAAAAGGTAGTCAGAAACAGGTGAATACCGACAGGAATTACAAAGAGTACCAAATTACTGTGACATGGGGCAATAACTGCTATATCCGACATTCTTTATGATATACATCAATATAAATGGTAGCCAGAAACAGGTGAATATCGACAGGAATTACAAAGAATACCAAATTGCTGTGACAGAGGGCAATAACTGCCCTATCCGACATTCTTTATGATTATACATCAATATAAGTGGTAGCCAGAAACAGGTGAATATCGACAGGAATTACAAAGATTACCAAATTGCTGTGACAGAGGGCAATAACTGCTATATCCGACATTTTTTATGATATACATCAATATAAGTGGTAGTCAGAAACAGGTGAACATCGACAAGGAATTACAAAGAGTACCAAATTACTGTGACAGAGGGCAATAACTGCTATATCCGACATTTTTTATGATATACATCAATATAAGTGGTAGTCAGAAACAGGTGAATACCGACAGGAATTACAAAGAGTACCAAATTACTGTGACAGGGGGCAATAACTGCAATATCCGACATTTATGATATACATCAATATAAGTGGTAGCCAGAAACAGGTGAATATCGACAGGAATTACAAAGATTACCAAATTGCTGTGACAGAGGGCAATAACTGCTATATCTGACATTTTTTATGATATACATCAATATAAGTGGTAGTCAGAAACAGGTGAATACCGACAGGAATTACAAAGAGTACCAAATTACTGTGACATAGGGCAATAACTGCAATATCCGACATTTATGATATACATCAATATAAGTGGTAGCCAGAAACAAGTGAATAGCGACAGGAATTACAAAGAATACCAAATTACTGTGACAGAGCGCAATAACTGCAATATCCGACATTCTTTATGATATACATCAATATAAGTGGTAGCCAGAAACAGGTGAATATCGACAAGGAATTACAAAGAATACCAAATTGCTGTGACAGAGGGCAATAACTGCTATATCCGACAATCTTTATGATATACATCAATATAAGTGGTAGCCAGAAACAAGTGAATACCGACAGGAATTAGAAAGATTACCATATTGCTGTGACAGAGGGCAATAACTGCTATATCCGAAATTCTTTATGATATACATCAATATAAGTGGTAGCCAGAAACACGTGAGTATCGACAAGGAATTACAAAGAATACCAAATTGCTGTGGCAGAGGGCAATAACTGCTATATCCGACATTCATTATGATATACATCAATATAAGTGGTATCCCGAAACAGGTGAATATCGACAAGGAATTACAAAGATTACCAAATTGCTGTGACATAGGGCAATTACTGCTATATACGACATTTTTATGATATACATCAATAAAAGTATTAGCCAGAAACAGGTGAATATCGACAAGGAATTACAAAGAATACCAAATTGCTGTGACATAGGGCAATTACTGCTATATACGACATTCTTTATGATATACATCAATATAAGTGGTAGCCAGAAACAGGTGAATATCGACAAGGAATTACAAAGAATACCAAATTGATGTGACAGAGGGCAATAACTGCTATATCCGACAATCTTTATGATATACATCAATATAAGTGGTAGCCAGAAACAAGTGAATACCGACAGGAATTACAAAGATTACCAAATTGCTGTGACAGAGGGCAATAACTGCTATATCCGACATTCTTTATGATATACATCAATATAAGTAGTAGCCAGAAACTCGTGAATATCGACAAGGAATTACAAAGAATACCAAATTGCTGTGACAGAGGGCAATAACTGCTATATCCGACATTCTTTATGATATACATCAATATAAGTGGTATACAGAAACAGGTGAATATCGACAAGGAATTACAAAGATTACCAAATTTCTGTGACATAGGGCAATAACTGCTATATACGAAATTCTTTATGATATATATCAATATAAGTGGTAGCCAGAAACACGTGAATATCGACAAGGAATTACAAAGATTACCAAATTGCTGTGACATAGGGCAATAACTACTATATACGACATTCTTTATGATATATATCAATATAAATGGTAGCCAGAAACACGTGAATATCGACAAGGAATTACAAAGATTACCAAATTGCTGTTACATAGGGCAATAACTGCTATATACGACATTCTTTATGATATATATCAATATAAATGGTAGCCAGAAACACGTGAATACCAACAGGAATTACAAAGATTACCAAATTGCTGTGACAGAGGGCAATAACTGCTATATACGACATTCTTTATGATATATATCAATATAAATGGTAGCCAGAAACAGGTGAATATCGACAAGGAATTACAAAGAATACCAAATTGCTGTGACAGAGGGCAATAACTGCTATATCCGACATTCTTTATGATATATATCAATATAAATGGTAGCCAGAAACACGTGAATATCGACAAGGAATTACAAAGAGTACCAAATTGCTGTGACAGAGGGCAATAACTGCTATATCCGACATTCTTTATGATATACATCAATAAAAGTGGTAGCCAGAAACAGGTGAATATCGACAAGGAATTACAAAGAATACCAAATTGCTGTGACAGAGGGCAATAACTGCTATATACGATATTTCTTTATGATATATATCAATATAAGTGGTAGTCAGAAAAGGTGAATATCGACAAGGAATTACAAAGAATACCAAATTGCTGTGACAGAGGGCCATAACTGCTATATTCGACATTCTTTATGATATACAGCAATAAAAGTGGTAGCCAGAAACAGGTGAATATCGACAAGGAATTACAAAGAATACCAAATTGCTGTTACAGAGGGCAATAACTGCTATATCCGACATTCTTTATGATATACATCAATAAAAGTGGTAGCCAGATACAGGTGAATATCGACAAGGAATTACAAAGAATACCAAATTGCTGTTACAGAGGGCAATTACTGCTATATCCGACATTCTTTATGATATACATCAATAAAAGATGTAGCCAGAAACAGGTGAACATCGACAAGGAATTACAAAGAATACCAAATTGCTGTTACAGAGGGCAATAACTGCTATATCCGACATTCTTTATGATATACATCAATAAAAGTGGTAGCCAGAAACAGGTGAAAATCGACAAGGAATTACAAAAATACCAAATTGCTGTTACAGAGGGCTATTACTGCTATATCCGACATTCTTTATGATATACATCAATAAAAGTGGTAGCCAGAAACAGGTGAACATCGACAAGGAATTACAAAGAATACCAAATTGCTGTGACAGAGGGCAATAACTGCTATATCCGACATTCTTTATGATATACATCAATAAAAGTGGTAGCCAGAAACAGGTGAACATCGTCAAGGAATTACAAAGAATACCAAATTGCTGTGACAGAGGGCAATAACTGCTATATCCGACATTCTTTATGATATACATCAATATAAATGGTAGCCAGAAACAGGTGAATATCGACAAGGAATTACAAAGAATACCAAATTTCTGTGACAGAGGGCAATAACTGCTATATCCGACATTCTTTATGATATACATCAATATGAGTGGTAGCCCGAAACAGGTGAACATCGACAAGGAATTACAAAGAATACCAAATTGCTGTGACAGAGGGCAATAACTGCTATATCTGACATTCTTTATGATATACGTCAATATAAATGGTAGCCAGAAACAGGTGAACATCGACAAGGAATTACAAATAATACCAAATTGCTGTGACAGAGGGCAATAACTGCTATATCCGATATTCTTTATGATATACATCAATATAAGTGGTAGTCAGAAACAGGTGAACATCGACAAGGAATTACAAAGAATACCAAATTGCTGTGACATAGGGCAATAACTGCTATATCTGACATTCTTTATGATATACATCAATAAAAATGGTAGCCAGAAACAGGTGAACATCGACAAGGAATTACAAAGAATACCAAATTGCTGTGACAGAGGGCAATAACTGCTATATCCGACATTTTTTATGATATACATCAATAAAAGTGGTAGCCAGAAACAGGTGAATATCGACAAGGAATTACAAAGAATAATAAATTGCTGTGACAGAGGGCCATTACTGCTATATCCGACATTGTTTATGATATACATCAATAAAAGTGGTAGCCAGAAACAGGTGAATACCGACAGGAATTACAAAGAATACCAAATTGCTGTGACAGAGGGCAATAACTGCTATATCCGACATTCTTTATGATATACATCAATAAAAGTGGTAGCCAGAAACAGGTGAATATCGACAAGGAATTACAAAGAATACCAAATTGCTGTTACAGAGGGCAATAACTGCTATATCCGACATTCTTTATGATATACATCAATAAAAGTGGTAGCCAGAAACAGGTGAATATCGACAAGGAATTACAAAGAATACCAAATTGCTGTTACAGAGGGCAATAACTGCTATATCCGACATTCTTTATGATATACATCAATAAAAGTGGTAGCCAGAAACAGGTGAATATCGACAAGGAATTACAAAGAATACCAAATTGCTGTGACATAGGGCAATTACTGCTATATACGACATTCTTTATCATATACATCAAAATAAGTGGTAGCCAGAAACAGGTGAATATCGACAAGGAATTACAAAGAATAACAAATTGCTGTGACAGAGGGCAATAACTGCTATATCCGAAAATCTTTATGATATACATCAATATAAGTGGTAGCCAGACACAAGTGAATACCGACAGGAATTACAAAGATTACCAAATTGCTGTGACAGAGGGCAATAACTGCTATATCCGATATTCTTTATGATATACATCAATATAAGTGGTAGCCAGAAACACGTGAATATCGACAAGGAATTACAAAGAATACCAAATTGCTCTGACAGAGGGCAATAACTGCTATATCCGATATTCTTTATGATATAAATCAATATAAGTGGTATCCAGAAACAGGTGAATATCGACAAGGAATTACAAAGGTTACCAAATTGCTGTGACATAGGGCAATAACTGCTATATACGACATTCTTTATGATATATATCAATATAAATGGTAGCCAGAAACACGTGAATATCGACAAGGAATTACAAAGATTACCAAATTGCTGTGACAGAGGGCAATAACTACTATATACGACATTCTTTATGATATATATCAATATAAATGGTAGCCAGAAACACGTGAATATCGACAAGGAATTACAAAGATTACCAAATTGCTCTGACATAGGGCAATAACTGCTATATACGACATTCTTTATGATATATATCAATATAAATGGTAGCCAGAAACACGTGAATATCGACAAGGAATTACAAAGATTACCAAATTGCTGTGACAGAGGGCAATAACTACTATATACGACATTCTTTATGATATATATCAATATAAATGGTAGCCAGAAACACGTGAATATCGACAAGGAATTACAAAGATTACCAAATTGCTGTTACATAGGGCAATAACTGCTATATACGACATTCTTTATGATATATATCAATATAAATGGTAGCCAGAAACACGTGAATACCAACAGGAATTACAAAGATTACCAAATTGCTGTGACAGAGGGCAATAACTGCTATATACGACATTCTTTATGATATATATCAATATAAATGGTAGCCAGAAACAGGTGAATATCGACAAGGAATTACAAAGAATACCAAATTGCTGTGACAGAGGGCAATAACTGCTATATCCGACATTCCTTATGATATATATCAATATAAATGGTAGCCAGAAACACGTGAATATCGACAAGGAATTACAAAAAGTACCAAATTGCTGTGACAGAGGGCAATAACTGCTATATCCGACAATCTTTATGATATACATCAATATAAGTGGTAGCCAGAAACAAGTGAATACCGACAGGAATTACAAAGATTACCAAATTGCTGTGACAGAGGGCAATAACTGCTATATCCGACATTCTTTATGATATACATCAATATAAGTGGTAGCCAGAAACAAGTGAATACCGACAGGAATTACAAATAATACCAAATTACTGTGACAGAGGGCAATAACTGCAATATCCGACATTCTTTATGATATACATCAATATAAGTGGTAGCCAGAAACAGGTGAATATCGACAAGGAATTACAAAGAATACCAAATTGCTGTGAGAGAGGGCAATAACTGCTATATCCGACAATCTTTATGATATACATCAATATAAGTGGTAGCCAGAAACAAGTGAATACCGACAGGAAATAAAAAGATTACCAAATTGCTGTGACAGAGGGCAATAACTGCTATATCCGAAATTCTTTATGATATACATCAATAGGTGGTAGCCAGAAACACGTGATTATCGAAAAGGAATTACAAAGAATACCAAATTGCTGTGACAGAGGGCAATAACTGCTAAATCCGACATTCTTTATGTTATACATCAATATAAGTGGTATCCAGAAACAGGTGAATATCGACAAGGAATTACAAAGATTACCAATTTGCTGTGACATAGGGCAATTACTGCTATATACGACATTCTTTATGATATACATCAATAAAAGTGGTAGCCCGAAACAGGTGAATATCGACAAGGAATTACAAAGAATACCGAATTGCTGTGACATAGGGCAATTACTGCTATATACGACATTCTTTATGATATACATCAATATAAGTGGTAGCCAGAAACAAGTGAATACCGACAGGAATTAAAAAGATTACCAAATTGCTGTGACAGAGGGCAATAACTGCTATATCCGAAATTCTTTATGATATACATCAATATAAGTGGTAGCCAGAAACACGTGAGTATCGACAAGGAATTACAAAGAATACCAAATTGCTGTGGCAGAGGGCAATAACTGCTATATCCGACATTCTTTATGATATACATCAATATAAGTGGTATCCCGAAACAGGTGAATATCGACAAGGAATTACAAAGATTACCAAATTGCTGTGACATAGGGCAATTACTGCTATATACGACATTTTTATGATATACATCAATAAAAGTATTAGCCAGAAACAGGTGAATATCGACAGGAATTACAAAGAATACCAAATTGCTGTGACAGAGGGAAATAACTGCCCTATCCGACATTCTTTATGATATACATCAATATAAGTGGTAGCCAGAAACAGGTGAATATCGACAGGAATTACAAAGATTACCAAATTGCTGTGACAGAGGGCAATAACTGCTATATCTTACATTTTTTATGATATACATCAATATAAAAGGTAGTCAGAAACAGGTGAATACCGACAGGAATTACAAAGAGTACCAAATTACTGTGACATGGGGCAATAACTGCTATATCCGACATTCTTTATGATATACATCAATATAAATGGTAGCCAGAAACAGGTGAATATCGACAGGAATTACAAAGAATACCAAATTGCTGTGACAGAGGGCAATAACTGCCCTATCCGACATTCTTTATGATTATACATCAATATAAGTGGTAGCCAGAAACAGGTGAATATCGACAGGAATTACAAAGATTACCAAATTGCTGTGACAGAGGGCAATAACTGCTATATCCGACATTTTTTATGATATACATCAATATAAGTGGTAGTCAGAAACAGGTGAACATCGACAAGGAATTACAAAGAGTACCAAATTACTGTGACAGAGGGCAATAACTGCTATATCCGACATTTTTTATGATATACATCAATATAAGTGGTAGTCAGAAACAGGTGAATACCGACAGGAATTACAAAGAGTACCAAATTACTGTGACAGGGGGCAATAACTGCAATATCCGACATTTATGATATACATCAATATAAGTGGTAGCCAGAAACAGGTGAATATCGACAGGAATTACAAAGATTACCAAATTGCTGTGACAGAGGGCAATAACTGCTATATCTGACATTTTTTATGATATACATCAATATAAGTGGTAGTCAGAAACAGGTGAATACCGACAGGAATTACAAAGAGTACCAAATTACTGTGACATAGGGCAATAACTGCAATATCCGACATTTATGATATACATCAATATAAGTGGTAGCCAGAAACAAGTGAATAGCGACAGGAATTACAAAGAATACCAAATTACTGTGACAGAGGGCAATAACTGCAATATCCGACATTCTTTATGATATACATCAATATAAGTGGTAGCCAGAAACAGGTGAATATCGACAAGGAATTACAAAGAATACCAAATTGCTGTGACAGAGGGCAATAACTGCTATATCTGATTTTCTTTATGATATACATCTATATAAGTGGTGGCCAGAATCAGGTGAATATCGGCATTAAATGCAAACAATACCAAATTGTTGGGCACGTGCACAATTACTGCTATTTCCGAAATAATTTACGATATAAATCAATATATGTGGTGGCCAGAAACAAGTGAATATCGGTAGGAAACACACAGAATACCAGAAGACCACTGCAAGTGTACAATAACTGCTATTTTCGAAATACTTGAGGATAAAATCAATATATGTGATAGCCAGAAACAAGTGACTATCGGCAGGAATTACACAGAATACCAGAAGGCCACTGCAAGTGGAAATAACTGCTATTGCCGAAATTCTTTACGATACAAATCAATATAAGTGGTAGCCAGAAACCAGTGAATATCGACAGGAATTACAAACAATACCAAATTGCTGTGACAGAGGGCAATAACTGCTATATCCGACAATTCTTTATGATATACATCAATATAAGTGGTAGCCAGAAACAGGTGAATATCGACAAGGAATTACAAATAATACCAAATTGCTGTGACAGAGGGCAATAACTGCTATATCCGACAATTCTTTATGATATACATCAATATAAGTGGTAGCCAGAAACAGGTGAATATCGACAAGGAATTACAAATAATACCAAATTGCTGTGACAGAGGGCCATAACTGCTATATCTGACATTCTTTATGATATACATCAATATAAGTGGTAGCCAGAAACACGTGAATATCGACAGGAATTACAAAGATTACCAAATTGCTGTGACAGAGGGCAATAACTGCTATATCCGACATTCTTTATGATATACATCAATATAAATGGTAGCCAGAAACAGGTGAATATCGACAGGAATTACAAAGATTACCAAATTGCTGTGACAGAGGGCAATAACTGCTATATCTGACATTCCTTATGATATACATCAATATAAGTGGTAGTCAGAAACAGGTGAATACCGACAGGAATTACAAAGAATACCAAATTGCTGTGACAGAGGGCAATAACTGCTATATCCGACAATTCTTTATGATATACATCAATATAAGTGGTAGCCAGAAACAGGTGAATATCGACAAGGAATTACAAATAATACCAAATTGCTGTGACAGAGGGCAATAACTGCTATATCCGACATTCTTTATGATATACATCAATATAAGTGGTAGCCAGAAACAGGTGAATATCGACAAGGAATTACAAATAATACCAAATTGCTGTGACAGAGGGCAATAACTGCTATATCCGACATTCTTTATGATATACATCAATATAAGTGGTAGCCAGAAACAGGTGAATACCGACAGGAATTACAAATAATACCAAATTGCTGTGACAGAGGGCAATAACTGCTATATCCGATATTCTTTATGATATACATCAATATAAGTGGTAGCCAGAAACAGGTGAATATCGACAAGGAATTACAAATAATACCAAATTGCTGTGACAGAGGGCAATAACTGCTATATCCGACATTCTTTATGATATACATCAATATAAGTGGTAGCCAGAAACAGGTGAATACCGACAGGAATTACAAAGATTACCAAATTGCTGTGACAGAGGGCAATAACTGCTATATCCGACATTCTTTATGATATACATCAATATAAGTGGTAGCGAGAAACAGGTGAATACCGACAGGAATTACAAAGATTACCAAATAGCTGTGACAGAGGGCAATAACTGCTATATCCGACAATTCTTTATGATATACATCAATATATGTGGTAGCCAGAAACAGGTGAATATCGACAGGAATTACAAAGATTACCAAATTGCTGTGACAGAGGGCAATAACTGCTATATCCGACATTCTTTATGATATACATCAATATAAATGGTAGCCAGAAACAGGTGAATATCGACAGGAATTACAAAGATTACCAAATTGCTGTGACAGAGGGCAGTAACTGCTATATCCGACATTCTTTATGATATACATCAATATAAGTGGGAGCCATAAACAGGTGAATATCGACAGGAATTACAAAGATTACAAAATTGCTGTGACAGAGGGCAATAACTGCTATATCCGACATTCTTTATGATATACATCAATATAAGTGGTAGCCAGAAACAGGTGAATATCGACAGGAATAAAAAAAAAGAATACCAAATTGCTGTGACAGAGGGAAATAACTGCCCTATCCGACATTCTTTATGATATACATCAATATAAGTGGTAGCCAGAAACAGGTGAATATCGACAGGAATTACAAAGATTACCAAATTGCTGTGACAGAGGGCAATAACTGCTATATCTGACATTTTTTATGATATACATCAATATAAAAGGTAGTCAGAAACAGGTGAATACCGACAGGAATTACAAAGAGTACCAAATTACTGTGACATGGGGCAATAACTGCTATATCCGACATTCTTTATGATATACATCAATATAAATGGTAGCCAGAAACAGGTGAATATCGACAGGAATTACAAAGAATACCAAATTGCTGTGACAGAGGGCAATAACTGCCCTATCCGACATTCTTTATGATTATACATCAATATAAGTGGTAGCCAGAAACAGGTGAATATCGACAGGAATTACAAAGATTACCAAATTGCTGTGACAGAGGGCAATAACTGCTATATCCGACATTTTTTATGATATACATCAATATAAGTGGTAGTCAGAAACAGGTGAACATCGACAAGGAATTACAAAGAGTACCAAATTACTGTGACAGAGGGCAATAACTGCTATATCCGACATTTTTTATGATATACATCAATATAAGTGGTAGTCAGAAACAGGTGAATACCGACAGGAATTACAAAGAGTACCAAATTACTGTGACAGGGGGCAATAACTGCAATATCCGACATTTATGATATACATCAATATAAGTGGTAGCCAGAAACAGGTGAATATCGACAGGAATTACAAAGATTACCAAATTGCTGTGACAGAGGGCAATAACTGCTATATCTGACATTTTTTATGATATACATCAATATAAGTGGTAGTCAGAAACAGGTGAATACCGACAGGAATTACAAAGAGTACCAAATTACTGTGACATAGGGCAATAACTGCAATATCCGACATTTATGATATACATCAATATAAGTGGTAGCCAGAAACAAGTGAATAGCGACAGGAATTACAAAGAATACCAAATTATTGTGACAGAGGGCAATAACTGCAATATCCGACATTCTTTATGATATACATCAATATAAGTGGTAGCCAGAAACAGGTGAATATCGACAAGGAATTACAAAGAATACCAAATTGCTGTGACAGAGGGCAATAACTGCTATATCCGACAATCTTTATGCTATACATCAATATAAGTGGTAGCCAGAAACAAGTGAATACCGACAGGAATTAAAAAGATTACCAAATTGCTGTGACAGAGGGCAATAACTGCTATATCCGAAATTCTTTATGATATACATCAATATAAGTGGTAGCCAGAAACACGTGAGTATCGACAAGGAATTACAAAGAATACCAAATTGCTGTGGCAGAGGGCAATAACTGCTATATCCGACATTCTTTATGATATACATCAATATAAGTGGTATCCCGAAACAGGTGAATATCGACAAGGAATTACAAAGATTACCAAATTGCTGTGACATAGGGCAATTACTGCTATATACGACATTTTTATGATATACATCAATAAAAGTATTAGCCAGAAACAGGTGAATATCGACAAGGAATTACAAAGAATACCAAATTGCTGTGACATAGGGCAATTACTGCTATATACGACATTCTTTATGATATACATCAATATAAGTGGTAGCCAGAAACAGGTGAATATCGACAAGGAATTACAAAGAATACCAAATTGATGTGACAGAGGGCAATAACTGCTATATCCGACAATCTTTATGATATACATCAATATAAGTGGTAGCCAGAAACAAGTGAATACCGACAGGAATTACAAAGATTACCAAATTGCTGTGACAGAGGGCAATAACTGCTATATCCGACATTCTTTATGATATACATCAATATAAGTAGTAGCCAGAAACTCGTGAATATCGACAAGGAATTACAAAGAATACCAAATTGCTGTGACAGAGGGCAATAACTGCTATATCCGACATTCTTTATGATATACATCAATATAAGTGGTATACAGAAACAGGTGAATATCGACAAGGAATTACAAAGATTACCAAATTTCTGTGACATAGGGCAATAACTGCTATATACGAAATTCTTTATGATATATATCAATATAAGTGGTAGCCAGAAACACGTGAATATCGACAAGGAATTACAAAGATTACCAAATTGCTGTGACATAGGGCAATAACTACTATATACGACATTCTTTATGATATATATCAATATAAATGGTAGCCAGAAACACGTGAATATCGACAAGGAATTACAAAGATTACCAAATTGCTGTTACATAGGGCAATAACTGCTATATACGACATTCTTTATGATATATATCAATATAAATGGTAGCCAGAAACACGTGAATACCAACAGGAATTACAAAGATTACCAAATTGCTGTGACAGAGGGCAATAACTGCTATATACGACATTCTTTATGATATATATCAATATAAATGGTAGCCAGAAACAGGTGAATATCGACAAGGAATTACAAAGAATACCAAATTGCTGTGACAGAGGGCAATAACTGCTATATCCGACATTCTTTATGATATATATCAATATAAATGGTAGCCAGAAACACGTGAATATCGACAAGGAATTACAAAGAGTACCAAATTGCTGTGACAGAGGGCAATAACTGCTATATCCGACATTCTTTATGATATACATCAATAAAAGTGGTAGCCAGAAACAGGTGAATATCGACAAGGAATTACAAAGAATACCAAATTGCTGTGACAGAGGGCAATAACTGCTATATACGACATTTCTTTATGATATATATCAATATAAGTGGTAGTCAGAAAAGGTGAATATCGACAAGGAATTACAAAGAATACCAAATTGCTGTGACAGAGGGCCATAACTGCTATATTCGACATTCTTTATGATATACAGCAATAAAAGTGGTAGCCAGAAACAGGTGAATATCGACAAGGAATTACAAAGAATACCAAATTGCTGTTACAGAGGGCAATAACTGCTATATCCGACATTCTTTATGATATACATCAATAAAAGTGGTAGCCAGATACAGGTGAATATCGACAAGGAATTACAAAGAATACCAAATTGCTGTTACAGAGGGCAATTACTGCTATATCCGACATTCTTTATGATATACATCAATAAAAGATGTAGCCAGAAACAGGTGAACATCGACAAGGAATTACAAAGAATACCAAATTGCTGATACAGAGGGCAATAACTGCTATATCCGACATTCTTTATGATATACATCAATAAAAGTGGTAGCCAGAAACAGGTGAAAATCGACAAGGAATTACAAAAATACCAAATTGCTGTTACAGAGGGCTATTACTGCTATATCCGACATTCTTTATGATATACATCAATAAAAGTGGTAGCCAGAAACAGGTGAACATCGACAAGGAATTACAAAGAATACCAAATTGCTCTGACAGAGGGCAATAACTGCTATATCCGATATTCTTTATGATATAAATCAATATAAGTGGTATCCAGAAACAGGTGAATATCGACAAGGAATTACAAAGGTTACCAAATTGCTGTGACATAGGGCAATAACTGCTATATACGACATTCTTTATGATATATATCAATATAAATGGTAGCCAGAAACACGTGAATATCGACAAGGAATTACAAAGATTACCAAATTGCTGTGACAGAGGGCAATAACTACTATATACGACATTCTTTATGATATATATCAATATAAATGGTAGCCAGAAACACGTGAATATCGACAAGGAATTACAAAGATTACCAAATTGCTCTGACATAGGGCAATAACTGCTATATACGACATTCTTTATGATATATATCAATATAAATGGTAGCCAGAAACACGTGAATATCGACAAGGAATTACAAAGATTACCAAATTGCTGTGACAGAGGGCAATAACTACTATATACGACATTCTTTATGATATATATCAATATAAATGGTAGCCAGAAACACGTGAATATCGACAAGGAATTACAAAGATTACCAAATTGCTGTTACATAGGGCAATAACTGCTATATACGACATTCTTTATGATATATATCAATATAAATGGTAGCCAGAAACACGTGAATACCAACAGGAATTACAAAGATTACCAAATTGCTGTGACAGAGGGCAATAACTGCTATATACGACATTCTTTATGATATATATCAATATAAATGGTAGCCAGAAACAGGTGAATATCGACAAGGAATTACAAAGAATACCAAATTGCTGTGACAGAGGGCAATAACTGCTATATCCGACATTCCTTATGATATATATCAATATAAATGGTAGCCAGAAACACGTGAATATCGACAAGGAATTACAAAAAGTACCAAATTGCTGTGACAGAGGGCAATAACTGCTATATCCGACAATCTTTATGATATACATCAATATAAGTGGTAGCCAGAAACAAGTGAATACCGACAGGAATTACAAAGATTACCAAATTGCTGTGACAGAGGGCAATAACTGCTATATCCGACATTCTTTATGATATACATCAATATAAGTGGTAGCCAGAAACAAGTGAATACCGACAGGAATTACAAATAATACCAAATTACTGTGACAGAGGGCAATAACTGCAATATCCGACATTCTTTATGATATACATCAATATAAGTGGTAGCCAGAAACAGGTGAATATCGACAAGGAATTACAAAGAATACCAAATTGCTGTGAGAGAGGGCAATAACTGCTATATCCGACAATCTTTATGATATACATCAATATAAGTGGTAGCCAGAAACAAGTGAATACCGACAGGAAATAAAAAGATTACCAAATTGCTGTGACAGAGGGCAATAACTGCTATATCCGAAATTCTTTATGATATACATCAATAGGTGGTAGCCAGAAACACGTGATTATCGAAAAGGAATTACAAAGAATACCAAATTGCTGTGACAGAGGGCAATAACTGCTAAATCCGACATTCTTTATGTTATACATCAATATAAGTGGTATCCAGAAACAGGTGAATATCGACAAGGAATTACAAAGATTACCAATTTGCTGTGACATAGGGCAATTACTGCTATATACGACATTCTTTATGATATACATCAATAAAAGTGGTAGCCCGAAACAGGTGAATATCGACAAGGAATTACAAAGAATACCGAATTGCTGTGACATAGGGCAATTACTGCTATATACGACATTCTTTATGATATACATCAATATAAGTGGTAGCCAGAAACAAGTGAATACCGACAGGAATTAAAAAGATTACCAAATTGCTGTGACAGAGGGCAATAACTGCTATATCCGAAATTCTTTATGATATACATCAATATAAGTGGTAGCCAGAAACACGTGAGTATCGACAAGGAATTACAAAGAATACCAAATTGCTGTGGCAGAGGGCAATAACTGCTATATCCGACATTCTTTATGATATACATCAATATAAGTGGTATCCCGAAACAGGTGAATATCGACAAGGAATTACAAAGATTACCAAATTGCTGTGACATAGGGCAATTACTGCTATATACGACATTTTTATGATATACATCAATAAAAGTATTAGCCAGAAACAGGTGAATATCGACAGGAATTACAAAGAATACCAAATTGCTGTGACAGAGGGAAATAACTGCCCTATCCGACATTCTTTATGATATACATCAATATAAGTGGTAGCCAGAAACAGGTGAATATCGACAGGAATTACAAAGATTACCAAATTGCTGTGACAGAGGGCAATAACTGCTATATCTGACATTTTTTATGATATACATCAATATAAAAGGTAGTCAGAAACAGGTGAATACCGACAGGAATTACAAAGAGTACCAAATTACTGTGACATGGGGCAATAACTGCTATATCCGACATTCTTTATGATATACATCAATATAAATGGTAGCCAGAAACAGGTGAATATCGACAGGAATTACAAAGAATACCAAATTGCTGTGACAGAGGGCAATAACTGCCCTATCCGACATTCTTTATGATTATACATCAATATAAGTGGTAGCCAGAAACAGGTGAATATCGACAGGAATTACAAAGATTACCAAATTGCTGTGACAGAGGGCAATAACTGCTATATCCGACATTTTTTATGATATACATCAATATAAGTGGTAGTCAGAAACAGGTGAACATCGACAAGGAATTACAAAGATTACCAAATTGCTGTGACAGAGGGCAATAACTGCTATATCCGACATTTTTTATGATATACATCAATATAAGTGGTAGTCAGAAACAGGTGAACATCGACAAGGAATTACAAAGAGTACCAAATTACTGTGACAGAGGGCAATAACTGCTATATCCGACATTTTTTATGATATACATCAATATAAGTGGTAGTCAGAAACAGGTGAATACCGACAGGAATTACAAAGAGTACCAAATTACTGTGACAGGGGGCAATAACTGCAATATCCGACATTTATGATATACATCAATATAAGTGGTAGCCAGAAACAGGTGAATATCGACAAGGAATTACAAATAATACCAAATTGCTGTGACAGAGGGCAATAACTGCTATATCCGACAATTCTTTATGATATACATCAATATAAGTGGTAGCCAGAAACAGGTGAATATCGACAAGGAATTACAAATAATACCAAATTGCTGTGACAGAGGGCCATAACTGCTATATCTGACATTCTTTATGATATACATCAATATAAGTGGTAGCCAGAAACACGTGAATATCGACAGGAATTACAAAGATTACCAAATTGCTGTGACAGAGGGCAATAACTGCTATATCCGACATTCTTTATGATATACATCAATATAAATGGTAGCCAGAAACAGGTGAATATCGACAGGAATTACAAAGATTACCAAATTGCTGTGACAGAGGGCAATAACTGCTATATCTGACATTCCTTATGATATACATCAATATAAGTGGTAGTCAGAAACAGGTGAATACCGACAGGAATTACAAAGAATACCAAATTGCTGTGACAGAGGGCAATAACTGCTATATCCGACAATTCTTTATGATATACATCAATATAAGTGGTAGCCAGAAACAGGTGAATATCGACAAGGAATTACAAATAATACCAAATTGCTGTGACAGAGGGCAATAACTGCTATATCCGACATTCTTTATGATATACATCAATATAAGTGGTAGCCAGAAACAGGTGAATATCGACAAGGAATTACAAATAATACCAAATTGCTGTGACAGAGGGCAATAACTGCTATATCCGACATTCTTTATGATATACATCAATATAAGTGGTAGCCAGAAACAGGTGAATACCGACAGGAATTACAAATAATACCAAATTGCTGTGACAGAGGGCAATAACTTCTATATCCGATATTCTTTATGATATACATCAATATAAGTGGTAGCCAGAAACAGGTGAATATCGACAAGGAATTACAAATAATACCAAATTGCTGTGACAGAGGGCAATAACTGCTATATCCGACATTCTTTATGATATACATCAATATAAGTGGTAGCCAGAAACAGGTGAATACCGACAGGAATTACAAAGATTACCAAATTGCTGTGACAGAGGGCAATAACTGCTATATCCGACATTCTTTATGATATACATCAATATAAGTGGTAGCGAGAAACAGGTGAATACCGACAGGAATTACAAAGATTACCAAATTGCTGTGACAGAGGGCAATAACTGCTATATCCGACAATTCTTTATGATATACATCAATATAAGTGGTAGCCAGAAACAGGTGAATATCGACAGGAATTACAAAGATTACCAAATTGCTGTGACAGAGGGCAATAACTGCTATATCCGACATTCTTTATGATATACATCAATATAAATGGTAGCCAGAAACAGGTGAATATCGACAGGAATTACAAAGATTACCAAATTGCTGTGACAGAGGGCAGTAACTGCTATATCCGACATTCTTTATGATATACATCAATATAAGTGGGAGCCAGAAACAGGTGAATATCGACAGGAATTACAAAGATTACAAAATTGCTGTGACAGAGGGCAATAACTGCTATATCCGACATTCTTTATGATATACATCAATATAAGTGGTAGCCAGAAACAGGTGAATATCGACAGGAATTACAAAGAATACCAAATTGCTGTGACAGAGGGAAATAACTGCCCTATCCGACATCCTTTATGATATACATCAATATAAGTGGTAGCCAGAAACAGGTGAATATCGACAGGAATTACAAAGATTACCAAATTGCTGTGACAGAGGGCAATAACTGCTATATCTGACATTTTTTATGATATACATCAATATAAAAGGTAGTCAGAAACAGGTGAATACCGACAGGAATTACAAAGAGTACCAAATTACTGTGACATGGGGCAATAACTGCTATATCCGACATTCTTTATGATATACATCAATATAAATGGTAGCCAGAAACAGGTGAATATCGACAGGAATTACAAAGAATACCAAATTGCTGTGACAGAGGGCAATAACTGCCCTATCCGACATTCTTTATGATTATACATCAATATAAGTGGTAGCCAGAAACAGGTGAATATCGACAGGAATTACAAAGATTACCAAATTGCTGTGACAGAGGGCAATAACTGCTATATCCGACATTTTTTATGATATACATCAATATAAGTGGTAGTCAGAAACAGGTGAACATCGACAAGGAATTAAAAAGAGTACCAAATTACTGTGACAGAGGGCAATAACTGCTATATCCGACATTTTTTATGATATACATCAATATAAGTGGTAGTCAGAAACAGGTGAATACCGACAGGAATTACAAAGAGTACCAAATTACTGTGACAGGGGGCAATAACTGCAATATCCGACATTTATGATATACATCAATATAAGTGGTAGCCAGAAACAGGTGAATATCGACAGGAATTACAAAGATTACCAAATTGCTGTGACAGAGGGCAATAACTGCTATATCTGACATTTTTTATGATATACATCAATATAAGTGGTAGTCAGAAACAGGTGAATACCGACAGGAATTACAAAGAGTACCAAATTACTGTGACATAGGGCAATAACTGCAATATCCGACATTTATGATATACATCAATATAAGTGGTAGCCAGAAACAAGTGAATAGCGACAGGAATTACAAAGAATACCAAATTACTGTGACAGAGGGCAATAACTGCAATATCCGACATTCTTTATGATATACATCAATATAAGTGGTAGCCAGAAACAGGTGAATATCGACAAGGAATTACAAAGAATACCAAATTGCTGTGACAGAGGGCAATAACTGCTATATCCGACAATCTTTATGATATACATCAATATAAGTGGTAGCCAGAAACAAGTGAATACCGACAGGAATTAAAAAGATTACCAAATTGCTGTGACAGAGGGCAATAACTGCTATATCCGAAATTCTTTATGATATACATCAATATAAGTGGTAGCCAGAAACACGTGAGTATCGACAAGGAATTACAAAGAATACCAAATTGCTGTGGCAGAGGGCAATAACTGCTATATCCGACATTCTTTATGATATACATCAATATAAGTGGTATCCCGAAACAGGTGAATATCGACAAGGAATTACAAAGATTACCAAATTGCTGTGACATAGGGCAATTACTGCTATATACGACATTTTTATGATATACATCAATAAAAGTATTAGCCAGAAACAGGTGAATATCGACAAGGAATTACAAAGAATACCAAATTGCTGTGACATAGGGCAATTACTGCTATATACGACATTCTTTATGATATACATCAATATAAGTGGTAGCCAGAAACAGGTGAATATCGACAAGGAATTACAAAGAATACCAAATTGATGTGACAGAGGGCAATAACTGCTATATCCGACAATCTTTATGATATACATCAATATAAGTGGTAGCCAGAAACAAGTGAATACCGACAGGAATTACAAAGATTACCAAATTGCTGTGACAGAGGGCAATAACTGCTATATCCGACATTCTTTATGATATACATCAATATAAGTAGTAGCCAGAAACTCGTGAATATCGACAAGGAATTACAAAGAATACCAAATTGCTGTGACAGAGGGCAATAACTGCTATATCCGACATTCTTTATGATATACATCAATATAAGTGGTATACAGAAACAGGTGAATATCGACAAGGAATTACAAAGATTACCAAATTTCTGTGACATAGGGCAATAACTGCTATATACGAAATTCTTTATGATATATATCAATATAAGTGGTAGCCAGAAACACGTGAATATCGACAAGGAATTACAAAGATTACCAAATTGCTGTGACATAGGGCAATAACTACTATATACGACATTCTTTATGATATATATCAATATAAATGGTAGCCAGAAACACGTGAATATCGACAAGGAATTACAAAGATTACCAAATTGCTGTTACATAGGGCAATAACTGCTATATACGACATTCTTTATGATATATATCAATATAAATGGTAGCCAGAAACACGTGAATACCAACAGGAATTACAAAGATTACCAAATTGCTGTGACAGAGGGCAATAACTGCTATATACGACATTCTTTATGATATATATCAATATAAATGGTAGCCAGAAACAGGTGAATATCGACAAGGAATTACAAAGAATACCAAATTGCTGTGACAGAGGGCAATAACTGCTATATCCGACATTCTTTATGATATATATCAATATAAATGGTAGCCAGAAACACGTGAATATCGACAAGGAATTACAAAGAGTACCAAATTGCTGTGACAGAGGGCAATAACTGCTATATCCGACATTCTTTATGATATACATCAATAAAAGTGGTAGCCAGAAACAGGTGAATATCGACAAGGAATTACAAAGAATACCAAATTGCTGTGACAGAGGGCAATAACTGCTATATACGACATTTCTTTATGATATATATCAATATAAGTGGTAGTCAGAAAAGGTGAATATCGACAAGGAATTACAAAGAATACCAAATTGCTGTGACAGAGGGCCATAACTGCTATATTCGACATTCTTTATGATATACAGCAATAAAAGTGGTAGCCAGAAACAGGTGAATATCGACAAGGAATTACAAAGAATACCAAATTGCTGTTACAGAGGGCAATAACTGCTATATCCGACATTCTTTATGATATACATCAATAAAAGTGGTAGCCAGATACAGGTGAATATCGACAAGGAATTACAAAGAATACCAAATTGCTGTTACAGAGGGCAATTACTGCTATATCCGACATTCTTTATGATATACATCAATAAAAGATGTAGCCAAAAACAGGTGAACATCGACAAGGAATTACAAAGAATACCAAATTGCTGTTACAGAGGGCAATAACTGCTATATCCGACATTCTTTATGATATACATCAATAAAAGTGGTAGCCAGAAACAGGTGAAAATCGACAAGGAATTACAAAAATACCAAATTGCTGTTACAGAGGGCTATTACTGCTATATCCGACATTCTTTATGATATACATCAATAAAAGTGGTAGCAAGAAACAGGTGAACATCGACAAGGAATTACAAAGAATACCAAATTGCTGTGACAGAGGGCAATAACTGCTATATCCGACATTCTTTATGATATACATCAATAAAAGTGGTAGCCAGAAACAGGTGAACATCGTCAAGGAATTACAAAGAATACCAAATTGCTGTGACAGAGGGCAATAACTGCTATATCCGACATTCTTTATGATATACATCAATATAAATGGTAGCCAGAAACAGGTGAATATCGACAAGGAATTACAAAGAATACCAAATTTCTGTGACAGAGGGCAATAACTGCTATATCCGACATTCTTTATGATATACATCAATAAAAGTGGTAGCCCGAAACAGGTGAACATCGACAAGGAATTACAAAGAATACCAAATTGCTGTGACAGAGGGCAATAACTGCTATATCTGACATTCTTTATGATATACGTCAATATAAATGGTAGCCAGAAACAGGTGAACATCGACAAGGAATTACAAATAATACCAAATTGCTGTGACAGAGGGCAATAACTGCTATATCCGATATTCTTTATGATATACATCAATATAAGTGGTAGTCAGAAACAGGTGAACATCGACAAGGAATTACAAAGAATACCAAATTGCTGTGACATAGGGCAATAACTGCTATATCTGACATTCTTTATGATATACATCAATAAAAATGGTAGCCAGAAACAGGTGAACATCGACAAGGAATTACAAAGAATACCAAATTGCTGTGACAGAGGGCAATAACTGCTATATCCGACATTTTTTATGATATACATCAATAAAAGTGGTAGCCAGAAACAGGTGAATATCGACAAGGAATTACAAAGAATACCAAATTGCTGTGACAGAGGGCCATTACTGCTATATCCGACATTCTTTATGATATACATCAATAAAAGTGGTAGCCAGAAACAGGTGAATACCGACAGGAATTACAAAGAATACCAAATTGCTGTGACAGAGGGCAATAACTGCTATATCCGACATTCTTTATGATATACATCAATAAAAGTGGTAGCCAGAAACAGGTGAATATCGACAAGGAATTACAAAGAATACCAAATTGCTGTTACAGAGGGCAATAACTGCTATATCCGACATTCTTTATGATATACATCAATAAAAGTGGTAGCCAGAAACAGGTGAATATCGACAAGGAATTACAAAGAATACCAAATTGCTGTTACAGAGGGCAATAACTGCTATATCCGACATTCTTTATGATATACATCAATAAAAGTGGTAGCCAGAAACAGGTGAATATCGACAAGGAATTACAAAGAATACCAAATTGCTGTGACATAGGGCAATTACTGCTATATACGACATTCTTTATCATATACATCAAAATAAGTGGTAGCCAGAAACAGGTGAATATCGACAAGGAATTACAAAGAATAACAAATTGCTGTGACAGAGGGCAATAACTGCTATATCCGAAAATCTTTATGATATACATCAATATAAGTGGTAGCCAGACACAAGTGAATACCGACAGGAATTACAAAGATTACCAAATTGCTGTGACAGAGGGCAATAACTGCTATATCCGATATTCTTTATGATATACATCAATATAAGTGGTAGCCAGAAACACGTGAATATCGACAAGGAATTACAAAGAATACCAAATTGCTCTGACAGAGGGCAATAACTGCTATATCCGATATTCTTTATGATATAAATCAATATAAGTGGTATCCAGAAACAGGTGAATATCGACAAGGAATTACAAAGGTTACCAAATTGCTGTGACATAGGGCAATAACTGCTATATACGACATTCTTTATGATATATATATCAATATAAATGGTAGCCAGAAACACGTGAATATCGACAAGGAATTACAAAGATTACCAAATTGCTGTGACAGAGGGCAATAACTACTATATACGACATTCTTTATGATATATATCAATATAAATGGTAGCCAGAAACACGTGAATATCGACAAGGAATTACAAAGATTACCAAATTGCTCTGACATAGGGCAATAACTGCTATATACGACATTCTTTATGATATATATCAATATAAATGGTAGCCAGAAACACGTGAATATCGACAAGGAATTACAAAGATTACCAAATTGCTGTGACAGAGGGCAATAACTACTATATACGACATTCTTTATGATATATATCAATATAAATGGTAGCCAGAAACACGTGAATATCGACAAGGAATTACAAAGATTACCAAATTGCTGTTACATAGGGCAATAACTGCTATATACGACATTCTTTATGATATATATCAATATAAATGGTAGCCAGAAACACGTGAATACCAACAGGAATTACAAAGATTACCAAATTGCTGTGACAGAGGGCAATAACTGCTATATACGACATTCTTTATGATATATATCAATATAAATGGTAGCCAGAAACAGGTGAATATCGACAAGGAATTACAAAGAATACCAAATTGCTGTGACAGAGGGCAATAACTGCTATATCCGACATTCCTTATGATATATATCAATATAAATGGTAGCCAGAAACACGTGAATATCGACAAGGAATTACAAAAAGTACCAAATTGCTGTGACAGAGGGCAATAACTGCTATATCCGACAATCTTTATGATATACATCAATATAAGTGGTAGCCAGAAACAAGTGAATACCGACAGGAATTACAAAGATTACCAAATTGCTGTGACAGAGGGCAATAACTGCTATATCCGACATTCTTTATGATATACATCAATATAAGTGGTAGCCAGAAACAAGTGAATACCGACAGGAATTACAAATAATACCAAATTACTGTGACAGAGGGCAATAACTGCAATATCCGACATTCTTTATGATATACATCAATATAAGTGGTAGCCAGAAACAGGTGAATATCGACAAGGAATTACAAAGAATACCAAATTGCTGTGAGAGAGGGCAATAACTGCTATATCCGACAATCTTTATGATATACATCAATATAAGTGGTAGCCAGAAACAAGTGAATACCGACAGGAAATAAAAAGATTACCAAATTGCTGTGACAGAGGGCAATAACTGCTATATCCGAAATTCTTTATGATATACATCAATAGGTGGTAGCCAGAAACACGTGATTATCGAAAAGGAATTACAAAGAATACCAAATTGCTGTGACAGAGGGCAATAACTGCTAAATCCGACATTCTTTATGTTATACATCAATATAAGTGGTATCCAGAAACAGGTGAATATCGACAAGGAATTACAAAGATTACCAAATTGCTGTGACATAGGGCAATTACTGCTATATACGACATTCTTTATGATATACATCAATAAAAGTGGTAGCCAGAAACAGGTGAATATCGACAAGGAATTACAAAGAATACCAAATTGCTGTGACATAGGGCAATTACTGCTATATACGACATTCTGTATGATATACATCAATATAAGTGGTAGCCAGAAACAGGTGAATATCGACAAGGAATTACAAAGAATACCAAATTGCTGTGACAGAGGACAATAACTGCTATATCCGACAATCTTTATGATATACATCAATATAAGTGGTAGCCAGAAACAAGTGAATACCGACAGGAATTAGAAAGATTACCAAATTGCTGTGACAGAGGGCAATAACTGCTATATCCGACATTCTTTATGATATTCATCAATATAAGTGGTAGCCAGAAACACGTGAATATCGACAAGGAATTACAAAGAATACCAAATTGCTGTGACAGAGGGCAATAACTGCTATATCCGACATTCTTTATGATATACATCAATATAAGTGGTATCCAGAAACAGGTGAATATCGACAAGGAATTACAAAGATTACCAAATTGCTGTGACATAGGGCAATAACTGCTATATACGACATTCTGTATGATATATATCAATATAAATGGTAGCCAGAAACACGTGAATATCGACAAGGAATTACAAAGAGTACCAAATTGCTGTGACAGAGGGCAATAACTGCTATATCTGACAATCTTTATGATATACATCAATATAAGTGGTAGCCAGAAACAAGTGAATACCGACAGGAATTACAAAGATTACCAAATTGCTGTGACAGAGGGCAATAACTGCTATATCCGACATTCTTTATGATATACATCAATATAAGTGGTAGCCAGAAACAAGTGAATACCGACAGGAATTACAAATAATACCAAATTACTGTGACAGAGGGCAATAACTGCAATATCCGACATTCTTTATGATATACATCAATATAAGTGGTAGCAGAAACAGGTGAATATCGACAAGGAATTACAAAGAATACCAAATTGCTGTGACAGAGGGCCATAACTGCTATATCCGACATTCTTTATGATATACATCAATATAAGTGGTAGCCAGAAACACGTGAATATCGACAAGGAATTACAAAGAATACCAAATTGCTGTGACAGAGGGCAATAACTGCTATATCCGACATTCTTTATGATATACATCAATATAAGTGGTATCCAGAAACAGGTGAATATCGACAAGGAATTACAAAGATTACCAAATTGCTGTGACATAGGGCAATAACTGCTATATACGACATTCTGTATGATATATATCAATATAAATGGTAGCCAGAAACACGTGAATATCGACAAGGAATTACAAAGAGTACCAAATTGCTGTGACAGAGGGCAATAACTGCTATATCTGACAATCTTTATGATATACATCAATATAAGTGGTAGCCAGAAACAAGTGAATACCGACAGGAATTACAAAGATTGCCAAATTGCTGTGACAGAGGGCAATAACTGCTATATCCGACATTCTTTATGATATACATCAATATACGTGGTAGCCAGAAACAAGTGAATACCGACAGGAATTACAAATAATACCAAATTACTGTGACAGAGGGCAATAACTGCAATATCCGACATTCTTTATGATATACATCAATATAAGTGGTAGCAGAAACAGGTGAATATCGACAAGGAATTACAAAGAATACCAAATTGCTGTGACAGAGGGCCATAACTGCTATATCCGACATTCTTTATGATATACATCAATAAAAGTGGTAGCCAGAAACAGGTGAATACCGACAGGAATTACAAAGAATACCAAATTGCTGTGACAGAGGGCAATAACTGCTATATCCGACATTCTTTATGATATACATCAATAAAAGTGGTAGCCAGAAACAGGTGATTATCGACAAGGAATTACAAAGAATACCAAATTGCTGTGACAGAGGGCAATAACTGCTATATCCGACATTCTTTATGATATACATCAATATAAGTGGTATCCAGAAACAGGTGAATATCGACAAGGAATTACAAAGATTACCAATTTGCTGTGACATAGGGCAATTACTGCTATATACGACATTCTTTATGATATACATCAATAAAAGTGGTAGCCCGAAACAGGTGAATATCGACAAGGAATTACAAAGAATACCGAATTGCTGTGACATAGGGCAATTACTGCTATATACGACATTCTTTATGATATACATCAATATAAGTGGTAGCCAGAAACAAGTGAATACCGACAGGAATTAAAAAGATTACCAAATTGCTGTGACAGAGGGCAATAACTGCTATATCCGAAATTCTTTATGATATACATCAATATAAGTGGTAGCCAGAAACACGTGAGTATCGACAAGGAATTACAAAGAATACCAAATTGCTGTGGCAGAGGGCAATAACTGCTATATCCGACATTCTTTATGATATACATCAATATAAGTGGTATCCCGAAACAGGTGAATATCGACAAGGAATTACAAAGATTACCAAATTGCTGTGACATAGGGCAATTACTGCTATATACGACATTTTTATGATATACATCAATAAAAGTATTAGCCAGAAACAGGTGAATATCGACAGGAATTACAAAGAATACCAAATTGCTGTGACAGAGGGAAATAACTGCCCTATCCGACATTCTTTATGATATACATCAATATAAGTGGTAGCCAGAAACAGGTGAATATCGACAGGAATTACAAAGATTACCAAATTGCTGTGACAGAGGGCAATAACTGCTATATCTGACATTTTTTATGATATACATCAATATAAAAGGTAGTCAGAAACAGGTGAATACCGACAGGAATTACAAAGAGTACCAAATTACTGTGACATGGGGCAATAACTGCTATATCCGACATTCTTTATGATATACATCAATATAAATGGTAGCCAGAAACAGGTGAATATCGACAGGAATTACAAAGAATACCAAATTGCTGTGACAGAGGGCAATAACTGCCCTATCCGACATTCTTTATGATTATACATCAATATAAGTGGTAGCCAGAAACAGGTGAATATCGACAGGAATTACAAAGATTACCAAATTGCTGTGACAGAGGGCAATAACTGCTATATCCGACATTTTTTATGATATACATCAATATAAGTGGTAGTCAGAAACAGGTGAACATCGACAAGGAATTACAAGGAGTACCAAATTACTGTGACAGAGGGCAATAACTGCTATATCCGACATTTTTTATGATATACATCAATATAAGTGGTAGTCAGAAACAGGTGAATACCGACAGGAATTACAAAGAGTACCAAATTACTGTGACAGGGGGCAATAACTGCAATATCCGACATTTATGATATACATCAATATAAGTGGTAGCCAGAAACAGGTGAATATCGACAGGAATTACAAAGATTACCAAATTGCTGTGACAGAGGGCAATAACTGCTATATCTGACATTTTTTATGATATACATCAATATAAGTGGTAGTCAGAAACAGGTGAGTATCGACAAGGAATTACAAAGAGTACCAAATTACTGTGACATAGGGCAATAACTGCAATATCCGACATTTATGATATACATCAATATAAGTGGTAGTCAGAAACAGGTGAGTATCGACAAGGAATTACAAAGAGTACCAAATTACTGTGACAGGGGGCAATAACTGCAATATCCGACATTTATGATATACATCAATATAAGTGGTAGTCAGAAACAGGTGAATACCGACAGGAATTACAAAGAGTACCAAATTACTGTGACATAGGGCAATAACTGCAATATCCGACATTTATGATATACATCAATATAAGTGGTAGCCAGAAACAAGTGAATAGCGACAGGAATTACAAAGAATACCAAATTACTGTGACAGAGGGCAATAACTGCAATATCCGACATTCTTTATGATATACATCAATATAAGTGGTAGCCAGAAACAGGTGAATATCGACAAGGAATTACAAAGAATACCAAATTGCTGTGACAGAGGGCAATAACTGCTATATCCGACAATCTTTATGATATACATCAATATAAGTGGTAGCCAGAAACAAGTGAATACCGACAGGAATTAAAAAGATTACCAAATTGCTGTGACAGAGGGCAATAACTGCTATATCCGAAATTCTTTATGATATACATCAATATAAGTGGTAGCCAGAAACACGTGAGTATCGACAAGGAATTACAAAGAATACCAAATTGCTGTGGCAGAGGGCAATAACTGCTATATCCGACATTCTTTATGATATACATCAATATAAGTGGTATCCCGAAACAGGTGAATATCGACAAGGAATTACAAAGATTACCAAATTGCTGTGACATAGGGCAATTACTGCTATATACGACATTTTTATGATATACATCAATAAAAGTATTAGCCAGAAACAGGTGAATATCGACAAGGAATTACAAAGAATACCAAATTGCTGTGACATAGGGCAATTACTGCTATATACGACATTCTTTATGATATACATCAATATAAGTGGTAGCCAGAAACAGGTGAATATCGACAAGGAATTACAAAGAATACCAAATTGATGTGACAGAGGGCAATAACTGCTATATCCGACAATCTTTATGATATACATCAATATAAGTGGTAGCCAGAAACAAGTGAATACCGACAGGAATTACAAAGATTACCAAATTGCTGTGACAGAGGGCAATAACTGCTATATCCGACATTCTTTATGATATACATCAATATAAGTAGTAGCCAGAAACTCGTGAATATCGACAAGGAATTACAAAGAATACCAAATTGCTGTGACAGAGGGCAATAACTGCTATATCCGACATTCTTTATGATATACATCAATATAAGTGGTATACAGAAACAGGTGAATATCGACAAGGAATTACAAAGATTACCAAATTTCTGTGACATAGGGCAATAACTGCTATATACGAAATTCTTTATGATATATATCAATATAAGTGGTAGCCAGAAACACGTGAATATCGACAAGGAATTACAAAGATTACCAAATTGCTGTGACATAGGGCAATAACTACTATATACGACATTCTTTATGATATATATCAATATAAATGGTAGCCAGAAACACGTGAACATCGACAAGGAATTACAAAGATTACCAAATTGCTGTTACATAGGGCAATAACTGCTATATACGACATTCTTTATGATATATATCAATATAAATGGTAGCCAGAAACACGTGAATACCAACAGGAATTACAAAGATTACCAAATTGCTGTGACAGAGGGCAATAACTGCTATATACGACATTCTTTATGATATATATCAATATAAATGGTAGCCAGAAACAGGTGAATATCGACAAGGAATTACAAAGAATACCAAATTGCTGTGACAGAGGGCAATAACTGCTATATCCGACATTCTTTATGATATATATCAATATAAATGGTAGCCAGAAACACGTGAATATCGACAAGGAATTACAAAGAGTACCAAATTGCTGTGACAGAGGGCAATAACTGCTATATCCGACATTCTTTATGATATACATCAATAAAAGTGGTAGCCAGAAACAGGTGAATATCGACAAGGAATTACAAAGAATACCAAATTGCTGTGACAGAGGGCAATAACTGCTATATACGACATTTCTTTATGATATATATCAATATAAGTGGTAGTCAGAAAAGGTGAATATCGACAAGGAATTACAAAGAAAACCAAATTGCTGTGACAGAGGGCCATAACTGCTATATTCGACATTCTTTATGATATACAGCAATAAAAGTGGTAGCCAGAAACAGGTGAATATCGACAAGGAATTACAAAGAATACCAAATTGCTGTTACAGAGGGCAATAACTGCTATATCCGACATTCTTTATGATATACATCAATAAAAGTGGTAGCCAGATACAGGTGAATATCGACAAGGAATTACAAAGAATACCAAATTGCTGTTACAGAGGGCAATTACTGCTATATCCGACATTCTTTATGATATACATCAATAAAAGATGTAGCCAGAAACAGGTGAACATCGACAAGGAATTACAAAGAATACCAAATTGCTGTTACAGAGGGCAATAACTGCTATATCCGACATTCTTTATGATATACATCAATAAAAGTGGTAGCCAGAAACAGGTGAAAATCGACAAGGAATTACAAAAATACCAAATTGCTGTTACAGAGGGCTATTACTGCTATATCCGACATTCTTTATGATATACATCAATAAAAGTGGTAGCCAGAAACAGGTGAACATCGACAAGGAATTACAAAGAATACCAAATTGCTGTGACAGAGGGCAATAACTGCTATATCCGACATTCTTTATGATATACATCAATATAAGTGGTAGCCAGAAACAGGTGAACATCGTCAAGGAATTACAAAGAATACCAAATTGCTGTGACAGAGGGCAATAACTGCTATATCCGACATTCTTTATGATATACATCAATATAAATGGTAGCCAGAAACAGGTGAATATCGACAAGGAATTACAAAGAATACCAAATTTCTGTGACAGAGGGCAATAACTGCTATATCCGACATTCCTTATGATATACATCAATATGAGTGGTAGCCCGAAACAGGTGAACATCGACAAGGAATTACAAAGAATACCAAATTGCTGTGACAGAGGGCAATAACTGCTATATCTGACATTCTTTATGATATACATCAATATAAATGGTAGCCAGAAACAGGTGAACATCGACAAGGAATTACAAATAATACCAAATTGCTGTGACAGAGGGCAATAACTGCTATATCCGATATTCTTTATGATATACATCAATATAAGTGGTAGTCAGAAACAGGTGAACATCGACAAGGAATTACAAAGAATACCAAATTGCTGTGACATAGGGCAATAACTGCTATATCTGACATTCTTTATGATATACATCAATAAAAATGGTAGCCAGAAACAGGTGAACATCGACAAGGAATTACAAAGAATACCAAATTGCTGTGACAGAGGGCAATAACTGCTATATCCGACATTTTTTATGATATACATCAATAAAAGTGGTAGCCAGAAACAGGTGAATATCGACAAGGAATTACAAAGAATACCAAATTGCTGTGACAGAGGGCCATTACTGCTATATCCGACATTCTTTATGATATACATCAATAAAAGTGGTAGCCAGAAACAGGTGAATACCGACAGGAATTACAAAGAATACCAAATTGCTGTGACAGAGGGCAATAACTGCTATATCCGACATTCTTTATGATATACATCAATAAAAGTGGTAGCCAGAAACAGGTGAATATCGACAAGGAATTACAAAGAATACCAAATTGCTGTTACAGAGGGCAATAACTGCTATATCCGACATTCTTTATGATATACATCAATAAACGTGGTAGCCAGAAACAGGTGAATATCGACAAGGAATTACAAAGAATACCAAATTGCTGTTACAGAGGGCAATAACTGCTATATCCGACATTCTTTATGATATACATCAATAAAAGTGGTAGCCAGAAACAGGTGAATATCGACAAGGAATTACAAAGAATACCAAATTGCTGTGACATAGGGCAATTACTGCTATATACGACATTCTTTATGATATACATCAAAATAAGTGGTAGCCAGAAACAGGTGAATATCGACAAGGAATTACAAAGAATAACAAATTGCTGTGACAGAGGGCAATAACTGCTATATCCGAAAATCTTTATGATATACATCAATATAAGTGGTAGCCAGACACAAGTGAATACCGACAGGAATTACAAAGATTACCAAATTGCTGTGACAGAGGGCAATAACTGCTATATCCGATATTCTTTATGATATACATCAATATAAGTGGTAGCCAGAAACACGTGAATATCGACAAGGAATTACAAAGAATACCAAATTGCTCTGACAGAGGGCAATAACTGCTATATCCGATATTCTTTATGATATAAATCAATATAAGTGGTATCCAGAAACAGGTGAATATCGACAAGGAATTACAAAGGTTACCAAATTGCTGTGACATAGGGCAATAACTGCTATATACGACATTCTTTATGATATATATCAATATAAATGGTAGCCAGAAACACGTGAATATCGACAAGGAATTACAAAGATTACCAAATTGCTGTGACAGAGGGCAATAACTACTATATACGACATTCTTTATGATATATATCAATATAAATGGTAGCCAGAAACACGTGAATATCGACAAGGAATTACAAAGATTACCAAATTGCTCTGACATAGGGCAATAACTGCTATATACGACATTCTTTATGATATATATCAATATAAATGGTAGCCAGAAACACGTGAATATCGACAAGGAATTACAAAGAATACCAAATTGCTGTGACAGAGGGCAATAACTACTATATACGACATTCTTTATGATATATATCAATATAAATGGTAGCCAGAAACACGTGAATATCGACAAGGAATTACAAAGATTACCAAATTGCTGTTACATAGGGCAATAACTGCTATATACGACATTCTTTATGATATATATCAATATAAATGGTAGCCAGAAACACGTGAATACCAACAGGAATTACAAAGATTACCAAATTGCTGTGACAGAGGGCAATAACTGCTATATACGACATTCTTTATGATATATATCAATATAAATGGTAGCCAGAAACAGGTGAATATCGACAAGGAATTACAAAGAATACCAAATTGCTGTGACAGAGGGCAATAACTGCTATATCCGACATTCCTTATGATATATATCAATATAAATGGTAGCCAGAAACACGTGAATATCGACAAGGAATTACAAAAAGTACCAAATTGCTGTGACAGAGGGCAATAACTGCTATATCCGACAATCTTTATGATATACATCAATATAAGTGGTAGCCAGAAACAAGTGAATACCGACAGGAATTACAAAGATTACCAAATTGCTGTGACAGAGGGCAATAACTGCTATATCCGACATTCTTTATGATATACATCAATATAAGTGGTAGCCAGAAACAAGTGAATACCGACAGGAATTACAAATAATACCAAATTACTGTGACAGAGGGCAATAACTGCAATATCCGACATTCTTTATGATATACATCAATATAAGTGGTAGCCAGAAACAGGTGAATATCGACAAGGAATTACAAAGATTACCAAATTGCTGTGAGAGAGGGCAATAACTGCTATATCCGACAATCTTTATGATATACATCAATATAAGTGGTAGCCAGAAACAAGTGAATACCGACAGGAAATAAAAAGATTACCAAATTGCTGTGACAGAGGGCAATAACTGCTATATCCGAAATTCTTTATGATATACATCAATAGGTGGTAGCCAGAAACACGTGATTATCGAAAAGGAATTACAAAGAATACCAAATTGCTGTGACAGAGGGCAATAACTGCTAAATCCGACATTCTTTATGTTATACATCAATATAAGTGGTATCCAGAAACAGGTGAATATCGACAAGGAATTACAAAGATTACCAAATTGCTGTGACATAGGGCAATTACTGCTATATACGACATTCTTTATGATATACATCAATAAAAGTGGTAGCCAGAAACAGGTGAATATCGACAAGGAATTACAAAGAATACCAAATTGCTGTGACATAAGGCAATTACTGCTATATACGACATTCTGTATGATATACATCAATATAAGTGGTAGCCAGAAACAGGTGAATATCGACAAGGAATTACAAAGAATACCAAATTGCTGTGACAGAGGACAATAACTGCTATATCCGACAATCTTTATGATATACATCAATATAAGTGGTAGCCAGAAACAAGTGAATACCGACAGGAATTACAAAGATTACCAAATTGCTGTGACAGAGGGCAATAACTGCTATATCCGACATTCTTTATGATATACATCAATATAAGTGGTAGCCAGAAACACGTGAATATCGACAAGGAATTACAAAGAATACCAAATTGCTGTGACAGAGGGCAATAACTGCTATATCCGACATTCTTTATGATATACATCAATATAAGTGGTATCCAGAAACAGGTGAATATCGACAAGGAATTACAAAGATTACCAAATTGCTGTGACATAGGGCAATAACTGCTATATACGACATTCTGTATGATATATATCAATATAAATGGTAGCCAGAAACACGTGAATATCGACAAGGAATTACAAAGAGTACCAAATTGCTGTGACAGAGGGCAATAACTGCTATATCTGACAATCTTTATGATATACATCAATATAAGTGGTAGCCAGAAACAAGTGAATACCGACAGGAATTACAAAGATTACCAAATTGCTGTGACAGAGGGCAATAACTGCTATATCCGACATTCTTTATGATATACATCAATATAAGTGGTAGCCAGAAACAAGTGAATACCGACAGGAATTACAAATAATACCAAATTACTGTGACAGAGGGCAATAACTGCAATATCCGACATTCTTTATGATATACATCAATATAAGTGGTAGCAGAAACAGGTGAATATCGACAAGGAATTACAAAGAATACCAAATTGCTGTGACAGAGGGCCATAACTGCTATATCCGACATTCTTTATGATATACATCAATATAAGTGGTAGCCAGAAACACGTGATTATCGAAAAGGAATTACAAAGAATACCAAATTGCTGTGACAGAGGGCAATAACTGCTATATCCGACATTCTTTATGATATACATCAATATAAGTGGTATCCAGAAACAGGTGAATATCGACAAGGAATTACAAAGATTACCAAATTGCTGTGACATAGGCAATAACTGCTATATACGACATTCTGTATGATATATATCAATATAAATGGTAGCCAGAAACACGTGAATATCGACAAGGAATTACAAAGAGTACCAAATTGCTGTGACAGAGGGCAATAACTGCTATATCTGACAATCTTTATGATATACATCAATATAAGTGGTAGCCAGAAACAAGTGAATACCGACAGGAATTACAAAGATTACCAAATTGCTGTGACAGAGGGCAATAACTGCTATATCCGACATTCTTTATGATATACATCAATATAAGTGGTAGCCAGAAACAAGTGAATACCGACAGGAATTACAAATAATACCAAATTACTGTGACAGAGGGCAATAACTGCAATATCCGACATTCTTTATGATATACATCAATATAAGTGGTAGCAGCAACAGGTGAATATCGACAAGGAATTACAAAGAATACCAAATTGCTGTGACAGAGGGCCATAACTGCTATATCCGACATTCTTTATGATATACATCAATAAAAGTGGTAGCCAGAAACAGGTGAATACCGACAGGAATTACAAAGAATACCAAATTGCTGTGACAGAGGGCAATAACTGCTATATCCGACATTCTTTATGATATACATCAATAAAAGTGGTAGCCAGAAACAGGTGATTATCGACAAGGAATTACAAAGAATACCAAATTGCTGTGACAGAGGGCAATAACTGCTATATCCGACATTCTTTATGATATACATCAATATAAGTGGTATCCAGAAACAGGTGAATATCGACAAGGAATTACAAAGATTACCAATTTGCTGTGACATAGGGCAATTACTGCTATATACGACATTCTTTATGATATACATCAATAAAAGTGGTAGCCCGAAACAGGTGAATATCGACAAGGAATTACAAAGAATACCGAATTGCTGTGACATAGGGCAATTACTGCTATATACGACATTCTTTATGATATACATCAATATAAGTGGTAGCCAGAAACAAGTGAATACCGACAGGAATTAAAAAGATTACCAAATTGCTGTGACAGAGGGCAATAACTGCTATATCCGAAATTCTTTATGATATACATCAATATAAGTGGTAGCCAGAAACACGTGAGTATCGACAAGGAATTACAAAGAATACCAAATTGCTGTGGCAGAGGGCAATAACTGCTATATCCGACATTCTTTATGATATACATCAATATAAGTGGTATCCCGAAACAGGTGAATATCGACAAGGAATTACAAAGATTACCAAATTGCTGTGACATAGGGCAATTACTGCTATATACGACATTTTTATGATATACATCAATAAAAGTATTAGCCAGAAACAGGTGAATATCGACAAGGAATTACAAAGAATACCAAATTGCTGTGACATAGGGCAATTACTGCTATATACGACATTCTTTATGATATACATCAATATAAGTGGTAGCCAGAAACAGGTGAATATCGACAAGGAATTACAAAGAATACCAAATTGATGTGACAGAGGGCAATAACTGCTATATCCGACAATCTTTATGATATACATCAATATAAGTGGTAGCCAGAAACAAGTGAATACCGACAGGAATTACAAAGATTACCAAATTGCTGTGACAGAGGGCAATAACTGCTATATCCGACATTCTTTATGATATACATCAATATAAGTGGTAGCCAGAAACTCGTGAATATCGACAAGGAATTACAAAGAATACCAAATTGCTGTGACAGAGGGCAATAACTGCTATATCCGACATTCTTTATGATATACATCAATATAAGTGGTATACAGAAACAGGTGAATATCGACAAGGAATTACAAAGATTACCAAATTTCTGTGACATAGGGCAATAACTGCTATATACGAAATTCTTTATGATATATATCAATATAAGTGGTAGCCAGAAACACGTGAATATCGACAAGGAATTACAAAGATTACCAAATTGCTGTGACATAGGGCAATAACTACTATATACGACATTCTTTATGATATATATCAATATAAATGGTAGCCAGAAACACGTGAATATCGACAAGGAATTACAAAGATTACCAAATTGCTGTTACATAGGGCAATAACTGCTATATACGACATTCTTTATGATATATATCAATATAAATGGTAGCCAGAAACACGTGAATACCAACAGGAATTACAAAGATTACCAAATTGCTGTGACAGAGGGCAATAACTGCTATATACGACATTCTTTATGATATATATCAATATAAATGGTAGCCAGAAACAGGTGAATATCGACAAGGAATTACAAAGAATACCAAATTGCTGTGACAGAGGGCAATAACTGCTATATCCGACATTCTTTATGATATATATCAATATAAATGGTAGCCAGAAACACGTGAATATCGACAAGGAATTACAAAGAGTACCAAATTGCTGTGACAGAGGGCAATAACTGCTATATCCGACATTCTTTATGATATACATCAATAAAAGTGGTAGCCAGAAACAGGTGAATATCGACAAGGAATTACAAAGAATACCAAATTGCTGTGACAGAGGGCAATAACTGCTATATACGACATTTCTTTATGATATATATCAATATAAGTGGTAGTCAGAAAAGGTGAATATCGACAAGGAATTACAAAGAATACCAAATTGCTGTGACAGAGGGCCATAACTGCTATATTCGACATTCTTTATGATATACAGCAATAAAAGTGGTAGCCAGAAACAGGTGAATATCGACAAGGAATTACAAAGAATACCAAATTGCTGTTACAGAGGGCAATAACTGCTATATCCGACATTCTTTATGATATACATCAATAAAAGTGGTAGCCAGATACAGGTGAATATCGACAAGGAATTACAAAGAATACCAAATTGCTGTTACAGAGGGCAATTACTGCTATATCCGACATTCTTTATGATATACATCAATAAAAGATGTAGCCAGAAACAGGTGAACATCGACAAGGAATTACAAAGAATACCAAATTGCTGTTACAGAGGGCAATAACTGCTATATCCGACATTCTTTATGATATACATCAATAAAAGTGGTAGCCAGAAACAGGTGAAAATCGACAAGGAATTACAAAAATACCAAATTGCTGTTACAGAGGGCTATTACTGCTATATCCGACATTCTTTATGATATACATCAATAAAAGTGGTAGCCAGAAACAGGTGAACATCGACAAGGAATTACAAAGAATACCAAATTGCTGTGACAGAGGGCAATAACTGCTATATCTGACAATCTTTATGATATACATCAATATAAGTGGTAGCCAGAAACAAGTGAATACCGACAGGAATTACAAAGATTACCAAATTGCTGTGACAGAGGGCAATAACTGCTATATCCGACATTCTTTATGATATACATCAATATAAGTGGTAGCCAGAAACAAGTGAATACCGACAGGAATTACAAATAATACCAAATTACTGTGACAGAGGGCAATAACTGCAATATCCGACATTCTTTATGATATACATCAATATAAGTGGTAGCAGCAACAGGTGAATATCGACAAGGAATTACAAAGAATACCAAATTGCTGTGACAGAGGGCCATAACTGCTATATCCGACATTCTTTATGATATACATCAATAAAAGTGGTAGCCAGAAACAGGTGAATACCGACAGGAATTACAAAGAATACCAAATTGCTGTGACAGAGGGCAATAACTGCTATATCCGACATTCTTTATGATATACATCAATAAAAGTGGTAGCCAGAAACAGGTGATTATCGACAAGGAATTACAAAGAATACCAAATTGCTGTGACAGAGGGCAATAACTGCTATATCCGACATTCTTTATGATATACATCAATATAAGTGGTATCCAGAAACAGGTGAATATCGACAAGGAATTACAAAGATTACCAATTTGCTGTGACATAGGGCAATTACTGCTATATACGACATTCTTTATGATATACATCAATAAAAGTGGTAGCCCGAAACAGGTGAATATCGACAAGGAATTACAAAGAATACCGAATTGCTGTGACATAGGGCAATTACTGCTATATACGACATTCTTTATGATATACATCAATATAAGTGGTAGCCAGAAACAAGTGAATACCGACAGGAATTAAAAAGATTACCAAATTGCTGTGACAGAGGGCAATAACTGCTATATCCGAAATTCTTTATGATATACATCAATATAAGTGGTAGCCAGAAACACGTGAGTATCGACAAGGAATTACAAAGAATACCAAATTGCTGTGGCAGAGGGCAATAACTGCTATATCCGACATTCTTTATGATATACATCAATATAAGTGGTATCCCGAAACAGGTGAATATCGACAAGGAATTACAAAGATTACCAAATTGCTGTGACATAGGGCAATTACTGCTATATACGACATTTTTATGATATACATCAATAAAAGTATTAGCCAGAAACAGGTGAATATCGACAAGGAATTACAAAGAATACCAAATTGCTGTGACATAGGGCAATTACTGCTATATACGACATTCTTTATGATATACATCAATATAAGTGGTAGCCAGAAACAGGTGAATATCGACAAGGAATTACAAAGAATACCAAATTGATGTGACAGAGGGCAATAACTGCTATATCCGACAATCTTTATGATATACATCAATATAAGTGGTAGCCAGAAACAAGTGAATACCGACAGGAATTACAAAGATTACCAAATTGCTGTGACAGAGGGCAATAACTGCTATATCCGACATTCTTTATGATATACATCAATATAAGTGGTAGCCAGAAACTCGTGAATATCGACAAGGAATTACAAAGAATACCAAATTGCTGTGACAGAGGGCAATAACTGCTATATCCGACATTCTTTATGATATACATCAATATAAGTGGTATACAGAAACAGGTGAATATCGACAAGGAATTACAAAGATTACCAAATTTCTGTGACATAGGGCAATAACTGCTATATACGAAATTCTTTATGATATATATCAATATAAGTGGTAGCCAGAAACACGTGAATATCGACAAGGAATTACAAAGATTACCAAATTGCTGTGACATAGGGCAATAACTACTATATACGACATTCTTTATGATATATATCAATATAAATGGTAGCCAGAAACACGTGAATATCGACAAGGAATTACAAAGATTACCAAATTGCTGTTACATAGGGCAATAACTGCTATATACGACATTCTTTATGATATATATCAATATAAATGGTAGCCAGAAACACGTGAATACCAACAGGAATTACAAAGATTACCAAATTGCTGTGACAGAGGGCAATAACTGCTATATACGACATTCTTTATGATATATATCAATATAAATGGTAGCCAGAAACAGGTGAATATCGACAAGGAATTACAAAGAATACCAAATTGCTGTGACAGAGGGCAATAACTGCTATATCCGACATTCTTTATGATATATATCAATATAAATGGTAGCCAGAAACACGTGAATATCGACAAGGAATTACAAAGAGTACCAAATTGCTGTGACAGAGGGCAATAACTGCTATATCCGACATTCTTTATGATATACATCAATAAAAGTGGTAGCCAGAAACAGGTGAATATCGACAAGGAATTACAAAGAATACCAAATTGCTGTGACAGAGGGCAATAACTGCTATATACGACATTTCTTTATGATATATATCAATATAAGTGGTAGTCAGAAAAGGTGAATATCGACAAGGAATTACAAAGAATACCAAATTGCTGTGACAGAGGGCCATAACTGCTATATTCGACATTCTTTATGATATACAGCAATAAAAGTGGTAGCCAGAAACAGGTGAATATCGACAAGGAATTACAAAGAATACCAAATTGCTGTTACAGAGGGCAATAACTGCTATATCCGACATTCTTTATGATATACATCAATAAAAGTGGTAGCCAGATACAGGTGAATATCGACAAGGAATTACAAAGAATACCAAATTGCTGTTACAGAGGGCAATTACTGCTATATCCGACATTCTTTATGATATACATCAATAAAAGATGTAGCCAGAAACAGGTGAACATCGACAAGGAATTACAAAGAATACCAAATTGCTGTTACAGAGGGCAATAACTGCTATATCCGACATTCTTTATGATATACATCAATAAAAGTGGTAGCCAGAAACAGGTGAAAATCGACAAGGAATTACAAAAATACCAAATTGCTGTTACAGAGGGCTATTACTGCTATATCCGACATTCTTTATGATATACATCAATAAAAGTGGTAGCCAGAAACAGGTGAACATCGACAAGGAATTACAAAGAATACCAAATTGCTGTGACAGAGGGCAATAACTGCTATATCCGACATTCTTTATGATATACATCAATAAAAGTGGTAGCCAGAAACAGGTGAACATCGTCAAGGAATTACAAAGAATACCAAATTGCTGTGACAGAGGGCAATTACTGCTATATCCGACATTCTTTATGATATACATCAATATAAATGGTAGCCAGAAACAGGTGAATATCGACAAGGAATTACAAAGAATACCAAATTTCTGTGACAGAGGGCAATAACTGCTATATCCGACATTCTTTATGATATACATCAATATGAGTGGTAGCCCGAAACAGGTGAACATCGACAAGGAATTACAAAGAATACCAAATTGCTGTGACAGAGGGCAATAACTGCTATATCTGACATTCTTTATGATATACGTCAATATAAATGGTAGCCAGAAACAGGTGAACATCGACAAGGAATTACAAATAATACCAAATTGCTGTGACAGAGGGCAATAACTGCTATATCCGATATTCTTTATGATATACATCAATATAAGTGGTAGTCAGAAACAGGTGAACATCGACAAGGAATTACAAAGAATACCAAATTGCTGTGACATAGGGCAATAACTGCTATATCTGACATTCTTTATGATATACATCAATAAAAATGGTAGCCAGAAACAGGTGAACATGGACAAGGAATTACAAAGAATACCAAATTGCTGTGACAGAGGGCAATAACTGCTATATCCGACATTTTTTATGATATACATCCATAAAAGTGGTAGCCAGAAACAGGTGAATATCGACAAGGAATTACAAAGAATACCAAATTGCTGTGACAGAGGGCAATAACTGCTATATCCGACATTCTTTATGATATACATCAATAAAAGTGGTAGCCAGAAACAGGCAAATACCGACAGGAATTACAAAGAATACCAAATTGCTGTGACAGAGGGCAATAACTGCTATATCCGACATTCTTTATGATATACATCAATAAAAGTGGTAGCCAGAAACAGGTGAATATCGACAAGGAATTACAAAGAATACCAAATTGCTGTTACAGAGGGCAATAACTGCTATATCCGACATTCTTTATGATATACATCAATAAAAGTGGTAGCCAGAAACAGGTGAATATCGACAAGGAATTACAAAGAATACCAAATTGCTGTTACAGAGGGCAATAACTGCTATATCCGACATTCTTTATGATATACATCAATAAAAGTGGTAGCCAGAAACAGGTGAATATCGACAAGGAATTACAAAGAATACCAAATTGCTGTGACATAGGGCAATTACTGCTATATACGACATTCTTTATGATATACATCAAAATAAGTGGTAGCCAGAAACAGGTGAATATCGACAAGGAATTACAAAGAATAACAAATTGCTGTGACAGAGGGCAATAACTGCTATATCCGAAAATCTTTATGATATACATCAATATAAGTGGTAGCCAGACACAAGTGAATACCGACAGGAATTACAAAGATTACCAAATTGCTGTGACAGAGGGCAATAACTGCTATATCCGATATTCTTTATGATATACATCAATATAAGTGGTAGCCAGAAACACGTGAATATCGACAAGGAATTACAAAGAATACCAAATTGCTCTGACAGAGGGCAATAACTGCTATATCCGATATTCTTTATGATATAAATCAATATAAGTGGTATCCAGAAACAGGTGAATATCGACAAGGAATTACAAAGGTTACCAAATTGCTGTGACATAGGGCAATAACTGCTATATACGACATTCTTTATGATATATATCAATATAAATGGTAGCCAGAAACACGTGAATATTGACAAGGAATTACAAAGATTACCAAATTGCTGTGACAGAGGGCAATAACTACTATATACGACATTCTTTATGATATATATCAATATAAATGGTAGCCAGAAACACGTGAATATCGACAAGGAATTACAAAGATTACCAAATTGCTCTGACATAGGGCAATAACTGCTATATACGACATTCTTTATGATATATATCAATATAAATGGTAGCCAGAAACACGTGAATATCGACAAGGAATTACAAAGATTACCAAATTGCTGTGACAGAGGGCAATAACTACTATATACAACATTCTTTATGATATATATCAATATAAATGGTAGCCAGAAACACGTGAATATCGACAAGGAATTACAAAGATTACCAAATTGCTGTTACATAGGGCAATATCTGCTATATACGACATTCTTTATGATATATATCAATATAAATGGTAGCCAGAAACACGTGAATACCAACAGGAATTACAAAGATTACCAAATTGCTGTGACAGAGGGCAATAACTGCTATATACGACATTCTTTATGATATATATCAATATAAATGGTAGCCAGAAACAGGTGAATATCGACAAGGAATTACAAAGAATACCAAATTGCTGTGACAGAGGGCAATAACTGCTATATCCGACATTCCTTATGATATATATCAATATAAATGGTAGCCAGAAACACGTGAATATCGACAAGGAATTACAAAAAGTACCAAATTGCTGTGACAGAGGGCAATAACTGCTATATCCGACAATCTTTATGATATACATCAATATAAGTGGTAGCCAGAAACAAGTGAATACCGACAGGAATTACGAAGATTACCAAATTGCTGTGACAGAGGGCAATAACTGCTATATCCGACATTCTTTATGATATACATCAATATAAGTGGTAGCCAGAAACAAGTGAATACCGACAGGAATTACAAATAATACCAAATTACTGTGACAGAGGGCAATAACTGCAATATCCGACATTCTTTATGATATACATCAATATAAGTGGTAGCCAGAAACAGGTGAATATCGACAAGGAATTACAAAGAATACCAAATTGCTGTGACAGAGGGCAATAACTGCTATATCCGACAATCTTTATGATATACATCAATATAAGTGGTAGCCAGAAACAAGTGAATACCGACAGGAAATAAAAAGATTACCAAATTGCTGTGACAGAGGCCAATAACTGCTATATCCGAAATTCTTTATGATATACATCAATAGGTGGTAGCCAGAAACACGTGATTATCGAAAAGGAATTACAAAGAATACCAAATTGCTGTGACAGAGGGCAATAACTGCTAAATCCGACATTCTTTATGTTATACATCAATATAAGTGGTATCCAGAAACAGGTGAATATCGACAAGGAATTACAAAGATTACCAAATTGCTGTGACATAGGGCAATTACTGCTATATACGATATTCTTTATGATATACATCAATAAAAGTGGTAGCCAGAAACAGGTGAATATCGACAAGGAATTACAAAGAATACCAAATTGCTGTGACATAGGGCAATTACTGCTATATACGACATTCTGTATGATATACATCAATATAAGTGGTAGCCAGAAACAGGTGAATATCGACAAGGAATTACAAAGAATACCAAATTGCTGTGACAGAGGACAATAACTGCTATATCCGACAATCTTTATGATATACATCAATATAAGTGGTAGCCAGAAACAAGTGAATACCGACAGGAATTACAAAGGTTACCAAATTGCTGTGACAGAGGGCAATAACTGCTATATCCGACATTCTTTATGATATACATCAATATAAGTGGTAGCCAGAAACACGTGATTATCGACAAGGAATTACAAAGAATACCAAATTGCTGTGACAGAGGGCAATAACTGCTATATCCGACATTCTTTATGATATACATCAATATAAGTGGTATCCAGAAACAGGTGAATATCGACAAGGAATTACAAAGATTACCAAATTGCTGTGACATAGGGCAATAACTGCTATATACGATATTCTGTATGATATATATCAATATAAATGGTAGCCAGAAACACGTGAATATCGACAAGGAATTACAAAGAGTACCAAATTGCTGTGACAGAGGGCAATAACTGCTATATCTGACAATCTTTATGATATACATCAATATAAGTGGTAGCCAGAAACAAGTGAATACCGACAGGAATTACAAAGATTACCAAATTGCTGTGACAGAGGGCAATAACTGCTATATCCGACATTCTTTATGATATACATCAATATAAGTGGTAGCCAGAAACAAGTGAATACCGACAGGAATTACAAATAATACCAAATTACTGTGACAGAGGGCAATAACTGCAATATCCGACATTCTTTATGATATACATCAATATAAGTGGTAGCAGAAACAGGTGAATATCGACAAGGAATTACAAAGAATACCAAATTGCTGTGACAGAGGGCCATAACTGCTATATCCGACATTCTTTATGATATACATCAATATAAGTGGTAGCCAGAAACACGTGAATATCGACAAGGAATTACAAAGAATACCAAATTGCTGTGACAGAGGGCAATAACTGCTATATCCGACATTCTTTATGATATACATCAATATAAGTGGTATCCAGAAACAGGTGAATATCGACAAGGAATTACAAAGATTACCAAATTGCTGTGACATAGGGCAATAACTGCTATATACGACATTCTGTATGATATATATCAATATAAATGGTAGCCAGAAACACGTGAATATCGACAAGGAATTACAAAGAGTACCAAATTGCTGTGACAGAGGGCAATAACTGCTATATCTGACAATCTTTATGATATACATCAATATAAGTGGTAGCCAGAAACAAGTGAATACCGACAGGAATTACAAAGATTACCAAATTGCTGTGACAGAGGGCAATAACTGCTATATCCGACATTCTTTATGATATACATCAATATAAGTGGTAGCCAGAAACAAGTGAATACCGACAGGAATTACAAATAATACCAAATTACTGTGACAGAGGGCAATAACTGCAATATCCGACATTCTTTATGATATACATCAATATAAGTGGTAGCAGAAACAGGTGAATATCGACAAGGAATTACAAAGAATACCAAATTGCTGTGACAGAGGGCCATAACTGCTATATCCGACATTCTTTATGATATACATCAATAAAAGTGGTAGCCTGAAACAGGTGAATACCGACAGGAATTACAAAGAATACCAAATTGCTGTGACAGAGGGCAATAACTGCTATATCCGACATTCTTTATGATATACATCAATAAAAGTGGTAGCCAGAAACAGGTGATTATCGACAAGGAATTACAAAGAATACCAAATTGCTGTGACAGAGGGCAATAACTGCTATATCCGACATTCTTTATGATATACATCAATATAAGTGGTATCCAGAAACAGGTGAATATCGACAAGGAATTACAAAGATTACCAATTTGCTGTGACATAGGGCAATTACTGCTATATACGACATTCTTTATGATATACATCAATAAAAGTGGTAGCCCGAAACAGGTGAATATCGACAAGGAATTACAAAGAATACCGAATTGCTGTGACATAGGGCAATTACTGCTATATACGACATTCTTTATGATATACATCAATATAAGTGGTAGCCAGAAACAAGTGAATACCGACAGGAATTACAAATAATACCAAATTACTGTGACAGAGGGCAATAACTGCAATATCCGACATTCTTTATGATATACATCAATATAAGTGGTAGCCAGAAACAGGTGAATATCGACAAGGAATTACAAAGAATACCAAATTGCTGTGACAGAGGGCAATATCTGCTATATCCGACAATCTTTATGATATACATCAATATAAGTGGTAGCCAGAAACAAGTGAATACCGACAGGAATTAAAAAGATTACCAAATTGCTGTGACAGAGGGCAATAACTGCTATATCCGAAATTAATTATGATATACATCAATAAAAGTGGTAGCCAGAAACACGTGATTATCGACAAGGAATTACAAAGAATACCAAATTGCTGTGACAGAGGGCAATAACTGCTATATCCGACATTCTTTATGATATACATCAATATAAGTGGTATCCAGAAACAGGTGAATATCGACAAGGAATTACAAAGATTACCAATTTGCTGTGACATAGGGCAATTACTGCTATATACGACATTCTTTATGATATACATCAATAAAAGTGGTAGCCAGAAACAGGTGAATATCGACAAGGAATTACAAAGAATACCGAATTGCTGTGACATAGGGCAATTACTGCTATATACGACATTCTTTATGATATACATCAATATAAGTGGTAGCCAGAAACAGGTGAATATCGACAAGGAATTACAAAGAATACCAAATTGCTGTGACAGAGGACAATAACTGCTATATCCGACAATCTTTATGATATACATCAATATAAGTGGTAGCCAGAAACAAGTGAATACCGACAGGAATTACAAAGATTACCAAATTGCTGTGACAGAGGGCAATAACTGCTATATCCGACATTCTTTATGATATACATCAATATAAGTGGTAGCCAGAAACACGTGAATATCAACAAGGAATTACAAAGAATACCAAATTGCTGTGACAGAGGGCAATAACTGCTATATCCGACATTCTTTATGATATACATCAATATAAGTGGTATCCAGAAACAGGTGAATATCGACAAGGAATTACAAAGATTACCAAATTGCGGTGACATAGGGCAATAACTGCTATATACGACATTCTGTATGATATATATCAATATAAATGGTAGCCAGAAACACGTGAATATCGACAAGGAATTACAAAGATTACCAAATTGCTGTGACATAGGGCAATAACTACTATATACGACATTCTTTATGATATATATCAATATAAATAGTAGCCAGAAACACGTGATTATCGACAAGGAATTACAAAGAATACCAAATTGCTGTGACAGAGGGCAATAACTGCTATATCCGACATTCTTTATGATATACATCAATATAAGTGGTATCCAGAAACAGGTGAATATCGACAAGGAATTACAAAGATTACCAAATTGCTGTGACATAGGGCAATAACTGCTATATACGATATTCTGTATGATATATATCAATATAAATGGTAGCCAGAAACACGTGAATATCGACAAGGAATTACAAAGAGTACCAAATTGCTGTGACAGAGGGCAATAACTGCTATATCTGACAATCTTTATGATATACATCAATATAAGTGGTAGCCAGAAACAAGTGAATACCGACAGGAATTACAAAGATTACCAAATTGCTGTGACAGAGGGCAATAACTGCTATATCCGACATTCTTTATGATATACATCAATATAAGTGGTAGCCAGAAACAAGTGAATACCGACAGGAATTACAAATAATACCAAATTACTGTGACAGAGGGCAATAACTGCAATATCCGACATTCTTTATGATATACATCAATATAAGTGGTAGCAGAAACAGGTGAATATCGACAAGGAATTACAAAGAATACCAAATTTCTGTGACAGAGGGCCATAACTGCTATATCCGACATTCTTTATGATATACATCAATATAAGTGGTAGCCAGAAACACGTGAATATCGACAAGGAATTACAAAGAATACCAAATTGCTGTGACAGAGGGCAATAACTGCTATATCCGACATTCTTTATGATATACATCAATATAAGTGGTATCCAGAAACAGGTGAATATCGACAAGGAATTACAAAGATTACCAAATTGCTGTGACATAGGGCAATAACTGCTATATACGACATTCTGTATGATATATATCAATATAAATGGTAGCCAGAAACACGTGAATATCGACAAGGAATTACAAAGAGTACCAAATTGCTGTGACAGAGGGCAATAACTGCTATATCTGACAATCTTTATGATATACATCAATATAAGTGGTAGCCAGAAACAAGTGAATACCGACAGGAATTACAAAGATTACCAAATTGCTGTGACAGAGGGCAATAACTGCTATATCCGACATTCTTTATGATATACATCAATATAAGTGGTAGCCAGAAACAAGTGAATACCGACAGGAATTACAAATAATACCAAATTACTGTGACAGAGGGCAATAACTGCAATATCCGACATTCTTTATGATATACATCAATATAAGTGGTAGCAGAAACAGGTGAATATCGACAAGGAATTACAAAGAATACCAAATTGCTGTGACAGAGGGCCATAACTGCTATATCCGACATTCTTTATGATATACATCAATAAAAGTGGTAGCCTGAAACAGGTGAATACCGACAGGAATTACAAAGAATACCAAATTGCTGTGACAGAGGGCAATAACTGCTATATCCGACATTCTTTATGATATACATCAATAAAAGTGGTAGCCAGAAACAGGTGATTATCGACAAGGAATTACAAAGAATACCAAATTGCTGTGACAGAGGGCAATAACTGCTATATCCGACATTCTTTATGATATACATCAATATAAGTGGTATCCAGAAACAGGTGAATATCGACAAGGAATTACAAAGATTACCAATTTGCTGTGACATAGGGCAATTACTGCTATATACGACATTCTTTATGATATACATCAATAAAAGTGGTAGCCCGAAACAGGTGAATATCGACAAGGAATTACAAAGAATACCGAATTGCTGTGACATAGGGCAATTACTGCTATATACGACATTCTTTATGATATACATCAATATAAGTGGTAGCCAGAAACAAGTGAATACCGACAGGAATTACAAATAATACCAAATTACTGTGACAGAGGGCAATAACTGCAATATCCGACATTCTTTATGATATACATCAATATAAGTGGTAGCCAGAAACAGGTGAATATCGACAAGGAATTACAAAGAATACCAAATTGCTGTGACAGAGGGCAATATCTGCTATATCCGACAATCTTTATGATATACATCAATATAAGTGGTAGCCAGAAACAAGTGAATACCGACAGGAATTAAAAAGATTACCAAATTGCTGTGACAGAGGGCAATAACTGCTATATCCGAAATTAATTATGATATACATCAATAAAAGTGGTAGCCAGAAACACGTGATTATCGACAAGGAATTACAAAGAATACCAAATTGCTGTGACAGAGGGCAATAGCTGCTATATCCGACATTCTTTATGATATACATCAATATAAGTGGTATCCAGAAACAGGTGAATATCGACAAGGAATTACAAAGATTACCAATTTGCTGTGACATAGGGCAATTACTGCTATATACGACATTCTTTATGATATACATCAATAAAAGTGGTAGCCAGAAACAGGTGAATATCGACAAGGAATTACAAAGAATACCGAATTGCTGTGACATAGGGCAATTACTGCTATATACGACATTCTTTATGATATACATCAATATAAGTGGTAGCCAGAAACAGGTGAATATCGACAAGGAATTACAAAGAATACCAAATTGCTGTGACAGAGGACAATAACTGCTATATCCGACAATCTTTATGATATACATCAATATAAGTGGTAGCCAGAAACAAGTGAATACCGACAGGAATTACAAAGATTACCAAATTGCTGTGACAGAGGGCAATAACTGCTATATCCGACATTCTTTATGATATACATCAATATAAGTGGTAGCCAGAAACACGTGAATATCAATAAGGAATTACAAAGAATACCAAATTGCTGTGACAGAGGGCAATAACTGCTATATCCGACATTCTTTATGATATACATCAATATAAGTGGTATCCAGAAACAGGTGAATATCGACAAGGAATTACAAAGATTACCAAATTGCGGTGACATAGGGCAATAACTGCTATATACGACATTCTGTATGATATATATCAATATAAATGGTAGCCAGAAACACGTGAATATCGACAAGGAATTACAAAGATTACCAAATTGCTGTGACATAGGGCAATAACTACTATATACGACATTCTTTATGATATATATCAATATAAATAGTAGCCAGAAACACGTGAATATCGACAAGGAATTACAAAGATTACCAAATTGCTGTGACATAGGGCAATAACTGCTATATACGACATTCTTAATGATATATATCAATATAAATGGTAGCCAGAAACACGTGAATACCAACAGGAATTACAAAGATTACCAAATTGCTGTGACAGAGGGCAATAACTGCTATATACGACATTCTTTATGATATATATCAATATAAATGGTAGCCAGAAACACGTGAATATCGACAAGGAATTACAAAGATTACCAAATTGCTGTTACATAGGGCAATAACTGCTATATACGACATTCTTTATGATATATATCAATATAAATGGTAGCCAGAAACACGTGAATACCAACAGGAATTACAAAGATTACCAAATTGCTGTGACAGAGGGCAATAACTGCTATATACGACATTCTTTATGATATATATCAATATAAATGGTAGCCAGAAACAGGTGAATATCGACAAGGAATTACAAAGAATACCAAATTGCTGTGACAGAGGGCAATAACTGCTATATCCGACATTCTTTATGATATATATCAATATAAATGGTAGCCAGAAACACGTGAATATCGACAAGGAATTACAAAGAGTACCAAATTGCTGTGACAGAGGGCAATAACTGCTATATCCGACATTCTTTATGATATACATCAATAAAAGTGGTAGCCAGAAACAGGTGAATATCGACAAGGAATTACAAAGAATACCAAATTGCTGTGACAGAGGGCAATAACTGCTATATACGACATTTCTTTATGATATATATCAATATAAGTGGTAGTCAGAAAAGGTGAATATCGACAAGGAATTACAAAGAATACCAAATTGCTGTGACAGAGGGCCATAACTGCTATATTCGACATTCTTTATGATATACATCAATAAAAGTGGTAGCCAGAAACAGGTGAATATCGACAAGGAATTACAAAGAATACCAAATTGCTGTTACAGAGGGCAATAACTGCTATATCCGACATTCTTTATGATATACATCAATAAAAGTGGTAGCCAGAAACAGGTGAACATCGTCAAGGAATTACAAAGAATACCAAATTGCTGTGACAGAGGGCAATAACTGCTATATCCGACATTCTTTATGATATACATCAATATAAATGGTAGCCAGAAACAGGTGAACATCGTCAAGGAATTACAAAGAATACCAAATTGCTGTGACAGAGGGCAATAACTGCTATATCCGACATTCTTTATGATATACATCAATATAAATGGTAGCCAGAAACAGGTGAATATCGACAAGGAATTACAAAGAATACCAAATTTCTGTGACAGAGGGCAATAACTGCTATATCCGACATTCTTTATGATATACATCAATATGAGTGGTAGCCCGAAACAGGTGAACATCGACAAGGAATTACAAAGAATACCAAATTGCTGTGACAGAGGGCAATAACTGCTATATCTGACATTCTTTATGATATACATCAATATAAATGGTAGCCAGAAACAGGTGAACATCGACAAGGAATTACAAATAATACCAAATTGCTGTGACAGAGGGCAATAACTGCTATATCCGATATTCTTTATGATATACATCAATATAAGTGGTAGTCAGAAACAGGTGAACATCGACAAGGAATTACAAAGAATACCAAATTGCTGTGACATAGGGCAATAACTGCTATATCTGACATTCTTTATGATATACATCAATAAAAATGGTAGCCAGAAACAGGTGAACATCGACAAGGAATTACAAAGAATACCAAATTGCTGTGACAGAGGGCAATAACTGCTATATCCGACATTTTTTATGATATACATCAATAAAAGAGGTAGCCAGAAACAGGTGAATATCGACAAGGAATTACAAAGAATACCAAATTGCTGTGACAGAGGGCCATAACTGCTATATCCGACATTCTTTATGATATACATCAATAAAAGTGGTAGCCAGAAACAGGTGAATACCGACAGGAATTACAAAGAATACCAAATTGCTGTGACAGAGGGCAATAACTGCTATATCCGACATCTTTATGATATATATCAATAAAAGTGGTAGCCAGAAACAGGTGAATATCGACAAGGAATTACAATGAATACCAAATTGCTGTGACATAGGGCAATTACTGCTATATACGACATTCTTTATGATATACATCAAAATAAGTGGTAGCCAGAAACAGGTGAATATCGACAAGGAATTACAAAGAATACCAAATTGCTGTGACAGAGGGCAATAACTGCTATATCCGAAAATCTTTATGATATACATCAATATAAGTGGTAGCCAGACACAAGTGAATACCGACAGGAATTACAAAGATTACCAAATTGCTGTGACAGAGGGCAATAACTGCTATATCCGATATTCTTTATGATATACATCAATATAAGTGGTAGCCAGAAACACGTGAATATCGACAAGGAATTACAAAGAATACCAAATTGCTCTGACAGAGGGCAATAACTGCTATATCCGACATTCTTTATGATATAAATCAATATAAGTGGTATCCAGAAACAGGTGAATATCGACAAGGAATTACAAAGGTTACCAAATTGCTGTGACATAGGGCAATAACTGCTATATACGACATTCTTTATGATATATATCAATATAAATGGTAGCCAGAAACACGTGAATATCGACAAGGAATTACAAAGATTACCAAATTGCTGTGACAGAGGGCAATAACTACTATATACGATATTCTTTATGATATATATCAATATAAATGGTAGCCAGAAACACGTGAATATCGACAAGGAATTACAAAGATTACCAAATTGCTGTGACATAGGGAAATAACTGCTATATACGACATTCTTTATGATATATATCAATATAAATGGTAGCCAGAAACACGTGAATATCGACAAGGAATTACAAAGATTACCAAATTGCTGTGACAGAGGGCAATAACTACTATATACGACATTCTTTATGATATATATCAATATAAATGGTAGCCAGAAACACGTGAAAATCGACAAGGAATTACAAAGATTACCAAATTGCTGTTACATAGCGCAATAACTGCTATATACGACATTCTTTATGATATATATCAATATAAATGGTAGCCAGAAACACGTGAATACCAACAGGAATTACAAAGATTACCAAATTGCTGTGACAGAGGGCAATAACTGCTATATACGACATTCTTTATGATATATATCAATATAAATGGTAGCCAGAAACAGGTGAATATCGACAAGGAATTACAAAGAATACCAAATTGCTGTGACAGAGGGCAATAACTGCTATATCCGACATTCCTTATGATATATATCAATATAAATGGTAGCCAGAAACACGTGAATATCGACAAGGAATTACAAAAAGTACCAAATTGCTGTGACAGAGGGCAATAACTGCTATATCCGACAATCTTTATGATATACATCAATATAAGTGGTAGCCAGAAACAAGTGAATACCGACAGGAATTACAAAGATTACCAAATTGCTGTGACAGAGGGCAATAACTGCTATATCCGACATTCTTTATGATATACATCAATATAAGTGGTAGCCAGAAACAAGTGAATACCGACAGGAATTACAAATAATACCAAATTACTGTGACAGAGGGCAATAACTGCAATATCCGACATTCTTTATGATATACATCAATATAAGTGGTAGCCAGAAACAGGTGAATATCGACAAGGAATTACAAAGAATACCAAATTGCTGTGACAGAGGGCAATAACTGCTATATCCGACAATCTTTATGATATACATCAATATAAGTGGTACCCAGAAACAAGTGAATACCGACAGGAAATAAAAAGATTACCAAATTGCTGTGACAGAGGGCAATAACTGCTATATCCGAAATTCTTTATGATATACATCAATATAAGTGGTAGCCAGAAACACGTGATTATCGAAAAGGAATTACAAAGAATACCAAATTGCTGTGACAGAGGGCAATAACTGCTAAATACGACATTCTTTATGATATACATCAATATAAGTGGTATCCAGAAACAGGTGAATATCGACAAGGAATTACAAAGATTACCAAATTGCTGTGACATAGGGCAATTACTGCTATATACGACATTCTTTATGATATACATCAATAAAAGTGGTAGCCAGAAACAGGTGAATATCGACAAGGAATTACAAAGAATACCAAATTGCTGTGACATAGGGCAATTACTGCTATATACGACATTCTTTATGATATACATCAATATAAGTGGTAGCCAGAAACAGGTGAATATCGACAAGGAATTACAAAGAATACCAAATTGCTGTGACAGAGGACAATAACTGCTATATCCGACAATCTTTATGATATACATCAATATAAGTGGTAGCCAGAAACAAGTGAATACCGACAGGAATTACAAAGATTACCAAATTGCTGTGACAGAGGGAAATAACTGCTATATCCGACATTCTTTATGATATACATCAATATAAGTGGTAGCCAGAAACACGTGAATATCGACAAGGAATTACAAAGAATACCAAATTGCTGTGACAGAGGGCAATAACTGCTATATCCGACATTCTTTATGATATACATCAATATAGGTGGTATCCAGAAACAGGTGAATATCGACAAGGAATTACAAAGATTACCAAATTGCTGTGACATAGGGCAATATCTGCTATATACGACATTCTGTATGATATATATCAATATAAATGGTAGCCAGAAACACGTGAATATCGACAAGGAATTACAAAGAGTACCAAATTGCTGTGACAGAGGGCAATAACTGCTATATCTGACAATCTTTATGATATACATCAATATAAGTGGTAGCCAGAAACAAGTGAATACCGACAGGAATTACAAAGATTATCAAATTGCTGTGACAGAGGGCAATAACTGCTATATCCGACATTCTTTATGATATACATCAATATAAGTGGTAGCCAGAAACAAGTGAATACCGACAGGAATTACAAATAATACCAAATTACTGTGACAGAGGGCAATAACTGCAATATCCGACATTCTTTATGATATACATCAATATAAGTGGTAGCCAGAAACAGGTGAATATCGACAAGGAATTACAAAGAATACCAAATTGCTGTGACAGAGGGCCATAACTGCTATATCCGACATTCTTTATGATATACATCAATAAAAGTGGTAGCCAGAAACAGGTGAATACCGACAGGAATTACAAAGAATACCAAATTGCTGTGACAGAGGGCAATAACTGCTATATCCGACATTCTTTATGATATACATCAATAAAAGTGGTAGCCAGAAACAGGTGATTATCGACAAGGAATTACAAAGAATACCAAATTGCTGTGACAGAGGGCAATAACTGCTATATCCGACATTCTTTATGATATACATCAATATAAGTGGTATCCAGAAACAGGTGAATATCGACAAGGAATTACAAAGATTACCAATTTGCTGTGACATAGGGCAATTACTGCTATATACGACATTCCTTATGATATACATCAATAAAAGTGGTAGCCCGAAACAGGTGAATATCGACAAGGAATTACAAAGAATACCGAATTGCTGTGACATAGGGCAATTACTGCTATATACGACATTCTTTATGATATACATCAATATAAGTGGTAGCCAGAAACAAGTGAATACCGACAGGAATTACAAATAATACCAAATTACTGTGACAGAGGGCAATAACTGCAATATCCGACATTCTTTATGATATACATCAATATAAGTGGTAGCCAGAAACAGGTGAATATCGACAAGGAATTACAAAGAATACCAAATTGCTGTGACAGAGGGCCATAACTGCTATATCCGACATTCTTTATGATATACATCAATAAAAGTGGTAGCCAGAAACAGGTGAATACCGACAGGAATTACAAAGAATACCAATTTGCTGTGACAGAGGGCAATAACTGCTATATCCGACATTCTTTATGATATACATCAATATAAGTGGTAGCCAGAAACAAGTGAATACCGACAGGAATTACAAATAATACCAAATTACTGTGACAGAGGGCAATAACTGCAATATCCGACATTCTTTATGATATACATCAATATAAGTGGTAGCCAGAAACAGGTGAATATCGACAAGGAATTACAAAGAATACCAAATTGCTGTGACAGAGGGCCATAACTGCTATATCCGACATTCTTTATGATATACATCAATAAAAGTGGTAGCCAGAAACAGGTGAATACCGACAGGAATTACAAAGAATACCAAATTGCTGTGACAGAGGGCAATAACTGCTATATCCGACATTCTTTATGATATACATCAATAAAAGTGGTAGCCAGAAACAGGTGATTATCGACAAGGAATTACAAAGAATACCAAATTGCTGTGACAGAGGGCAATAACTGCTATATCCGACATTCTTTATGATATACATCAATATAAGTGGTATCCAGAAACAGGTGAATATCGACAAAAAATTACAAAGATTACCAATTTGCTGTGACATAGGGCAATTACTGCTATATACGACATTCTTTATGATATACATCAATAAAAGTGGTAGCCCGAAACAGGTGAAAATCGACAAGGAATTACAAAGAATACCGAATTGCTGTGACATAGGGCAATTACTGCTATATACGACATTCTTTATGATATACATCAATATAAGTGGTAGCCAGAAACAAGTGAATACCGACAGGAATTACAAATAATACCAAATTACTGTGACAGAGGGCAATAACTGCAATATCCGACATTCTTTATGATATACTTCAATATAAGTGGTAGCCAGAAACAGGTGAATATCGACCAGGAATTACAAAGAATACCAAATTGCTGTGACAGAGGGCAATATCTGCTATATCCGACAATCTTTATGATATACATCAATATAAGTGGTAGCCAGAAACAAGTGAATACCGACAGGAATTAAAAAGATTACCAAATTGCTGTGACAGAGGGCAATAACTGCTATATCGGAAATTAATTATGATATACATCAATAAAAGTGGTAGCCAGAAACACGTGATTATCGACAAGGAATTACAAAGATTACCAATTTGCTGTGACATAGGGCAATTACTGCTATATACGACATTCTTTATGATATACATCAATATAAGTGGTATCCAGAAACAGGTGAATATCGACAAGGAATTACAAAGATTACCAATTTGCTGTGACATAGGGCAATTACTGCTATATACGACATTCTTTATGATATACATCAATAATAGTGGTAGCCAGAAACAGGTGAATATCGACAAGGAATTACAAAGAATACCGAATTGCTGTGACATAGGGCAATTAATGCTATATACGACATTCTTTATGATATACATCAATATAAGTGGTAGCCAGAAACAGGTGAATATCGACAAGGAATTACAAAGAATACCAAATTGCTGTGACAGAGGACAATAACTGCTATATCCGACAATCTTTATGATATACATCAATATAAGTGGTAGCCAGAAACAAGTGAATACCGACAGGAATTACAAATATTACCAAATTGCTGTGACAGAGGGCAATAACTGCTATATCCGACATTCTTTATGATATACATCAATATAAGTGGTAGCCAGAAACACGTGAATATCGACAAGGAATTACAAAGAATACCAAATTGCTGTGACAGAGGGCAATAACTGCTATATCCGACATTCTTTATGATATACATCAATATAAGTGGTAGCCAGAAACAGGTGAATATCGACAAGGAATTACAAAGATTACCAAATTGCGGTGACATAGGGCAATAACTGCTATATACGACATTCTGTATGATATATATCAATATAAATGGTAGCCAGAAACACGTGAATATCGAAAAGGAATTACAAAGATTACCAAATTGCTGTGACATAGGGCAATAACTACTATATACGACATTCTTTATGATATATATCAATATAAATAGTAGCCAGAAACACGTGAACATCGACAAGGAATTACAAAGAATACCAAATTGCTGTTACAGAGGGCAATAACTGCTATATCCGACATTCTTTATGATATACATCAATATAAGTGGTAGCCAGAAACAGGTGAATATCGAAAAGGAATTACAAAGAATACCAAATTGCTGTTACAGAGGGCAATTACTGCTATATCCGACATTCTTTATGATATACATCAATAAAAGTGGTAGCCAGAAACAGGTGAACATCGACAAGGGATTACAAAGAATACCAAATTGCTGTGACAGAGGGCAATAACTGCTATATCCGACATTCTTTATGACATACATCAATAAAAGTGGTAGCCAGAAACAGGTGAATATCGACAAGGAATTAAAAGAATACCAAATTTCTGTGACCGAGGGCCATAACTGCTATATCCGACATTCTTTATGATATACATCAATATAAATGGTAGCCAGAAACAGGTGAACATCGTCAAGGAATTACAAAGAATACCAAATAGCTGTGACAGAGGGCAATAACTGCTATATCCGACATTCTTTATGATATACATCAATATAAGTGGTAGCCAGAAACAGGTGAATATCGACAAGGAATTACAAAGAATACCAAATTTCTGTGACAGAGGGCAATAACTGCTATATCCGACATTCTTTATGATATACATCAATATAAGTGGTATCCAGAAACAGGTGAATATCGACAAGGAATTACAAAGATTACCAAATTGCTGTGACATAGGGCAATAACTGCTATATACGTCATTCTGTATGATATATATCAATATAAATGGTAGCCGGAAACACGTGAACATCGACAAGGAATTACAAAGAGTACCAAATTGATGTGACAGAGGGCCATAACTGCTATATCTGACAATCTTTATGATATACATCAATATAAGTGGTAGCCAGAAACAAGTGAATACCGACAGGAATTACAAAGATTACCAAATTGCTGTGACAGAGGGCAATAACTGCAATATCCGACATTCTTTATGATATACATCAATATAAGTGGTAGCCAGAAACAAGTGAATACCGACAGGAATTACAAATAATACCAAATTACTGTGACAGAGGGCAATAACTGCAATATCCGACATTCTTTATGATATACATCAATATAAGTGGTAGCCAGAAACAGGTGAATATCGACAAGGAATTACAAAGAATACCAAATTGCTGTGACAGAGGGCAATAACTGCTATATCCGACAATCTTTATGATATACATCAATATAAGTGGTAGCCAGAAACAAGTGAATACCGACAGGAATTAAAAAGATTACCAAATTGCTGTGACAGAGGGCAATAACTGCTATATCCGAAATTCATTATGATATACATCAATATAAGTGGTAGCCAGAAACACGTGATTATCGACAAGGAATTACAAAGAATACCAAATTGCTGTGACAGAGGGCAATAACTGCTATATCCGACATTCTTTATGATATACATCAATATAAGTGGTATCCAGAAACAGGTGAATATCGACAAGGAATTACAAAGATTACCAATTTGCTGTGACATAGGGCAATTACTGCTATATACGACAATCTTTATGATATACATCAATAAAAGTGGTAGCCAGAAACAGGTGAATATCGACAAGGAATTACAAAGAATACCGAATTGCTGTGACATAGGCCAATTACTGCTATATACGACATTCTTTATGATATACATCAATATAGGTGGTAGGCAGAAACAGGTGAATATCGACAAGGAATTACAAAGAATACCAAACTGCTGTGACAGAGGACAATAACTGCTATATACGACATTCTTAATGATATATATATCAATATAAATGGTAGCCAGAAACACGTGAATACCAACAGGAATTACAAAGATTACCAAATTGCTGTGACAGAGGGCAATAACTGCTATATACGACATTCTTTATGGTATATATCAATATAAATGGTAGCCAGAAACAGGTGAATATCGACAAGGAATTACAAAGAATACCAAAATGCTGTGACAGAGGGCAAGAACTGCTATATCCGACATTCTTTATGATATATATCAATATAAATGGTAGCCAGAAACACGTGAATATCGACAAGGAATTACAAATAGTACCAAATTGCTGTGACAGAGGGCAATAACTGCTATATCCGACATTCTTTATGATATACATCAATAAAAGTGGTAGCCAGAAACAGGTGAATATCGACAAGGAATTACAAAGAATACCAAATTGCTGTGACATAGGGCAATAACTGCTATATACGACATTCTTAATGATATATATCAATATAAATGGTAGCCAGAAACACGTGAATACCAACAGGAATTACAAAGATTACCAAATTGCTGTGACAGAGGGCAATAACTGCTATATACGACATTCTTTATGATATATATCAATATAAATGGTAGCCAGAAACAGGTGAATATCGACAAGGAATTACAAAGAATACCAAAATGCTGTGACAGAGGGCAAGAACTGCTATATCCGACATTCTTTATGATATATATCAATATAAATGGTAGCCAGAAACACGTGAATATCGACAAGGAATTACAAAGAGTACCAAATTGCTGTGACAGAGGGCAATAACTGCTATATCCGACATTCTTTATGATATACATCAATAAAAGTGGTAGCCAGAAACAGGTGAATATCGACAAGGAATTACAAAGAATACCAAATTGCTGTGACAGAGGGCAATAACTGCTATATACGACATTTCTTTATGATATATATCAATATAAGTGGTAGTCAGAAACAGGTGAATATCGACAAGGAATTACAAAGAATACCAAATTGCTGTGACAGAGGGCCATAACTGCTATATCCGACATTCTTTATGATATACATCAATAAAAGTGGTAGCCAGAAACAGGTGAATATCGACAAGGAATTACAAAGAATACCAAATTGCTGTTACAGAGGGCAATAACTGCTATATCCGACATTCTTTATGATATACATCAATAAAAGTGGTAGCCAGAAACAGATGAATATCGACAAGGAATTACAAAGAATACCAAATTGCTGTTACAGAGGGCAATTACTGCTATATCCGACATTCTTTATGATATACATCAATAAAAGATGTAGCCAGAAACAGGTGAACATCGACAAGGAATTACAAAGAATACCAAATTGCTGTTACAGTGGGCAATAACTGCTATATCCGACATTCTTTATGATATACATCAATAAAAGTGGTAGCCAGAAACAGGTGAATATCGACAAGGAATTACAAAGAATACCAAATTGCTGTTACAGAGGGCAATTACTGCTATATCCGACATTCTTTATGATATACATTAATAAAAGTGGTAGCCAGAAACAGGTGAACATCGACAAGGAATTACAAAGAATACCAAATTGCTGTGACAGAGGGCAATAACTGCTATATCCGACATTCTTTATGATATACGTCAATATAAATGGTAGCCAGAAACAGGTGAACATCGTCAAGGAATTACAAAGAATACCAAATTACTGTGACAGAGGGCAATAACTGCTATATCCGACATTCGTTATGATATACATCAATATAAGTGGTAGCCAGAAACAGGTGAATATCGACAAGGAATTACAAAGAATACCAAATTTCTGTGACAGAGGGCAATAACTGCTATATCCGACATTCTTTATGATATACATCAATATGAGTGGTAGCCCGAAACAGGTGAACATCGACAAGGAATTACAAAGAATACCAAATTGCTGTTACAGAGGGCAATAACTGCTATATCCGACATTCTTTATGATATACATCAATAAAAGTGGTAGCCAGAAACAGGTGAATATCGACAAGGAATTACAAAGAATACCAAATTGCTGTTACAGAGGGCAATTACTGCTATATCCGACATTCTTTATGATATACATCAATAAAAGTAGTAGCCAGAAACAGGTGAACATCGACAAGGAATTACAAAGAATACCAAATTGCTGTGACAGAGGGCAATAACTGCTATATCCGACATTATTTATGACATACATCAATAAAAGTGGTAGCCAGAAACAGGTGAATATCGACAAGGAATTAAAAGAATACCAAATTTCTGTGACAGAGGGCCATAACTGCTATATCCGACATTCTTTATGATATACATCAATATAAATGGTAGCCAGAAACAGGTGAACATCGTCAAGGAATTACAAAGAATACCAAATTGCTGTGACAGAGGGCAATAACTGCTATATCCGACATTCTTTATGATATACATCAATATAAGTGGTAGCCAGAATCAGGTGAATATCGACAAGGAATTACAAAGAATACCAAATTTCTGTGACAGAGGGCAATAACTGCTATATCCGACATTCTTTATGATATACATCAATAAAAGATGTAGCCAGAAACAGGTGAACATCGACAAGGAATTACAAAGAATACCAAATTGCTGTTACAGAGGGCAATAACTGCTATATCCGACATTCTTTATGATATACATCAATAAAAGTGGTAGCCAGAAACAGGTGAATATCGACAAGGAATTACAAAGAATACCAAATTGCTGTTACAGAGGGCAATTACTGCTATATCCGACATTCTTTATGATATACATCAATAAAAGTGGTAGCCAGAAACAGGTGAACATCGACAAGGAATTACAAAGAATACCAAATTGCTGTGACAGAGGGCAAGAACTGCTATATCCGACATTCTTTATGACATACATCAATAAAAGTGGTAGCCAGAAACAGGTGAATATCGACAAGGAATTAAAAGAATACCAAATTTCTGTGACAGAGGGCCATAACTGCTATATCCGACATTCTTTATGATATACATCAATATAAATGGTAGCCAGAAACAGGTGAACATCGTCAAGGAATTACAAAGAATACCAAATTGCTGTGACAGAGGGCAATAACTGCTATATCCGACATTCTTTATGATATACATCAATATAAGTGGTAGCCAGAAACAGGTGAATATCGACAAGGAATTACAAAGAATACCAAATTTCTGTGACAGAGGGCAGTAACTGCTATATCCGACATTCTTTATGATATACATCAATATGAGTGGTAGCCCGAAACAGGTGAACATCGACAAGGAATTACAAAGAATACCAAATTGCTGTTACAGAGGGCAATAACTGCTATATCCGACATTCTTTATGATATACATCAATAAAAGTGGTAGCCAGAAACAGGTGAATATCGACAATGAATTACAAAGAATACCAAATTGCTGTTACAGAGGGCAATTACTGCTATATCCGACATTCTTTATGATATACATCAATAAAAGTAGTAGCCAGAAACAGGAGAACATCGACAAGGAATTACAAAGAATACCAAATTGCTGTGACAGAGGGCAATAACTGCTATATCCGACATTCTTTATGACATACATCAATAAAAGTGGTAGCCAGAAACAGGTGAATATCGACAAGGAATTAAAAGAATACCAAATTTCTGTGACAGAGGGCCATAACTGCTATATCCGACATTCTTTATGATATACATCAATATAAATGGTAGCCAGAAACAGGTGAACATCGTCAAGGAATTACAAAGAATACCAAATTGCTGTGACAGAGGGCAATAACTGCTATATCCGACATTCTTTATGATATACATCAATATAAGTGGTAGCCAGAAACAGGTGAATATCGACAAGGAATTACAAAGAATACCAAATTTCTGTGACAGAGGGCAATAACTGCTATATCCGACATGCTTTATGATATACATCAATATGAGTGGTAGCCCGAAACAGGTGAACATCGACAAGGAATTACAAAGAATACCAAATTGCTGTTACAGAGGGCAATAACTGCTATATCCGACATTCTTTATGATATACATCAATAAAAGTGGTAGCCAGAAACAGGTGAATATCGACAAGGAATTACAAAGAATACCAATTTGCATTACAGAGGGCAATTACTGCTATATCCGACATTCTTTATGATATACATCAATAAAAGTAGTAGCCAGACACAGGTGAACATCGACAAGGAATTACAAAGAATACCAAATTGCTCTGACAGAGGGCAATAACTGCTATATCCGACATTCTTTATGACATACATCAATAAAAGTGGTAGCCAGAAACATGTGAATATCGACAAGGAATTAAAAGAATACCAAATTTCTGTGACAGAGGGCCATAACTGCTATATCCGACATTCTTTATGATATACATCAATATAAATGGTAGCCAGAAACAGGTGAACATCGTCAAGGAATTACAAAGAATACCAAATTGCTGTGACAGAGGGCAATAACTGCTATATCCGACATTCTTTATGATATACATCAATATAAGTGGTAGCCAGAAACAGGTGAATATCGACAAGGAATTACAAAGAATACCAAATTTCTGTGACAGAGGGCAATAACTGCTATATCCGACATTCTTTATGATATACATCAATAAAAGATGTAGCCAGAAACAGGTGAACATCGACAAGGAATTACAAATAATACCAAATTGCTGTTACAGAGGGCAATAACTGCTATATCCGACATTCTTTATGATATACATCAATAAAAGTGGTAGCCAGAAACAGGTGAATATCGACAAGGAATTACAAAGAATACCAAATTGCTGTTACAGAGGGCAATTACTGCTATATCCGACATTCTTTATGATATACATCAATAAAAGTGGTAGCCAGAAACAGGTGAATACCGACAGGAATTACAAAGAATACCAAATTGCTGTGACAGAGGGCAATAACTGCTATATCCGACATTCTTTATGATATACATCAATAAAAATGGTAGCCAGAAACAGGTGATTATCGACAAGGAATTACAAAGAATACCAAATTGCTGTTACAGAGGGCAATAACTGCTATATCCGACATTCTTTATGATATACATCAATATAAGTGGTATCCAGAAACAGGTGAATATCGACAAAAAATTACAAAGATTACCAATTTGCTGTGACATAGGGCAATTACTGCTATATACGACATTCTTTATGATATACATCAATAAAAGTGGTAGCCCGAAACAGGTGAAAATCGACAAGGAATTACAAAGAATACCGAATTGCTGTGACATAGGGCAATTACTGCTATATACGACATTCTTTATGATATACATCAATATAAGTGGTAGCCAGAAACAAGTGAATACCGACAGGAATTACAAATAATACCAAATTACTGTGACAGAGGGCAATAACTGCAATATCCGACATTCTTTATGATATACATCAATATAAGTGGTAGCCAGAAACAGGTGAATATCGACCAGGAATTACAAAGAATACCAAATTGCTGTGACAGAGGGCAATATCTGCTATATCCGACAATCTTTATGATATACATCAATATAAGTGGTAGCCAGAAACAAGTGAATACCGACAGGAATTAAAAAGATTACCAAATTGCTGTGACAGAGGGCAATAACTGCTATATCGGAAATTAATTATGATATACATCAATAAAAGTGGTAGCCAGAAACACGTGATTATCGACAAGGAATTACAAAGAATACCAAATTGCTGTGACAGAGGGCAATAACTGCTATATCCGACATTCTTTATGATATACATCAATATAAGTGGTATCCAGAAACAGGTGAATATCGACAAGGAATTACAAAGATTACCAATTTGCTGTGACATAGGGCAATTACTGCTATATACGACATTCTTTATGATATACATCAATAATAGTGGTAGCCAGAAACAGGTGAATATCGACAAGGAATTACAAAGAATACCGAATTGCTGTGACATAGGGCAATTAATGCTATATACGACATTCTTTATGATATACATCAATATAAGTGGTAGCCAGAAACAGGTGAATATCGACAAGGAATTACAAAGAATACCAAATTGCTGTGACAGAGGACAATAACTGCTATATCCGACAATCTTTATGATATACATCAATATAAGTGGTAGCCAGAAACAAGTGAATACCGACAGGAATTACAAATATTACCAAATTGCTGTGACAGAGGGCAATAACTGCTATATCCGACATTCTTTATGATATACATCAATATAAGTGGTATCCAGAAACAGGTGAATATCGACAAGGAATTACAAAGATTACCAAATTGCGGTGACATAGGGCAATAACTGCTATATACGACATTCTGTATGATATATATCAATATAAATGGTAGCCAGAAACACGTGAATATCGACAAGGAATTACAAAGATTACCAAATTGCTGTGACATAGGGCAATAACTACTATATACGACATTCTTTATGATATATATCAATATAAATAGTAGCCAGAAACACGTGAATATCGACAAGGAATTACAAAGATTACCAAATTGCTGTGACATAGGGCAATAACTGCTATATACGACATTCTTAATGATATATATCAATATAAATGGTAGCCAGAAACACGTGAATACCAACAGGAATTACAAAGATTACCAAATTGCTGTGACAGAGGGCAATAACTGCTATATACGACATTCTTTATGATATATATCAATATAAATGGTAGCCAGAAACACGTGAATATCGACAAGGAATTACAAAGAATACCAAAATGCTGTGACAGAGGGCAAGAACTGCTATATCCGACATTCTTTATGATATATATCAATATAAATGGTAGCCAGAAACACGTGAATATCGACAAGGAATTACAAAGAGTACCAAATTGCTGTGACAGAGGGCAATAACTGCTATATCCGACATTCTTTATGATATACTTCAATAAAAGTGGTAGCCAGAAACAGGTGAATATCGACAAGGAATTACAAAGAATACCAAATTGCTGTGACAGAGGGCAATAACTGCTATATACGACATTTCTTTATGATATATATCAATATAAGTGGTAGTCAGAAACAGGTGAATATCGACAAGGAATTACAAAGAATACCAAATTGCTGTGACAAAGGGCCATAACTGCTATATCCGACATTCTTTATGATATACATCAATAAAAGTGGTAGCCAGAAACAGGTGAATATCGACAAGGAATTACAAAGAATACCGAATTGCTGTGGCAGAGGGCAATAACTGCTATATCCGACATTCTTTATGATATACATCAATAAAAGTGGTAGCCAGAAACAGGTGAATATCGACAAGGAATTACAAAGAATACCAAATTGCTGTTACAGAGGGCAATTACTGCTATATCCGACATTCTTTATGATATACATCAATAAAAGATGTAGCCAGAAACAGGTGATCATCGACAAGGAATTACAAAGAATACCAAATTGCTGTTACAGAGGGCAATAACTGCTATATCCGACATTCTTTATGATATACATCAATATAAGTGGTAGCCAGAAACAGGTGAATATCGAAAAGGAATTACAAAGAATACCAAATTGCTGTTACAGAGGGCAATTACTGCTATATCCGACATTCTTTATGACATACATCAATAAAAGTGGTAGCCAGAAACAGGTGAATATCGACAAGGAATTAAAAGAATACCAAATTTCTGTGACCGAGGGCCATAACTGCTATATCCGACATTCTTTATGATATACATCAATATAAATGGTAGCCAGAAACAGGTGAACATCGTCAAGGAATTACAAAGAATACCAAATTGCTGTGACAGAGGGCAATAACTGCTATATCCGACATTCTTTATGATATACATCAATATAAGTGGTAGCCAGAAACAGGTGAATATCGACAAGGAATTACAAAGAATACCAAATTTCTGTGACAGAGGGCAATAACTGCTATATCCGACATTCTTTATGATATACATCAATATAAGTGGTATCCAGAAACAGGTGAATATCGACAAGGAATTACAAAGATTACCAAATTGCTGTGACAGAGGGCAATAACTGCAATATCCGACATTCTTTATGATATACATCAATATAAGTGGTAGCCAGAAACAGGTGAATATCGACAAGGAATTACAAAGAATACCAAATTGCTGTGACAGAGGGCAATAACTGCTATATCCGACAATCTTTATGATATACATCAATATAAGTGGTAGCCAGAAACAAGTGAATACCGACAGGAATTAAAAAGATTACCAAATTGCTGTGACAGAGGGCAATAACTGCTATATCCGAAATTCATTATGATATACATCAATATAAGTGGTAGCCAGAAACACGTGATTATCGACAAGGAATTACAAAGAATACCAAATTGCTGTGACAGAGGCAATAACTGCTATATCCGACATTCTTTATGATATACATCAATATAAGTGGTATCCAGAAACAGGTGAATATCGTCAAGGAATTACAAAGATTACCAATTTGCTGTGACATAGGGCAATTACTGCTATATACGACATTCTTTATGATATACATCAATAAAAGTGGTAGCCAGAAACAGGTGAATATCGACAAGGAATTACAAAGAATACCGAATTGCTGTGACATAGGCCAATTACTGCTATATACGACATTCTTTATGATATACATCAATATAAGTGGTAGGCAGAAACAGGTGAATATCGACAAGGAATTACAAAGAATACCAAACTGCTGTGACAGAGGACAATAACTGCTATATACGACATTCTTAATGATATATATCAATATAAATGGTAGCCAGAAACACGTGAATACCAACAGGAATTACAAAGATTACCAAATTGCTGTGACAGAGGGCAATAACTGCTATATACGACATTCTTTATGGTATATATCAATATAAATGGTAGCCAGAAACAGGTGAATATCGACAAGGAATTACAAAGAATACCAAAATGCTGTGACAGAGGGCAAGAACTGCTATATCCGACATTCTTTATGATATATATCAATATAAATGGTAGCCAGAAACACGTGAATATCGACAAGGAATTACAAATAGTACCAAATTGCTGTGACAGAGGGCAATAACTGCTATATCCGACATTCTTTATGATATACATCAATAAAAGTGGTAGCCAGAAACAGGTGAATATCGACAAGGAATTACAAAGAATACCAAATTGCTGTGACATAGGGCAATAACTGCTATATACGACATTCTTAATGATATATATCAATATAAATGGTAGCCAGAAACACGTGAATACCAACAGGAATTACAAAGATTACCAAATTGCTGTGACAGAGGGCAATAACTGCTATATACGACATTCTTTATGATATATATCAATATAAATGGTAGCCAGAAACAGGTGAATATCGACAAGGAATTACAAAGAATACCAAAATGCTGTGACAGAGGGCAAGAACTGCTATATCCGACATTCTTTATGATATATATCAATATAAATGGTAGCCAGAAACACGTGAATATCGACAAGGAATTACAAAGAGTACCAAATTGCTGTGACAGAGGGCAATAACTGCTATATCCGACATTCTTTATGATATACATCAATAAAAGTGGTAGCCAGAAACAGGTGAATATCGACAAGGAATTACAAAGAATACCTAATTGCTGTGACAGAGGGCAATAACTGCTATATACGACATTTCTTTATGATATATATCAATATAAGTGGTAGTCAGAAACAGGTGAATATCGACAAGGAATTACAAAGAATACCAAATTGCTGTGACAGAGGGCCATAACTGCTATATCCGACATTCTTTATGATATACATCAATAAAAGTGGTAGCCAGAAACAGGTGAATATCGACAAGGAATTACAAAGAATACCAAATTGCTGTTACAGAGGGCAATAACTGCTATATCCGACATTCTTTATGATATACATCAATAAAAGTGGTAGCCAGAAACAGATGATTATCGACAAGGAATTACAAAGAATACCAAATTGCTGTTACAGAGGGCAATTACTGCTATATCCGACATTCTTTATGATATACATCAATAAAAGATGTAGCCAGAAACAGGTGAACATCGACAAGGAATTACAAAGAATACCAAATTGCTGTTACAGAGGGCAATAACTGCTATATCCGACATTCTTTATGATATACATCAATAAAAGTGGTAGCCAGAAACAGGTGAATATCGACAAGGAATTACAAAGAATACCAAATTGCTGTTACAGAGGGCAATTACTGCTATATCCGACATTCTTTATTATATACATCAATAAAAGTGGTAGCCAGAAACAGGTGAACATCGACAAGGAATTACAAAGAATACCAAATTGCTGTGACAGAGGGCAATAACTGCTATATCCGACATTCTTTATGATATACATCAATATGAGTGGTAGCCCGAAACAGGTGAACATCGACAAGGAATTACAAAGAATACCAAATTGCTGTTACAGAGGGCAATAACTGCTATATCCGACATTCTTTATGATATACATCAATAAAAGTGGTAGCCAGAAACAGGTGAATATCGACAAGGAATTACAAAGAATACCAAATTGCTGTTACAGAGGGCAATTACTGCTATATCCGACATTCTTTATGATATACATCAATAAAATAGTAGCCAGAAACAGGTGAACATCGAAAAGGAATTACAAAGAATACCAAATTGCTGTGACAGAGGGCAATAACTGCTATATCCGACATTATTTATGACATACATCAATAAAAGTGGTAGCCAGAAACAGGTAAATATCGACAAGGAATTAAAAGAATACCAAATTTCTGTGACAGAGGGCCATAACTGCTATATCCGACATTCTTTATGATATACATCAATATAAATGGTAGCCAGAAACAGGTGAACATCGTCAAGGAATTACAAAGAATACCAAATTGCTGTGACAGAGGGCAATAACTGCTATATCCGACATTCTTTATGATATACATCAATATAAGTGGTAGCCAGAATCAGGTGAATATCGACAAGGAATTACAAAGAATACCAAATTTCTGTGACAGAGGGCAATAACTGCTATATCCGACATTCTTTATGATATACATCAATATGAGTGGTAGCCCGAAACAGGTGAACATCGACAAGGAATTACAAAGAATACCAAATTGCTGTTACAGAGGGCAATAACTGCTATATCCGACATTCTTTATGATATACATCAATAAAAGTGGTAGCCAGAAACAGGTGAATATCGACAAGGAATTACAAAGAATACCAAATTGCTGTTACAGAGGGAAATTACTGCTATATCCGACATTCTTTATGATATACATCAATAAAAGTGGTAGCCAGAAACAGGTGAACATCGACAAGGAATTACAAAGAATACCAAATTGCTGTGACAGAGGGCAAGAACTGCTATATCCGACATTCTTTATGACATACATCAATAAAAGTGGTAGCCAGAAACAGGTGAATATCGACAAGGAATTAAAAGAATACCAAATTTCTGTGACAGAGGGCCATAACTGCTATATCCGACATTCTTTATGATATACATCAATATAAATGGTAGCCAGAAACAGGTGAACATCGTCAAGGAATTACAAAGAATACCAAATTGCTGTGACAGAGGGCAATAACTGCTATATCCGACATTCTTTATGATATACATCAATATAAGTGGTAGCCAGAAACAGGTGAATATCGACAAGGAATTACAAAGAATACCAAATTTCTGTGACAGAGGGCAGTAACTGCTATATCCGACATTCTTTATGATATACATCAATATGAGTGGTAGCCCGAAACAGGTGAACATCGACAAGGAATTACAAAGAATACCAAATTGCTGTTACAGAGGGCAATAACTGCTATATCCGACATTCTTTATGATATACATCAATAAAAGTGGTAGCCAGAAACAGGTGAATATCGACAAGGAATTACAAAGAATACCAAATTGCTGTTACAGAGGGCAATTACTGCTATATCCGACATTCCTTATGATATACATCAATAAAAGTAGTAGCCAGAAACAGGAGAACATCGACAAGGAATTACAAAGAATACCAAATTGCTGTGACAGAGGGCAATAACTGCTATATCCGACATTCTTTATGACATACATCAATAAAAGTGGTAGCCAGAAACAGGTGAATATCGACAAGGAATTAAAAGAATACCAAATTTCTGTGACAGAGGGCCATAACTGCTATATCCGACATTCTTTATGATATACATCAATATAAATGGTAGCCAGAAACAGGTGAACATCGTCAAGGAATTACAAAGAATACCAAATTGCTGTGACAGAGGGCAATAGCTGCTATATCCGACATTCTTTATGATATACATCAATATAAGTGGTAGCCAGAAACAGGTGAATATCGACAAGGAATTACAAAGAATACCAAATTTCTGTGACAGAGGGCAATAACTGCTATATCCGACATGCTTTATGATATACATCAATATGAGTGGTAGCCCGAAACAGGTGAACATCGACAAGGAATTACAAAGAATACCAAATTGCTGTTACAGAGGGCAATAACTGCTATATCCGACATTCTTTATGATATACATCAATATAAGTGGTAGCCAGAAACAGGTGAACATCGACAAGGAATTACAAAGAATACCAAATTGCTGTGACAGAGGGCAATAACTGCTATATCCGACATTCTTTATGATATACATCAATAAAAGATGTAGCCAGAAACAGGTGAACATCGACAAGGAATTACAAAGAATACCAAATTGCTGTTACAGAGGGCAATAACTGCTATATCCGACATTCTTTATGATATACATCAATAAAAGTGGTAGCCAGAAACAGGTGAATATCGACAAGGAATTACAAAGAATACCAAATTGCTGTTACAGAGGGCAATTACTGCTATATCCGACATTCTTTATGATATACATCAATAAAAGTGGTAGCCAGAAACAGGTGACCATCGACAAGGAATTACAAAGAATACCAAATTGCTGTGACAGAGGGCAATAACTGCTATATCCGACATTCTTTATGACATACATCAATAAAAGTGGTAGCCAGAAACAGGTGAATATCGACAAGGAATTAAAAGAATACCAAATTTCTGTGACAGAGGGCCATAACTGCTATATCCGACATTCTTTATGATATACATCAATATAAATGGTAGCCAGAAACAGGTGAACATCGTCAAGGAATTACACAGAATACCAAATTGCTGTGACAGAGGGCAATAACTGCTATATCCGACATTCTTTATGATATACATCAATATAAGTGGTAGCCAGAAACAGGTGAATATCGACAAGGAATTACAAAGAATACCAAATTTCTGTGACAGAGGGCAATAACTGCTATATCCGACATTCTTTATGATATACATCAATAAAAGTGGTAGCCAGAAACAGGTGAATATCGACAAGGAATTACAAAGAATACCAAATTGCTGTGACAGAGGGCAATAACTGCTATATCCGACAATCTTTATGATATACATCAATATAAGTGGTAGCCAGAAACAAGTGAATACCGACAGGAATTACAAAGATTACCAAATTGCTGTGACGGAGGGCAATAACTGCTATATCCGACATTCTTTATGATATACATCAATATAAGTGGTAGCCAGAAACACGTGAATATCGACAAGGAATTACAAAGAATACCAAATTGCTGTGACAGAGGGCAATAACTGCTATATCCGACATTCTTTATGATATACATCAATATAAGTGGTATCCAGAAACAGGTGAATATCGACAAGTAATTACAAAGATTACCAAATTGCTGTGACATAGGGCAATAACTGCTATATACGACATTCTTTATGATATATATCAATATAAATGGTAGCCAGAAGCACGTGAATATCGACAAGGAATTACAAAGATTACCAAATTGCTGTGACAGAGGGCAATAACTACTATATACGACATTCTTTATGATATATATCAATATAAATGGTAGCCAGAAACACGTGAATATCGACAAGGAATTACAAAGATTACCAATTGCTGTGACATAGGGCAATAACTGCTATATACGACATTCTTTATGATATATATCAATATAAATGGTAGCCAGAAACACGTGAATACCAACAGGAATTACAAAGATTACCAAATTGCTGTGACAGAGGGCAATAACTGCTATATACGACATTCTTTATGATATATATCAATATAAATGGTAGCCAGAAACAGGTGAATATCGACAAGGAATTACAAAGAATACCAAATTGCTGTGACAGAGGGCAATAACTGTTATATCCGACATTCTTTATGATATACTTCAATAAAAGTGGTAGCCAGAAACAGGTGAATATCGACAAGGAATTACAAAGAATACCAAATTGCTGTGACAGAGGGCCATAGCTGCTATATACGACATTTTTTATGATATACATCAATAAAAGTGGTAGCCAGAAACAGGTGAATATCGACAAGGAATTACAAAGAATACCAAATTGCTGTGACAGAGGGCCATAACTGCTATATCCGACATTCTTTATGATATACATCAATAAAAGTGGTAGCCAGAAACAGGTGAATATTGACAAGGAATTACAAAGAATACCAAATTGCTGTTACAGAGGGCAATAACTGCTATATCCGACATTCTTTATGATATACATCAATAAAAGTGGTAGCCAGAAACAGGTAAATATCGACAAGGAATTACAAAGAATACCAAATTGCTTTTACAGAGGGCAATTACTGCTATATCCGACATTCTTTATGATATACATCAATAAAAGATGTAGCCAGAAACAGGTGAACATCGACAAGGAATCACAAAGAATACCAAATTGCTGTTACAGAGGGCAATAACTGATATATCCGACATTCTTTATGATATACATCAATAAAAGTGGTAGCCAGAAACAGGTGAATATCGACAAGGAATTACAAAGAATACCAAATTGCTGTTACAGAGGGCAATTACTGCTATATCCGACATTCTTTATGATATACATCAATAAAAGTGGTAGCCAGAAACAGGTGAATATCGACAAGGAGTTACAAAGAATACCAAATTGCTGTTACAGAGGGCAATTACTGCTATATCCGACATTCTTTATGATATACATCAATAAAAGGTGTAGCCAGAAACAGGTGAACATCGACAAGGAATTACAAAGAGTACCAAATTGCTGTGACAGAGGGCAATAACTGCTATATCCGACATTCTTTATGATATACATCAATAAAAGTGGTAGCCAGAAACAGGTGAATATCGACAAGGAATTACAAAGAATACCTAATTGCTGTGACAGAGGGCAATAACTGCTATATACGACATTTCTTTATGATATATATCAATATAAGTGGTAGTCAGAAACAGGTGAATATCGACAAGGAATTACAAAGAATACCAAATTGCTGTGACAGAGGGCCATAACTGCTATATCCGACATTCTTTATGATATACATCAATAAAAGTGGTAGCCAGAAACAGGTGAATATCGACAAGGAATTACAAAGAATACCAAATTGCTGTTACAGAGGGCAATAACTGCTATATCCGACATTCTTTATGATATACATCAATAAAAGTGGTAGCCAGAAACAGATGATTATCGACAAGGAATTACAAAGAATACCAAATTGCTGTTACAGAGGGCAATTACTGCTATATCCGACATTCTTTATGATATACATCAATAAAAGATGTAGCCAGAAACAGGTGAACATCGACAAGGAATTACAAAGAATACCAAATTGCTGTTACAGAGGGCAATAACTGCTATATCGGACATTCTTTATGATATACATCAATAAAAGTGGTAGCCAGAAACAGGTGAATATCGACAAGGAATTACAAAGAATACCAAATTGCTGTTACAGAGGGCAATTACTGCTATATCCGACATTCTTTATGATATACATCAATAAAAGTGGTAGCCAGAAACAGGTGAACATCGACAAGGAATTACAAAGAATACCAAATTGCTGTGACAGAGGGCAATAACTGCTATATCCGACATTCTTTATGATATACATCAATATGAGTGGTAGCCCGAAACAGGTGAACATCGACAAGGAATTACAAAGAATACCAAATTGCTGTTACAGAGGGCAATAACTGCTATATCCGACATTCTTTATGATATACATCAATAAAAGTGGTAGCCAGAAACAGGTGAATATCGACAAGGAATTACAAAGAATACCAAATTGCTGTTACAGAGGGCAATTACTGCTATATCCGACATTCTTTATGATATACATCAATAAAAGTAGTAGCCAGAAACAGGTGAACATCGACAAGGAATTACAAAGAATACCAAATTGCTGTGACAGAGGGCAATAACTGCTATATCCGACATTATTTATGACATACATCAATAAAAGTGGTAGCCAGAAACAGGTGAATATCGACAGGGAATTAAAAGAATACCAAATTTCTGTGACAGAGGGCCATAACTGCTATATCCGACATTCTTTATGATATACATCAATATAAATGGTAGCCAGAAACAGGTGAACATCGTCAAGGAATTACAAAGAATACCAAATTGCTGTGACAGAGGGCAATAACTGCTATATCCGACATTCTTTATGATATACATCAATATAAGTGGTAGCCAGAATCAGGTGAATATCGACAAGGAATTACAAAGAATACCAAATTTCTGTGACAGAGGGCAATAACTGCTATATCCGACATTCTTTATGATATACATCAATATGAGTGGTAGCCCGAAACAGGTGAACATCGACAAGGAATTACAAAGAATACCAAATTGCTGTTACAGAGGGCAATAACTGCTATATCCGACATTCTTTATGATATACATCAATAAAAGTGGTAGCCAGAAACAGGTGAATATCGACAAGGAATTACAAAGAATACCAAATTGCTGTTACAGAGGGCAATTACTGCTATATCCGACATTCTTTATGATATACATCAATAAAAGTGGTAGCCAGAAACAGGTGAACATCGACAAGGAATTACAAAGAATACCAAATTGCTGTGACAGAGGGCAAGAACTGCTATATCCGACATTCTTTATGACATACATCAATAAAAGTGGTAGCCAGAAACAGGTGAAAATCGACAAGGAATTAAAAGAATACCAAATTTCTGTGACAGAGGGCCATAACTGCTATATCCGACATTCTTTATGATATACATCAATATAAATGGTAGCCAGAAACAGGTGAACATCGTCAAGGAATTACAAAGAATACCAAATTGCTGTGACAGAGGGCAATAACTGCTATATCCGACATTCTTTATGATATACATCAATATAAGTGGTAGCCAGAAACAGGTGAATATCGACAAAGAATTACAAAGAATACCAAATTTCTGTGACAGAGGGCAGTAACTGCTATATCCGACATTCTTTATGATATACATCAATATGAGTGGTAGCCCGAAACAGGTGAACATCGACAAGGAATTACAAAGAATACCAAATTGCTGTTACAGAGGGCAATAACTGCTATATCCGACATTCTTTATGATATACATCAATAAAAGTGGTAGCCAGAAACAGGTGAATATCGACAAGGAATTACAAAGAATACCAAATTGCTGTTACAGAGGGCAATTACTGCTATATCCGACATTCTTTATGATATACATCAATAAAAGTAGTAGCCAGAAACAGGAGAACATCGACAAGGAATTACAAAGAATACCAAATTGCTGTGACAGAGGGCAATAACTGCTATATCCGACATTCTTTATGACATACATCAATAAAAGTGGTAGCCAGAAACAGGTGAATATCGACAAGGAATTAAAAGAATACCAAATTTCTGTGACAGAGGGCCATAACTGCTATATCCGACATTCTTTATGATATACATCAATATAAATGGTAGCCAGAAACAGGTGAACATCGTCAAGGAATTACAAAGAATACCAAATTGCTGTGACAGAGGGCAATAGCTGCTATATCCGACATTCTTTATGATATACATCAATATAAGTGGTAGCCAGAAACAGGTGAATATCGACAAGGAATTACAAAGAATACCAAATTTCTGTGACAGAGGGCAATAACTGCTATATCCGACATGCTTTATGATATACATCAATATGAGTGGTAGCCCGAAACAGGTGAACATCGACAAGGAATTACAAAGAATACCAAATTGCTGTTACAGAGGGCAATAACTGCTATATCCGACATTCTTTATGATATACATCAATATAAGTGGTAGCCAGAAACAGGTGAACATCGACAAGGAATTACAAAGAATACCAAATTGCTGTGACAGAGGGCAATAACTGCTATATCCGACATTCTTTATGATATACATCAATAAAAGATGTAGCCAGAAACAGGTGAACATCGACAAGGAATTACAAAGAATACCAAATTGCTGTTACAGAGGGCAATAACTGCTATATCCGACATTCTTTATGATATACATCAATAAAAGTGGTAGCCAGAAACAGGTGAATATCGACAAGGAATTACAAAGAATACCAAATTGCTGTTACAGAGGGCAATTACTGCTATATCCGACATTCTTTATGATATACATCAATAAAAGTGGTAGCCAGAAACAGGTGACCATCGACAAGGAATTACAAAGAATACCAAATTGCTGTGACAGAGGGCAATAACTGCTATATCCGACATTCTTTATGACATACATCAATAAAAGTGGTAGCCAGAAACAGGTGAATATCGACAAGGAATTAAAAGAATACCAAATTTCTGTGACAGAAGGCCATAACTGCTATATCCGACATTCTTTATGATATACATCAATATAAATGGTAGCCAGAAACAGGTGAACATCGTCAAGGAATTACACAGAATACCAAATTGCTGTGACAGAGGGCAATAACTGCTATATCCGACATTCTTTATGATATACATCAATATAAGTGGTAGCCAGAAACAGGTGAATATCGACAAGGAATTACAAAGAATACCAAATTTCTGTGACAGAGGGCAATAACTGCTATATCCGACATTCTTTATGATATACATCAATAAAAGTGGTAGCCAGAAACAGGTGAATATCGACAAGGAATTACAAAGAATACCAAATTGCTGTGACAGAGGGCAATAACTGCTATATCCGACAATCTTTATGATATACATCAATATAAGTGGTAGCCAGAAACAAGTGAATCCCGACAGGAATTACAAAGATTACCAAATTGCTGTGACAGAGGGCAATAACTGCTATATCCGACATTCTTTATGATATACATCAATATAAGTGGTAGCCAGAAACACGTGAATATCGACAAGGAATTACAAAGAATACCAAATTGCTGTGACAGAGGGCAATAACTGCTATATCCGACATTCTTTATGATATACATCAATATAAGTGGTATCCAGAAACAGGTGAATATCGACAAGTAATTACAAAGATTACCAAATTGCTGTGACATAGGGCAATAACTGCTATATACGACATTCTTTATGATATATATCAATATAAATGGTAGCCAGAAGCACGTGAATATCGACAAGGAATTACAAAGATTACCAAATTGCTGTGACAGAGGGCAATAACTACTATATACGACATTCTTTATGATATATATCAATATAAATGGTAGCCAGAAACACGTGAATATCGACAAGGAATTACAAAGATTACCAATTGCTGTGACATAGGGCAATAACTGCTATATACGACATTCTTTATGATATATATCAATATAAATGGTAGCCAGAAACACGTGAATACCAACAGGAATTACAAAGATTACCAAATTGCTGTGACAGAGGGCAATAACTGCTATATACGACATTCTTTATGATATATATCAATATAAATGGTAGCCAGAAACAGGTGAATATCGACAAGGAATTACAAAGAATACCAAATTGCTGTGACAGAGGGCAATAACTGTTATATCCGACATTCTTTATGATATACTTCAATAAAAGTGGTAGCCAGAAACAGGTGAATATCGACAAGGAATTACAAAGAATACCAAATTGCTGTGACAGAGGGCCATAGCTGCTATATACGACATTTTTTATGATATACATCAATAAAAGTGGTAGCCAGAAACAGGTGAATATCGACAAGGAATTACAAAGAATACCAAATTGCTGTGACAGAGGGCCATAACTGCTATATCCGACATTCTTTATGATATACATCAATAAAAGTGGTAGCCAGAAACAGGTGAATATTGACAAGGAATTACAAAGAATACCAAATTGCTGTTACAGAGGGCAATAACTGCTATATCCGACATTCTTTATGATATACATCAATAAAAGTGGTAGCCAGAAACAGGTAAATATCGACAAGGAATTACAAAGAATACCAAATTGCTGTTACAGAGGGCAATTACTGCTATATCCGACATTCTTTATGATATACATCAATAAAAGATGTAGCCAGAAACAGGTGAACATCGACAAGGAATCACAAAGAATACCAAATTGCTGTTACAGAGGGCAATAACTGATATATCCGACATTCTTTATGATATACATCAATAAAAGTGGTAGCCAGAAACAGGTGAATATCGACAAGGAATTACAAAGAATACCAAATTGCTGTTACAGAGGGCAATTACTGCTATATCCGACATTCTTTATGATATACATCAATAAAAGTGGTAGCCAGAAACAGGTGAATATCGACAAGGAGTTACAAAGAATACCAAATTGCTGTTACAGAGGGCAATTACTGCTATATCCGACATTCTTTATGATATACATCAATAAAAGGTGTAGCCAGAAACAGGTGAACATCGACAAGGAATTACAAAGAATACCAAATTGCTGTGACAGAGGGCAATAACTGCTATATCCGACATTCTTTATGATATACATCAATAAAAGTGGTAGCCAGAATCAGGTGAATATCGACAAGGAATTACAAAGAATACCAAATTGCTGTTACAGAGGGCAATTACTGCTATATCCGACATTCTTTATGATATACATCAATAAAAGTGGTAGCCAGAAACAGGTGAATATCGACAAGGAGTTACAAAGAATACCAAATTGCTGTTACAGAGGGCAATTACTGCTATATCCGACATTCTTTATGATATACATCAATAAAAGGTGTAGCCAGAAACAGGTGAACATCGACAAGGAATTACAAAGAATACCAAATTGCTGTGACAGAGGGCAATAACTGCTATATCCGACATTATTTATGACATACATCAATAAAAGTGGTAGCCAGAAACAGGTGAATATCGACAAGGAATTAAAAGAATACCAAATTTCTGTGACAGAGGGCCATAACTGCTATATCCGACATTCTTTATGATATACATCAATATAAATGGTAGCCAGAAACAGGTGAACATCGTGAAGGAATTACAAAGAATACCAAATTGCTGTGACAGAGGGCAATTACTGCTATATCCGACATTCTTTATGATATACATCAATATAAGTGGTAGCCAGAATCAGGTGAATATCGACAAGGAATTACAAAGAATACCAAATTTCTGTGACAGAGGGCAATAACTGCTATATCCGACATTCTTTATGATATACATCAATAAAAGATGTAGCCAGAAACAGGTGAACATCGACAAGGAATTACAAAGAATACCAAATTGCTGTTACAGAGGGCAATAACTGCTATATCCGACATTCTTTATGATATACATCAATAAAAGTGGTAGCCAGAAACAGGTGAATATCGACAAGGAATTACAAAGAATACCAAATTGCTGTTACAGAGGGCAATTACTGCTATATCCGACATTCTTTATGATATACATCAATAAAAGTGGTAACCAGAAACAGGTGAACATCGACAAGGAATTACAAAGAATACCAAATTGCTGTGACAGAGGGCAAGAACTGCTATATCCGACATTCTTTATGACATACATCAATAAAAGTGGTAGCCAGAAACAGGTGAATATCGACAAGGAATTAAAAGAATACCAAATTTCTGTGACAGAGGGCAATAACTGCTATATCCGACATTCTTTATGATATACATCAATATAAATGGTAGCCAGAAACAGGTGAACATCGTCAAGGAATTACAAAGAATACCAAATTGCTGTGACAGAGGGCAATAACTGCTATATCCGACATTCTTTATGATATACATCAATATAAGTGGTAGCCAGAAACAGGTGAATATCGACAAGGAATTACAAAGAATACCAAATTTCTGTGACAGAGGGCAGTAACTGCTATATCCGACATTCTTTATGATATACATCAATATGAGTGGTAGCCCGAAACAGGTGAACATCGACAAGGAATTACAAAGAATACCAAATTGCTGTTACAGAGGGCAATAACTGCTATATCCGACATTCTTTATGATATACATCAATAAAAGTGGTAGCCAGAAACAGGTGAATATCGACAAGGAATTACAAAGAATACCAAATTGCTGTTACAGAGGGCAATTACTGCTATATCCGACATTCTTTATGATATACATCAATAAAAGTAGTAGCCAGAAACAGGAGAACATCGACAAGGAATTACAAAGAATACCAAATTGCTGTGACAGAGGGCAATAACTGCTATATCCGACATATTTTATGACATACATCAATAAAAGTGGTAGCCAGAAACAGGTGAATATCGACAAGGAATTAAAAGAATACCAAATTTCTGTGACAGAGGGCCATAACTGCTATATCCGACATTCTTTATGATATACATCAATATAAATGGTAGCCAGAAACAGGTGAACATCGTCAAGGAATTACAAAGAATACCAAATTGCTGTGACAGAGGGCAATAACTGCTATATCCGACATTCTTTATGATATACATCAATATAAGTGGTAGCCAGAAACAGGTAAATATCGACAAGGAATTACAAAGAATACCAAATTTCCGTGACAGAGGGCAATAACTGCTATATCCGACATGCTTTATGATATACATCAATATGAGTGGTAGCCCGAAACAGGTGAACATCGACAAGGAATTACAAAGAATACCAAATTGCTGTTACAGAGGGCAATAACTGCTATATCCGACATTCTTTATGATATACATCAATAAAAGTGGTAGCCAGAAACAGGTGAATATCGACAAGGAATTACAAAGAATACCAATTTGCATTACAGAGGGCAATTACTGCTATATCCGACATTCTTTATGATATACATCAATAAAACTAGTAGCCAGAAACAGGTGAACATCGACAAGGAATTACAAAGAATACCAAATTGCTGTGACAGAGGGCAATAACTGCTATATCTTACATTCTTTATGACATACATCAATAAAAGTGGTAGCCAGAAACATGTGAATATCGACAAGGAATTAAAAGAATACCAAATTTCTGTGACAGAGGGCCATAACTGCTATATCCGACATTCTTTATGATATACATCAATATAAATGGTAGCCAGAAACAGGTGAACATCGTCAAGGAATTACAAAGAATACCAAATTGCTGTGACAGAGGGCAATAACTGCTATATCCGACATTCTTTATGATATACATCAATATAAGTGGTAGCCAGAAACAGGTGAATATCGACAAGGAATTACAAAGAATACCAAATTTCTGTGACAGAGGGCAATAACTGCTATATCCGACATTCTTTATGATATACATCAATAAAAGATGTAGCCAGAAACAGGTGAACATCGACAAGGAATTACAAAGAATACCAAATTGCTGTTACAGAGGGCAATAACTGCTATATCCGACATTCTTTATGATATACATCAATAAAAGTGGTAGCCAGAAACAGGTGAATATCGACAAGGAATTACAAAGAATACCAAATTGCTGTTACAGAGGGCAATTACTGCTATATCCGACATTCTTTATGATATACATCAATAAAAGTGGTAGCCAGAAACAGGTGAACATCGACAAGGAATTACAAAGAATACCAAATTGCTGTGACAGAGGGCAATAACTGCTATATCCGACATTCTTTATGACATACATCAATAAAAGTGGTAGCCAGAAACAGGTGAATATCGACAAGGAATTAAAAGAATACCAAATTTCTGTGACAGAGGGCCATAACTGCTATATCCGACATTCTTTATGATATACATCAATATAAATGGTAGCCAGAAACAGGTGAACATCGTCAAGGAATTACACAGAATACCAAATTGCTGTGACAGAGGGCAATAACTGCTATATCCGACATTCTTTATGATATACATCAATATAAGTGGTAGCCAGAAACAGGTGAATATCGACAAGGAATTACAAAGAATACCAGATTTCTGTGACAGAGAGCAATAACTGCTATATCCGACATTCTTTATGATATACATCAATAAAAGTGGTAGCCAGAAACAGGTGAATATCGACAAGGAATTACAAAGAATACCAAATTGCTGTGACAGAGGGCAATAACTGCTATATCCGACAATCTTTATGATATACATCAATATAAGTGGTAGCCAGAAACAAGTGAATACCGACAGGAATTACAAAGATTACCAAATTGCTGTGACAGAGGGCAATAACTGCTATATCCGACATTCTTTATGATATACATCAATATAAGTGGTAGCCAGAAACACGTGAATATCGACAAGGAATTACAAAGAATACCAAATTGCTGTGACAGAGGGCAATAACTGCTATATCCGACATTCTTTATGATATACATCAATATAAGTGGTATCCAGAAACAGGTGAATATCGACAAGTAATTACAAAGATTACCAAATTGCTGTGACATAGGGCAATAACTGCTATATACGACATTCTTTATGATATATATCAATATAAATGGTAGCCAGAAGCACGTGAATATCGACAAGGAATTACAAAGATTACCAAATTGCTGTGACAGAGGGCAATAACTACTATATACGACATTCTTTATGATATATATCAATATAAATGGTAGCCAGAAACACGTGAATATCGACAAGGAATTACAAAGATTACCAATTGCTGTGACATAGGGCAATAACTGCTATATACGACATTCTTTATGATATATATCAATATAAATGGTAGCCAGAAACACGTGAATACCAACAGGAATTACAAAGATTACCAAATTGCTGTGACAGAGGGCAATTACTGCTATATCCGACATTCTTTATGATATACATCAATAAAAGTGGTAGCCAGAAACAGGTGAATATCGACAAGGAATTACAAAGAATACCAAATTGCTGTGACAGAGGGCAATAACTGCTATATCCGACATTCTTTATGATATACATCAATATAAGTGGTAGCCAGAATCAGGTGAATATCGACAAGGAATTACAAAGAATACCAAATTTCTGTGACAGAGGGCAAGAACTGCTATATCCGACATTCTTTATGACATACATCAATAAAAGTGGTAGCCAGAAACAGGTGAATATCGACAAGGAATTAAAAGAATACCAAATTGCTGTGACAGAGGGCCATAACTGCTATATCCGACATTCTTTATGATATACATCAATATAAATGGTAGCCAGAAACAGGTGAACATCGTCAAGGAATTACAAAGAATACCAAATTGCTGTGACAGAGGGCAATAACTGCTATATCCGACATTCTTTATGATATACATCAATATAAGTGGTAGCCAGAAACAGGTGAATATCGACAAGGAATTACAAAGAATACCAAATTTCTGTGACAGAGGGCAGTAACTGCTATATCCGACATTCTTTATGATATACATCAATAAAAGTGGTAGCCCGAAACAGGTGAACATCGACAAGGAATTACAAAGAATACCAAATTTCTGTGACAGAGGGCAGTAACTGCTATATCCGACATTCTTTATGATATACATCAATATGAGTGGTAGCCCGAAACAGGTGAACATCGACAAGGAATTACAAAGAATACCAAATTGCTGTTACAGAGGGCAGTAACTGCTATATCCGACATTCTTTATGATATACATCAATAAAAGTGGTAGCCAGAAACAGGTGAATATCGACAAGGAATTACAAAGAATACCAAATTGCTGTTACAGAGGGCAATTACTGCTATATCCGACATTCTTTATGATATACATCAATAAAAGTGGTAGCCAGAAACAGGTGAACATCGACAAGGAATTAAAAAGAATACCAAATTGCTGTGACAGAGGGCAATAACTGCTATATCCGACATTCTTTATGACATACATCAATAAAAGTGGTAGCCAGAAACAGGTGAATATCGACAAGGAATTAAAAGAATACCAAATTTCTGTGACAGAGGGCCATAACTGCTATATCCGACATTCTTTATGATATACATCAATATAAATGGTAGCCAGAAACAGGTGAACATCGTCAAGGAATTACACAGAATACCAAATTGCTGTGACAGAGGGCAATAACTGCTATATCCGGCATTCTTTATGATATACATCAATATAAGTGGTAGCCAGAAACAGGTGAATATCGACAAGGAATTACAAAGAATACCAAATTTCTGTGACAGAGGGCAATAACTGCTATATCCGACATTCTTTATGATATACATCAATAAAAGTGGTAGCCAGAAACAGGTGAATATCGACAAGGAATTACAAAGAATACCAAATTGCTGTGACAGAGGGCAATAACTGCTATATCCGACAATCTTTATGATATACATCAATATAAGTGGTAGCCAGAAACAAGTGAATACCGACAGGAATTACAAAGATTACCAAATTGCTGTGACAGAGGGCAATAACTGCTATATCCGACATTCTTTATGATATACATCAATATAAGTGGTAGCCAGAAACACGTGAATATCGACAAGGAATTACAAAGAATACCAAATTGCTGTGACAGAGGGCAATAACTGCTATATCCGACATTCTTTATGATATACATCAATATAAGTTGTATCCAGAAACAGGTGAATATCGACAAGTAATTACAAAGATTACCAAATTGCTGTGACATAGGGCAATAACTGCTATATACGACATTCTTTATGATATATATCAATATAAATGGTAGCCAGAAGCACGTGAATATCGACAAGGAATTACAAAGATTACCAAATTGCTGTGACAGAGGGCAATAACTACTATATACGACATTCTTTATGATATATATCAATATAAATGGTAGCCAGAAACACGTGAATATCGACAAGGAATTACAAAGATTACCAATTGCTGTGACATAGGGCAATAACTGCTATATACGATATTCTTTATGATATATATCAATATAAATGGTAGCCAGAAACACGTGAATACCAACAGGAATTACAAAGATTACCAAATTGCTGTGACAGAGGGCAATAACTGCTATATACGACATTCTTTATGATATATATCAATATAAATGGTAGCCAGAAACAGGTGAATATCGACAAGGAATTACAAAGAATACCAAATTGCTGTGACAGAGGGCAATAACTGTTATATCCGACATTCTTTATGATATACTTCAATAAAAGTGGTAGCCAGAAACAGCTGAATATCGACAAGGAATTACAAAGAATACCAAATTGCTGTGACAGAGGGCCATAGCTGCTATATACGACATTTTTTATGATATACATCAATAAAAGTGGTAGCCAGAAACAGGTGAATATCGACAAGGAATTACAAAGAATACCAACATGCTGTGACAGAGGGCCATAACTGCTATATCCGACATTCTTTATGATATACATCAATAAAAGTGGTAGCCAGAAACAGGTGAATATTGACAAGGAATTACAAAGAATACCAAATTGCTGTTACAGAGGGCAATAACTTCTATATCCGACATTCTTTATGATATACATCAATAAAAGTGGTAGCCAGAAACAGGTAAATATCGACAAGGAATTACAAAGAATACCAAATTGCTGTTACAGAGGGCAATTACTGCTATATCCGACATTCTTTATGATATACATCAATAAAAGATGTAGCCAGAAACAGGTGAACATCGACAAGGAATCACAAAGAATACCAAATTGCTGTTACAGAGGGCAATAACTGCTATATCCGACATTCTTTATGATATACATCAATAAAAGTGGTAGCCAGAAACAGGTGAATATCGACAAGGAATTACAAAGAATACCAAATTGCTGTTACAGAGGGCAATTACTGCTATATCCGACATTCTTTATGATATACATCAATAAAAGTGGTAGCCAGAAACAGGTGAATATCGACAAGGAATTACAAAGAATACCAAATTGCTGTTACAGAGGGCAATTACTGCTATATCCGACATTCTTTATGATATACATCAATAAAAGTGGTAGCCAGAAACAGGTGAACATCGACAAGGAATTACAAAGAATACCAAATTGCTGTTACAGAGGGCAATAACTGCTATATCCGACATTCTTTATGATATACATCAATAAAAGTGGTAGCCAGAAACAGGTGAATATCGACAAGGAATTACAAAGAATACCAAATTGCTGTTACAGAGGGCAATTACTGCTATATCCGACATTCTTTATGATATACATCAATAAAAGTGGTAGCCAGAAACTGGTGAATATCGACAAGGAATTACAAAGAATACCAAATTGCTGTTACAGAGGGCAATTACTGCTATATCCGACATTCTTTATGATATACATCAATAAAAGTGGTAGCCAGAAACAGGTGAATATCGACAAGGAATTACAAAGATTACCAAATTGCTGTTACAGAGGGCAATTACTGCTATATCCGACATTCTTTATGATATACATCAATAAAAGTGGTAGCCAGAAACAGGTGAATATCGACAAGGAATTACAAAGAATACCAAATTGCTGTTACAGAGGGCAATTACTGCTATATCCGACATTCTTTATGATATACATCAATAAAAGTGGTAGCCAGAAACAGGTGAACATCGACAAGGAATTACAAAGAATACCAAATTGCTGTGACACAGGTCAATAACTGCTATATCCGACATTCTTTATGATATACATCAATAAAAGTGGTAGCCAGAAACAGGTGAATATCGACAAGGAATTACAAAGAATACCAAATTGCTGTTACAGAGGGCAATTACTGCTATATCCGACATTCTTTATGATATACATCAATAAAAGTGGTAGCCAGAAACAGGTGAATATCGACAAGGAATTACAAAGAATACCAAATTTCTGTGACAGAGGGCCATAACTGCTATATCCGACATTCTTTATGATATACATCAATATAAATGGTAGCCAGAAACAGGTGAACATCGACAAGGAATTACAAAGAATACCAAATTGCTGTGACAGAGGGCAATAACTGCTATATCCGACATTCTTTATGATATACATCAATATAAATGGTAGCCAGAAACAGGTGAATATCGACAAGGAATTACAAAGAATACCAAATTTCTGTGACAGAGGTCAATAACTGCTATATCCGACATTCTTTATGATAGACATCAATATGAGTGGTAGCCCGAAACAGGTGAACATCGACAAGGAATTACAAAGAATACCAAATTGCTGTGACAGAGGAAAATAACTGCTATATCTGACATTCTTTATGATATACATCAATATAAGTGGTAGCCAGAAACAGGTGAACATCGACAAGGAATTACAAAGAATACCAAATTGCTGTGACAGAGGGCAATAACTGCTATATCCGATATTCTTTATGATATACATCAATATAAGTGGTAGTCAGAAACAGGTGAACATCGACAAGGAATTACAAAGAATACCAAATTGCTGTGACATAGGGCAATAACTGCTATATCTGACATTCTTTATGATATACATCAATAAAAATGGTAGCCAGAAACAGGTGAACATCGACAAGGAATTACAAAGAATACCAAATTGCTGTGACAGAGGGCAATTACTGCTATATCCGACATTCTTTATGATATACATCAATAAAAGTGGTAGCCAGAAACAGGTGAACATCGACAAGGAATTACAAAGAATACCAAATTGCTGTGACAGAGGGCAATAACTGCTATATCCCACATTCTTTATGATATACATCAATAAAAGTGGTAGCCAGAAACAGGTGAATATCGACAAGTAATTACAAAGAATACCAAATTGCTGTGACAGAGGGCAATAACTGCTATATCCGACATTCTTTATGATATACATCAATATAAATGGTAGCCAGAAACAGGTGAATATCGACAAGGAATTACAAAGAATACCAAATATCTGTGACATAGGGCAATAACTGCTATATACGACATTCTTTATGATATACATCAATATAAATGGTAGCCAGAAACAGGTGAACATCGACAAGGAATTACAAAGAATACCAAATTGCTGTGACAGAGGGCAATAACTGCTATATCTGACATTCTTTATGATATACATCAATATAAATGGTAGCCAGAAACAGGTGAACATCGACAAGGAATTACAAAGAATACCAAATTGCTGTGACAGAGGGCAATAACTGCTATATCCGATATTCTTTATGATATACATCAATATAAGTGGTAGTCAGAATCAGGTGAACATCGACAAGGAATTACAAAGAATACCAAAGTGCTGTGACATAGGGCAATAACTGCTATATCTGACATTCTTTATGATATACATCAATATAAGTGGTAGCCAGAAACAGGTGAACATCGACAAGGAATTACAAAGAATACCAAATTGCTGTGACAGAGGGCAATAACTGCTATATCCGATATTCTTTATGATATACATCAATATAAGTGGTAGTCAGAAACAGGTGAACATCGACAAGGAATTACAAAGAATACCAAATTGCTGTGACATAGGGCAATAACTGCTATATCTGACATTCTTTATGATATACATCAATATAAGTGGTAGTCAGAAACAGGTGAACATCGACAAGGAATTACAAAGAATACCAAATTGCTGTGACAGAGGGCAATAACTGCTATATCTGACATTCTTTATGATATACATCAATATAAATGGTGGCCAGAAACAGGTGAACATCGACAAGGAATTACAAAGAATACCAAATTGCTGTGACAGAGGGCAATAACTGCTATATCCGACATTCTTTATGATATACATCAATATAAGTGGTAGTCAGAAACAGGTGAACATCGACAAGGAATTACAAAGAATACCAAATTGCTGTGACAGAGGGCAATAACTGCTATGTCCGACATTCTTTATGATATACATCAATATAAATGGTAGCCAGAAACAGGTGAACATCGACAAGGAATTACAAAGAATACCAAATTGCTGTGACAGAGGGCAATAACTGCTATATCTGACATTCTTTATGATATACATCAATATAAATGGTAGCCAGAAACAGGTGAATATCGACAAGGAATTACAAAGAATACCAAATTTCTGTGACATAGGGCAATAGCTGCTATATCTGACATTATTTATGATATACATCAATATAAGTGGTAGCCAGAAACACGTGAATATCGACAAGGAATTACAAAGAATACCAAATTGCTGTGACAGAGGTCAATTACTGCAATATCCGACATTTATGATATACATCAATAAAGCTGGTAGCCAGAAACAGGTGAATTTCGAAAAGGAATTACAAAGAATACCAAATTGCTGTGACAGAGGGCAATAACTGCTATATCCGACATTCTTTGTGATATACATCAATAAAGGTGGTAGCCAGAAACAGGTGAATATCGACAAGGAATTACAAAGAATACCAAATTGCTGTGTTAGAGAGCAATAACTGCAATATCCGACATTTATGATATACATCAATAAAAGTGGTAGCCAGAAACAGGTGAACATCGACAAGGAATTACAAAGAATACCAAATTGCTGTGGCAGAGGGCAATAACTGCTATATCCGACATTCTTTGTGATATACATCAATAAAAATGGTAGCCGGAAACAGGTGAACGTCGACAAGGAATTACAAAGAATACCAAATTGCTGTGACAGAGGGCAATTACTGCTATATCCGACATTCTTTATGATATACATCAATAAAAGTGGTAGCCAGAAACAGGTGAACATCGACAAGGAATTACAAAGAATACCAAATTGCTGTGACAGAGGGCAATAACTGCTATATCCAACATTCTTTATGATATACATCAATAAAAGTGGTAGCCAGAAACAGGTGAATATCGACAAGTAATTACAAAGAATACCAAATTGCTGTGACAGAGGGCAATAACTGCTATATCCGACATTCTTTATGATATACATCAATATAAATGGTAGCCAGAAACAGGTGAATATCGACAAGGAATTACAAAGAATACCAAATATCTGTGACATAGGGCAATAACTGCTATATACGACATTCTTTATGATATACATCAATATAAATGGTAGCCAGAAAAAGGTGAACATCGACAAGGAATTACAAAGAATACCAAATTGCTGTGACAGAGGGCAATAACTGCTATATCTGACATTCTTTATGATATACATCAATATAAATGGTAGCCAGAAACAGGTGAACATCGACAAGGAATTACAGAGAATACCAAATTGCTGTGACAGAGGGCAATAACTGCTATATCCGATATTCTTTATGATATACATCAATATAAGTGGTAGTCAGAATCAGGTGAACATCGACAAGGAATTACAAAGAATACCAAATTGCTGTGACATAGGGCAATAACTGCTATATCTGACATTCTTTATGATATACATCAATATAAGTGGTAGCCAGAAGCAGGTGAACATCGACAAGGAATTATAAAGAATACCAAATTGCTGTGACAGAGGGCAATAACTGCTATATCCGATATTCTTTATGATATACATCAATATAAGTGGTAGTCAGAAACAGGTGAACATCGACAAGGAATTACAAAGAATACCAAATTGCTGTGACATAGGGCAATAACTGCTATATCTGACATTCTTTATGATATACATCAATATAAGTGGTAGTCAGAAACAGGTGAACATCGACAAGGAATTACAAAGAATACCAAATTGCTGTGACAGAGGGCAATAACTGCTATATCTGACATTCTTTATGATATACATCAATATAAATGGTAGCCAGAAACAGGTGAACATCGACAAGGAATTACAAAGAATACCAAATTGCTGTGACAGAGGGCAATAACTGCTATATCCGACATTCTTTATGATATACATCAATATAAGTGGTAGTCAGAAACAGGTGAACATCGACAAGGAATTACAAAGAATACCAAATTGCTGTGACAGAGGGCAATAACTGCTATATCCGACATTCTTTATGATATACATCAATATAAATGGTAGCCAGAAACAGGTGAACATCGACAAGGAATTACAAAGAATACCAAATTGCTGTGACAGAGGGCAATAACTGCTATATCTGACATTCTTTATGATATACATCAATATAAATGGTAGCCAGAAACAGGTGAATATCGACAAGGAATTACAAAGAATACCAAATTTCTGTGACATAGGGCAATAGCTGCTATATCTGACATTATTTATGATATACATCAATATAAGTGGTAGCCAGAAACACGTGAATATCGACAAGGAATTACAAAGAATACCAAATTGCTGTGACAGAGGTCAATTACTGCAATATCCGACATTTATGATATACATCAATAAAACTGGTAGCCAGAAACAGGTGAATTTCGAAAAGGAATTACAAAGAATACCAAATTGCTGTGACAGAGGGCAATAACTGCTATATCCGACATTCTTTGTGATATACATCAATAAAGGTGGTAGCCAGAAACAGGTGAATATCGACAAGGAATTACAAAGAATACCAAATTGCTGTGTTAGAGAGCAATAACTGCAATATCCGACATTTATGATATACATCAATAAAAGTGGTAGCCAGAAACAGGTGAATTTCGAAAAGGAATTACAAAGAATACCAAATTGCTATGGCAGAGGGCAATAACTGCTATATCCGACATTCTTTGTGATATACATCAATAAATGTGGTTGCCAGAAACAGGTGAATATCGACAAGGAATTACAAAGAATACCAAATTGCTGTGTTAGAGGGCAATAACTGCTATATCCGACATTCTTTATGATATACATCAATAAAGGTGGTAGCCAGAAACAGGTGAATTTCGAAAAGGAATTACAAAGAATACCAAATTGCTGTGTTAGAGGGCAATAACTGCTATATCCGACATTCTTTATGATATACATAAATATAAGTGGTAGCCAGAAACAGGTGAATACCGATAGGAATTACAAAGATTACCAAACTGCTGTGACAGAGGGCAATAACTGCAATATCTTACATTCTTTATGATATACATAAATATAAGTGGTAGCCAGAAACAGGTGAATATCGACTAGAAATTACAAAGAATGCGAATGTGTTGAGCCAATGGAAATTATGTGCTATCTCCGAAATTCTTTACGACATAAATTAATATAAGTGGTAGCCAGAAACAACTGAATATCGCTAGGTATTACAAAGAATATAAATGTCCTGGGCAAGTGGACAGTAACTGTTATATCCGTCATTCTTTATGGTATAAATCAATCTATGTGGTAGCCAGAAACAAGTGAATATCGGCAGGACTTACAAATAATACGAAATTGCTCTGCATGTAGGCAATTACTGCCATTTCCGAAATTCCTTACGATACAGATCAATATTTGTGGTAGCCAGAAACAAGTGAATATCGCCAGGAACTACAAAGAGTACCAAACTGGTGTGCATGTGAACAATAACTGCTATATGCGGCATACTTTATGATATAAATCAATGTAAGTGGTTGCCAGAAACAAGTGAATATCGGCTGTTATTACAAAGAATACTAAAATTCTGTGCATATGGACAATAGCTGCTATTTCCCAAATTCCTTACAATGTAAATCAATATATGTGGTGGCCCGAAACAAGTCAATTGCGACACGAATCATAAAGAATACAAACGTCCTGTGCAATTGGACAATGTCTGCTATATCCGACTTTCTTGATGATACAAATTAATATGTGGTAGACAGAAACAAGTGAATATTGGCATTAATTACAAACAATACCAAAGTGTTGGGCAAGTGCACAGTACCCTGCTATTTCCGAAATTATTTACGATATAAATCGATATAAATGTTAGCAGAAACATGTGAATATCGACAGGAATTATAATGAATACCATAATCCGCTGCAACTGGACAGAAACTGTCATATTCGAAATTCTGTACGATAGAAGTTAATATAAGTGGTAGCCAGAAACAAATGAATATCGGCAGGAATTACAAAGAGTACCAAAGTGTTGTGCATTTGTACAACAACTGCTATTTCCAAAATTACTTACGACATAATTTAATATAATTCGTAGCTGGAAACAAGTTAATATCGACAGGAATTACAAAGAATACCGAAGTCCGCTGCAAGTGGACTGTAACTGGAATATCCGAAATTCCTTAGGATATAAATCAATATAAGTAATAGCCAGAAACAAGTGAATATGGACGGGAATTTCAAAGAATACCAAATAACTGTGCAATAGGACAATAACTGCTATATCCGACATTCTTTTGTGACATAAATGAATATAAGTAATAGCCAGAAACAAGTGAATATGGACGGGAATGACAAAGAACCAAATTACTGTGAATACAAGTAATAGACAGAAACAAGTGAATATGGACGGGAATGACAAAGAACCATATTAGTGTGCAATAGGACAATAACTGCTATATCCGACATTCTTTATGACATATATGAATATAAGTAATAGCCATAAACAAGTGAATATTGACCGTTATTACAACGAATAAAGTGCTGTGCAATTGGGTAATTACTGCTATTTCCGACATTCTTTACGATATAAATCGATATATGTGATAGCCAGAAACAAGTGAATAATGACAGGAATTGCAAAGAATACCAAAATCCGCTGCAGGTGGACAGTAACTGTTATATCCCAAATTCCCCAGGATATAAGTTATAATAAGTAATAGACAGAAACAAGTGAATATTGGCGGGAATGACAAAGGATATCAAATTACTGTGTAATAATGCAATAACTGATATATCCGATATTCGTTACGATATAAATCGATATATGTGGTAGTCAGAAGCTAGAGAAATCGGCAGGAATTACGAGTAATACCAAAGTGCTGTCAATGTAGTCAATAACAGCTATTTCCGAAGTTCTTTACGATATAAGTCAATGTAAGTGGTAGACAGAAGCTAGTGAATATTGGCAGGAAATACAAAGAATACCAAACGTTCAAGTGGTCATTAAATGCTATTTCCGAAATCTTTCCAATATAAATCAATATATGTGGCAGACCGAATCAAGTGAATATCAACAGGAATTGCAAATAGTACCAAAGTGCTGTGCATGTAAAAATACCTGCTATTTCCTAAGTTCTTTACGATGTATATCAATGTAAGTGGTAGCCAGAAACAAGTGAATATCAACAGGAAGCAGTTGAGCAGGTGCCCAATAACTACTATTACCGAAATTCTTTGCGATATGAGTCAATATAAGTGGTAGCCAGAATCATGTGAATGTCGGCATTAATTGCAAACAATACCAAATTGTTGGGCAAGCGCACAATTACTGGTATTTCCGAAATAATATACGATATAAATCAATATATGTGGTGGCCAGAAACAAGTGAATATAGGCAGGAATTACACAGAATACCAGAAGACCACTGCAAGTGTACAATAACTGCTATTTCCGAAATTCTTTACAATACAAATCAATATAGGTGGTAGCCATAAACAAGTGAATATCGTCATTAATTACAAAGAATACGAAAGTTTTGGGCAAGTGCACAATACCTGCTATTTGCGAAATGATTTATGATATAAATCAATATAAGTGGTAGCCAGAAATAAGTGAATAGAGACTAGAATTACAAAGAATACCAAATTGTTGTGCAAGTGGGCAGTAACTGATATTTCAGAAATTCTTTACGTTAAAAATCAATATAAATGTTGGCCACAAACCAGTGAATACCCACAGGAATTAGAAGGAATACCATAGCTCTGTGTAACTGGACAGTAACTGATATATCCGAAATTCTTTATGATATAAATCAATAAAAGTGTTAGCCAGAAACAAGTGAATATCGACAGGAATTACAAAGAATACCAAAGTCCTCTGCAAGTGGAAAATAGATGCTATTTCCTAAATTCTTTACGATATAAATCAATATAAGTGGTAGCTAGAAACAAGTGAATATTGGCACGAATTACAAAGAATACGAATGTGTTTAGCAGGTGGGCAATAACTGCTATTTCCGAAATCCTTTACGATATACATGAATGTAACTGGTAGCCAGAGTCAAGTCAGTATCGGCAGGATTTACAAAGAAATAATAAGTGTTGAGCAAGTGGGCAGGAACTGATATTTCCAATATAATTTATGACATAAATCTATATAAATCTTAGACACAAACAAGTGAATATCAGAACTAATTACAAACAATACCAAAGTGTTGGACAAGTACACTATACCCGCTATTTCCGAAATTATTTACGATATAAGTTAATATAAGTTGTAGCCAGGAACAAGTGAATATCGACAGGAATTACAAAGAATACCATAGTCCAGTGCAACTGGACAATAACTGCTATATCCGAAATTCTTTACGATAAAAATCAATGTAAGTGGTAGCCTGTAAGAATTTAATATAGAAAGGTATTACAAAAAATAACACAGTGCTGTGCATATGGAAAACTGCTATTTCCGAAATTATTTACGGTATAAATCAATATAAGTGGTAGCCAGAAACAAGTGAATATCGACAGGAATTACAATGAAAACCAAAGTGCTGTGCAAGTGGGAAATCACTGCTGTTTCCGAAATTCTTTACGATATAAATCGATATCAGTGGTGGGTAGAAACAAGTGAATATCGGCAGGAATCCTATTTTTATTCTCTTTTAATTGCCAATAAAATTGAATCCAATTTACATAGCTTGAAAACTACAACATTGACGATTAATTTGTCACTATTCAATATAATCTCCGTCCTTTTTCACAGTTTTTGTCCACCTATTAACTAGGGCATGTATTCCAGTGTGATAAAACACACGGGCTTGCTTCCTAAGCCATTGACGCACGGACGTTTTCACAGCCTCCTCATCTTCAAAATGAATTCCACGATGAGCTTCCTTTAGTGGCCCGAACAGATGGAAGTCTGATGGTTGCTACCCAACGTCAACAAGCTTTTCAGTATCCCAGTTGCTGAATAATCGTCATCACACTGCCTTTACTGAGGGAGGTAATGCGACATAATTCACCTGTTGTTACCCGGCGATCACCATGAATGATATCGTCGACTTGCTGAATGCTGCATGGAGAGACTGCAGGCACCGGCCTGCCGCTTCGCTTTACATCTGCCAATGGTGTTTGCCCTTCAGCTTCGTTACAGCGACGAACCCATCGTCTAACAGTGTTGACATCCAACGTTGCATCACCATACACATTTTTTAGCCTTTCGTAAATGCGAATTGGCGTTTCACCTTTCGCAGTCAAAAATTCAATCACAGAACGCAGTCTAATACGAATGTCGATGTCAGCCATTTTACAAGATGATGCAGTGCTGCCACCTATTGACTTAGGAAGTTACTACTGCAGGGGATTGGAGAAGGTTTGAGGAACTGCGCCAAATTCAAAGTATTCACACAACTTACTTATTTAAGGGAAAAAAATTAGGGAGAATTACCTTTTGAACCATCCTCGTATATCTGCACGAGTCACCAAGAGAGAAACGCCTGTTTTAGAGAGAGCGCTGCATTTCTCGTCAACCAAGTAGGTATACCGAACTTTGAATTGAGTGTTGTGCAATCAACAAACTGAAAGTGAGACATTTCCATCATTTAAGTATTACGGAAAAAGAAGACACAATCAAAGCAGGGTCCCGAGCATTCTTTAAATGTAGCCACCAATATTAAAAATGTTTGAGACATTTGAGTGATAAAATGTATGAAAGTGAAGCATGGCTCTGTGGGTGCAGGACCCCACACCTACATTTAGCTTGTTGGTCATGTCTTTGATTTTCTAAAGAAAAGTCAGTTTGGACAGCAGGAGGATATGGCGATTTGAAAAGCATATATAAAGCAGTAAAAGAATATTTCTGCGATCACATTATTTGCGAGAAAGAACTAAAATTGTTATGTAAAGCAGGAGAATAGACTTTTTTTAGGTCATCAATATAAATTATTGACGTAGCAACATAACATGAAAGTTAGAAAAAACAGAGATTGTCGTACTTCGTAAAGAGCTGTCTGCCTATAGGAAAAACAAGAGCTTGCGCTTCGTAGCCGCATTGAGAGTGCCGAATCATCTAATAGAGGAACATTTACTGAATATACAAATAAACTCACGGAGTATAACATATCAAAACGAGCACCTGGAACAGTCCACTGTACTTCGTGCCAGCTTGACAGAATATCAGAACGAGTTGATTTCCATCATTGGCACAGCAATGACCAGCAAAATTAGAAAATAAGTTTCTGAGACATCCTTTGTTTCTCTAATGTTAGATTAAACTTCTGATGATAGCCAGATTTTCTTTCATTCGCGTCGTCATCATTATCAATATCACCATTATCATTAGATATCAATGACCCTACCCTAGCCCACCCAGCACGCGACGCCACGCTATTCTTGTATATTTACTTTACTCTTTAAACTGATATTCACAACTATAAGAAAGCTACATCTACATATCCTTTATCCACAGTGAATCACAAAAGCCAGTTTTTAAATCAGGTTGAATATAGCTTTGTGGTAAATATAGCGCTTCACAGAGGTTCTTCTTTCATGGAATCAATTTTTAACAGTTACTAATTCCCCCTGGCTGACTTCTGGTGTGGCTCACTTTGTGTTAACGGTCCGTCTTACTGTACAATAAATACCCCAGATAAAGAAAAGGGCAGATTGAAGCAGTCACCAGATATTTTATTCATTATAGATAGTATAGGTAGCTAACACATCCGACCAACTGTGATGATTTAAGTCGAGGGAGGACGATGTTTTATTCATTGAGGAGAACACACGAAGGGGTGGGTTCAGTTGATGGTTGAGGGGACAACGTTCATTTAAGGCAAAGCTTTGTGCTATTTTCTCAGGGGTCACAAAACCGCCATTGTGATTATCGCCGTTATTTTTACATTGATAGTAACTGACTTACAGAGATAGAGCTTGTTCTTGAATAGTCCAATTATGCATGCAGATAAATGACGAATACTAGCACTAAAATATCAAACGAGCTGGTGAGGCAAACACTCATTAAATTCGCAATAATATTTCTGGATACAAAACATGTTTACTCTGGGTTTATATAATACACTGTCGATATCAATAGTCAATACATATCAATGCATTTTTATGAACCCCAAATAATAAAATTGTAACTTTATTTGTGTTCGTAGAAGTTATGTTAAAGGAGCAAATAAATCCAAAAGTCGACTGGTTAAAATTTATTTCTCGAGAGACTAAACTATATTACTATGGCTACACTTCAAATCATTCGCTGTCATTCAAAGCTCTTGCTTTTGAAAATGTTTCATTAGAATAAAAGATTATTGATTTCAAATAAGGGTATTCCAGGAACTGAATTATAGTTTTGTATCTTGTGGTAAGTTTTAGAGGTTTTCACAATATAAACTTCGTAATACCCTCATACAGGCTTAACTTGGAAACTGAAATTAAACTGAAAAATGTGATGCTATAAGCGGACTTGAACTATGGATTTTCAGTTTTCCGCGCTGTTGATCCAGTCAACTGAGCATTCGTTGCAATATATTGGCACGACCCTAATTTCTCCGACCTTCCTTCTTCCGAGAAATTATAAAGGCATTCATTTTGAGACACCATATTTCAGTGAAGAAATTTCAATTTCATAGGTACTTTAATTCCTCTTTTTCACAATTAACCAACTATTAGGACAATCAATGACGACCATGAGCTATAGACTTTAGGCTGTCAACCAGAGCCTAGAACGGCATGTGTGTAGAAACAATTTATTTTGAAGTAGAGTACTAAAGCGTAGTACAATGGTGTGGGATTTCTCTTGGGGAGGCCTTCTGGTGTAGTATGGCAGGATGGTTAAAGATTGCGTGTTAGTGAGCAGGAGTACTCTCTCAGGGCCCAGCAGTTCTCACCAGTCAATTAAAAGTCCTGCTTCAATTTCATGCGGATTGTTTATCCCCACAGATCTTACTTGTGTAATTGCTCGGCTTTTCTCACTTGCTCTCACACTCGTTGCGTCACGTTGTTTGAGAATACTTAGTCCCACCACATTTGAAATCTAACTCCACTTTTAACCTCGCCATCTGATATTAAACTTCTCCCTTTCGTTGTAATCAACCGAGTGACGCTTCTCACTACGCCCTACTCTCGGCTTCTTCCTATATTTGTTTGTCTATCTCCACCCATTTTCTATTTGTTCTCTATTTCACGACTATCACGTGGTTTACGCTACGTTTCATTGGGGGAGTTTACTTCTACGATTTTACCTTATTGGCCATTTCCATTCACCTTCAACTGTGCAGCAGTCACGGGTCCAACCACTAAAGTCCTATGACCCCTTGGCGTCATAAAGGAACAGCATCCTGCCTCTATATATTTTCCTTAAACCTCGCTATTGTCTGAGGCTCCATGCTGGCGAAGGAATTTTGGGTTTCTATTGTCCTATTGTTTACGTATCCGGCCTCATCTGCCCGTTCTAAATTAAGGCAACTTTTTCCCTGTATTTATTTCATTTACACCTTATTTGTTATAATATTCCTTTTGCCTTATTTCTTATATCATATATTCCCAATTGCTTATTAATAATTTATATGGTTTTATCATCCCTTTCTTACACTCTTCTATCGGAAACCTGTGGTTTCCGCTTCAACACGTAGGCTGACATGCAATTATGGTGTTAGAAGTATCGTCAGTGAAACCAGCTACAATTCCTGATTTCTTCTACGTGGAAAGATAGGCAACTATAAATTAGCCTCATTTCCCCTGTGGAGGGTTTCATGTCTTTTTGGAAAGTTCAAAAAATCCTAAACATTGTGGTAGATTAGATTAGACTAAAATTATGGTTCTTGTCGTTAATTTTAATCTCTCAACAGCGTGACTAAAAAATCAAGAGTAAGGCCGTAGAATTAATGTCTATGTATATGTATGTGCATCCACGTTTAATTTAATTTGATAATTTTATATATTTTAAAATTGTTCTAGTGGCAACAAGGCCATATCCCCAGATGCGGAACGAGTGCCTTAATACATGGCGCATTCGCTGAGAATATCTTGCCGTTCCTCTCCCTTTGTTGCAGAAAATGCATGTTCTTTGCCATCTTATGGAGATGCTCCTGAAGATGGTCATTATTATCAATATATAGACCAGTAATTTACAGATATTGTGTCTTGGTTGGTTCATGAAATCAAAAGTCCAGGCTGCAAACATTAAAAATTGCACTTTGTTTCCGTAGAAATACGCTTCGTACACATACACAATATAACATACAAGGTCAACAAACACAGCTGTTTACCCGCACGCGTTCAATTACCGACTGACTCCTCTTTGGCGGGCGGGCTGCCTTTTTATAGTTTAATAACATTCCAGAAATTTCTCAAACAATCGAAACCCGCTAGAACAAAGGCGAACTCTCGAGAAATCCGTCTCCTTCTCCCCCGCCGTTTCGGCGAGCTTTTATCTACACACTGCACTGGACATCCCTTTGAATGCCTTGCCGCCTCGATCAACAATGGCCTGGCGACATTATCAATTCCTTTGGTTAACGTAGTAAGTCCTTTGTTTCTTTTAGCCGAATTGGCTATTAACTATTTGGAATGATTGACCCCTATATGTAAATTCTACAGTTTATTTCCGCCATCGTGTTCTTAGTGTTTATCACCTCCTTTATACAGGATACCTAGACACCAAAATGGTCAGAAACTAATAAATGTAGTTGAACCTACCTGTTTTGTGAGGCAAACTTTAGTTTTATTCCCATAAAGTCCCTCAGTTTTGGAAACTAAATCACATGAAGTCTGTTATCGTTTATTGAGAACTTGTAGATATTCCAAAACTAACCGTGACTCAACAGTATAACTGAATACCGTTAAAGTTGCTTGACTGACAATTTGTAGATACAGTTGGCTTAAAATATGTTTTGATATTTTGATAGGCAGAGGTTTTTATATCATAATTTTATGGCATAAAATGAATGGGCCTGGGCCTTTGTTTTAGACAGAGAGACCCTCGAATTACATCTACTTCAGCTTTCGTATTAACATTTGTTTCATTTTTGTTCCGTTTGAGAGTTCATTTTCAATGTCAGATTTTCCAATACTCATAAGGTACGTTCGAGTAAAAGGCCTTTAAAGGAGTAATTAAAGTTGGTTTTCTTCGACATAAAGTCAACCAGATATTGATTTGACCTGTAAAGTCTCTAGCTTTGAAGGATTGGTACTTTTGTAGTCTTAAGGCAATAGCTAGCAGAACCTCTTTAATGTAGTGGAGTGACATTTGTAGCATTGCCTCAATGACTTCAATTAGACAGGCAGCAAATATCGTCTGTACTTCATAGGCAAACTAGCAGTTAGGCCACACACTAGTCAGATAGAAGCGACTATAAGAATTATTATCGTCTTGTATACCCACAGAAATACCTTGGGTATCATCCCTGTTAGTCTGCACCAAGTACTCATTGTTGCTAGGGCTCTATTACAAACTCATCCTAATTGCAGTTTCCAAGGGTCTCACCCAACAGAGCTTTTAAATATTTAACTTGGTTTTAAAATATTTTCACATTGTTTTGAAACATTAATTTTCCTTTGAAAGGTACTATTATATTTCCTGGATTTCCTCTTAAACACTAATTTATATACTGTCATCTAATTATCGGAAGGCCCGACCAGCTAGCAGCCGGGTAGGCGATAGGAGGCATTGAGACCACGCCAACTCATTTGTCTTGCAGCGCTAACAAGGAGGATGGTTGCAAAAACATCGTTAGCCATCTCTTTGCCCCTCCTTGACGTCTGGAGCCTTCAGGATGATTCGCTGAACCGCGAGACGTCCAGAAACAGCGATATTCCTATAAAAAGGGGCTGCAGTTGGTGAGTCAGTTCAGTTCTTGGCGAGCAGCCGTGAGGAGCGCCGCGTGAGTGAACGGACCGGAAGACTGTACGTGCATCAGAGGAGTTGTAAGTAATTGTGAGTGTAGAGTGGACCTGTGACAGACGAACTGACGAATTGTAATTGTGTGCATTACGTAATTCTGTGCAATCGACAAGTGTTCCAACTGTAATTCGGTGGAAATAAAGAACATTTTGAGTTTGTGCAATCGGACTTTTAATTTCACGAATCCACAAAGTCACAATACCTTCTTAAACTATATCTTGGCTATTTTGTAATAACTCTGACCGCATGAACTCAAGTTTGTAACGACATGTTTTAGTTAGAAATTTTTATATGAATATCTAGTTGTAAACTCTTGTTTTCTGATATGAATATTAGTGGGCCATGTAATGACAATATAAAGAATCTATGTGTAATTTTGTGATTGGGCGTAGGAATAATTCTATTAGGTATTGTGATGACGTAACAGTAAATCGGCCAATCATAAAATTAATTGAGGAGTAACGATAGTTACGGAAAATCAATTATCTTTATAGATATATGTTCTTTAATCTTGTTTCATGATGATGGAAAAATGTCGCGGTGAATATAAAAGTTTTGTAACGGAAAATCAATAAACTTCAAAAAGAGTTATTCGGTATTGGTAATAGTGATGAGTGGACGTGCAAAAGTGAGGAATTTTAAGTAATTAACAGAAATTATGTTATACTTAAAAATAAGGATTTATCGATGTGTTGGAGGTCACCTACAGAGATTGACTAAGAAAGAAAGTTCGAGTAAAATGTAATCCAGATTATACAATTAAATTATACATTACGAAATCGGAGTCATATAAAATTATTTCTTACACTAAAAATCCACACCTCAAAATAAGGGATCTCATGACTCTTATTTAATCAAATTCAATTCAAACGATACATGTAGTGACCTGAAGAAACTGAATCGCACAAACTGACGACATGGAAAAGAATTGCGCTCGTAGCGAAGTAATACCGCTACATATTTCGCCCGAACGTGTGGCTGATTAAGCTGGAGAAACAATTATGACAATAGTCAGCAGCATCTGGAAATGCCTTACTTGTTAAAAATAAGAGTTTTGATCTCCGCCATCAATACTATCCCTATTTTTGATGAGTAACATATAAAGGAAGGATGACTGTCCTCACTCTACAGTGTAAGAATGAGTTGCCTACTAAATTTGAAGTTAATGAAATTAGGAGTCATGAAGTACCTTCTCTTAACCCCGAATTTCGATTAGCACATCCATCTCGATGTGTTACAGTTTAGCTTATGGTCAGCTTACAGTCAAAGGTAGTTACGTGGCGCAGTAAACTGTGCCAAAAACAATCACCAGGTAGTGAACCAGAACTATTGTCGTAGGCTATAGAAATGTTTTATTTAATAACATTCCAACTACTTCCTTCACTGTCTTTCCCCATGTCCTCGCGAATGATCGTTTGTAAGTGTCAGTTCATTTATTTTTATTTTCCACCGTTTGTCATTAGTATATTCATCTACATCTCCCAAATTTCATTTCAATTCTGCCTATTATTGACTCTGCATTATTTCACATTAGGTTGAAAATTAATACATACTATTTGACATTGAAGCTATTGACGTAGAACGCAAATTAAGGGGCGGACAGAAGTGCTGTTTTAGTCATTTTCGTGAAAAAATGGAATTTTGTTTTTTTGTTGCACAGTATGCATCATAATTTAATTTATTTGTTTACAAAGTTTCATGCCCGTATGGCAAACGTATCACCTGTTTTGGATGCCATTTTTAAAACCCCATGCTGGTTAAATGCCTCTCCATACCTTAAATGGCACGCCACTTGTTTGAATGCAGAGAGCCTACGAACGATTTGATTTTAAAATACATGTTAAAATAGCATTAAGCCACCGTAGTCTATTTTAACAAGCTTTCATATGAATCCCCTAAATGGCAATAATTTTCCAGACGTTTTTAGTCCTTTCCTTGATAAACCTCCTGTGTAATGGCACGAAATGTTTGTTTTCTTTTGTTGTGCCATTGCTTTAGAAGTGATACTTGGCGTTTAAAGTTATTTTTAGGTTTTCTCCACTTTGTATAATATTTATTATACCCAAGTGTCCATTTGTGCCTAAAATTACACCGTAAGATGTGATAAAAGTTTATTTCAGAAAACCTACCTAGAACAATTATGTATTGTAAAATTAAAGAAGTTAGGGTACCTATATTCATTTATATGGTACTGCATTATTTTACTGTTCTAGAATGCCAAACATAAAGGGTACTAGAGTCGCTTTGTGTAAATTAATGAATAGGAGCAGAAGGGGAACGACAGATACTTCAGTTCAAGTAAATCAGGAAATAACTTAAGGCTGTAGCACTGTATAAGAAAATTATAAGCCTTTCTAAATTGGAGGTGCAGTGCAGTACCTATATACCAGAGGAGGATGTAGGTGAGAGCAAATATATTTTAGATTTTGGAAAGTTGAAGGAGCTGATAAAAGATTTAGCACGACCACATTGCTTTCACAAACATCTGAACCTGGAGATGCTTTACGCCTCTGGATTTGCTTCTCAATTAGCGGTGGAATGTGAAAATAGACTACTGTTTCAGTAAATCCATCTAAAACCTAAGGCTCAAGAGGCTACTAGGAGGGAAGAAGGTGTCAGTTACACTACTGGAGCTCTGTAATGTAATAAAATTATATATTTTTCATGTAAACTGCATGCAAAACTTTAAAGACCTGTTTCTCAAGTTCAGCTTTTTGTTATTTTTCCATATTAAAAATGTATTTTTTCCCACAATATTACAGCTAGCGCTCTCAAAATTGTACACAACACACTTCAGACGCTGTGCAACACACTGATGTATGGGAATTTTGATATTGGTTATAGTTTGATTTTAAAAAGTAATTACTATGACCAAGCACTGATTTTTGGAGGTTTTTTTTTCGCCTTGACATATAAAATAATTTTAAAACACTATACACAAATTCAGAAATGCGATCCTTTAATTTCTTATCAAGGTATTAAGGAATTTAATTGTATAAAAATGAGATTTATTGTGCAATATCTGTCAAAGAGGATAAATTTTCATTTTAGGTAGTAAAATTGTATAAATTAATTCATATATGAAGAATGCAGTTACATATTGGAATGAAAACTGGTACCCACAACTCTTTAGTTACTCGTAATATCAGTACAAAAAATTGAGGCTCCAGCTTCAGTAGTTTAGAAAATCACTTTTAGCACTTCGGTCCCCCTTTAATATAATAACTTAGAAACTTGTTTAAGGTAAATTATTATATTTTTACTGAACCGTGATACTCAGTTTATAACATCATTAAATTGTTCCTTAACTATTAATAGTATTTAAATTAATAGACACACTTAGACCAACTTCGAATTGAGGATAGATTTATTTCAATATCCTATTTCTCAGTTTCTTACTTATTCAAAAGTGTGTATCTCTAAATGTAAAATAAATATTATAGATTACAATTTTCATCATTTGATCTCTATGGAATATCTTCCTGTCTATTTAATAGGAATGAAATATGGGAATCCTCGACATTTTATTTTAGCTCACGTTTAAACACGTTTATATAGGGTAACATTTACAGATGTTTATTAGCGAATCATTCGCACTATAGTAAAATAATTGCATTGTTTTTCTTTTAAACCTATATGAATTTGTAGTTGCAGTCACAGTTAGGACAAATATCGACAGCAGGAGAAGGTTTGTACATCCCTGGTTTACTCCACACGACTGGAATCAATCATTCTTGTCGTTATCCCGCTCCAACAGATGTTCCTATATATCTGCAGCCTAGCGCCGGAAGCAACAGTTCTTGTTTTCATCACGGGAGGTGCTGTGGTTTGTCGTCACTTTCTTCTTAACGAATGAGAAGTGCCCTAATCAGATTAATTGATTGGCGCGAAAAGTAATATACCACTCAGCGGGAGAGCAAAAAGTAGTCATTATCCTCCTTTACTTTGGTACCTCCAGTTTTTTAAATGCAATCCAATTAAACTTGGTGGACCTTACACCATTATCACTTTTTCCCTTGTGTACTGTTTAGACATGCAGTATTGTTCCTTCATTGCTTACTTATGTATTGTTAAAATAAATCTTATTCGTATTATTTGTTGATAAAAAACCACTACACACATGTGCCGCATTTAAATAAATAGTATTTACTGAAATTAACTCAAAATATAGCAATATATGGCCTACTCTTTTTCTCTGTAAGTTAATGTTTTTCATATGAAATAAAATACTGTAGCAATGCGTTTATATTACAGTACAGAGGGTTATGTGTTCTGCTGTAACGGTTTCCCTTGGTCATAAACGTAAGGTCGCTTAATACATGTTATATCAAAATAATATTAGGTTAGCAGAGATATTCTATACTGATTATTTTGCATCGAATACATAGCTATTACAAAAAAACACAATAGTTAAGGCATATATATATATAACAAGAAATGTAGATGAACGAAGAAACAGAAATATGAGGTCCGTCAAGGTTGAGAACACATGGTCGGTCGGCTTTCTTTTATAACAGGTCCACCCCTAGGAAAACAATGCCTCCGAACCATGTGGAAGGTTGGTCTGCCGCCTTGTCTTCTCTTTCATGCCAATACGTACGTGATCGATACAATAGATTCGTGGATTATCCGAATTTCTAAAACTTCTGCAGCGTACGTGCCTCGGAATTAAATAAGTGGACGATGTGGGAAATTTCCTACCAATGTTCGGTCATGCGCACATACCAAATTCGTACGATGGTTTAAACTCAAAATCGAAACAAACCAATTACAGTTTAGAACTTACACACGTCATTCACACAAAAATTCAAAATGTAACGATAGAGGGGGAAGTCCAGGAGATAGTGGATCCGTGATTTGGATAGTGGAGACTCTCAGTCGGTCGGACGCAGTGGAACCACGTCGTGCATACCAGTGCGGTAGGAATACACTGAATACTTAACACGTGTAAAGAACTCTTTCGTAACTGCCAAACACAACACACGAGTCTACAAACAGCGACATTACAGGTGGCGAGTGAGGTATCTAATTACAATAGCGAATAAATTATACATGGAACAGTCGAGGTGTTTCTTCGCTGACCATACGACATCCAGTCAGGACGTATCTCACACCCTGGAACAAACAGGGTCCATGCAGAGTGAACCCCGAGGAAAAACCCGGACCTGTCCAGGAAACCTCCCACATCCGTAACCCTCACCCGTCACCTTCACTACCTTATGAGGTGTTCAGTGTTGGGAGAACTCAACCAGGTTCCTAACGGGCAAGGACCGCCGCACTGTAAACTATTTTCTTTATATTTTGAGTGCTTACACAGTAAGTTCTCTTAGGGCCAATAGGATAGAGGGTCAAGTCAAAAACAAATAGTATTTTCGATATCTTCTGCTCGGTTGAACAGCATCTGGGATCTATTTGGCACTTCGACTAAACACCAAACTTAGGTTTCGAAATTCTCCTTGTTGGCTTCACACTTATTTAATTGACCTGAAAAGAACAAGTGCAGGCATCGGGCTGATCATTCATCCTGGCTTCTCTCTCCCACCGATCCAGGGATTCCGTTCCTCACCTGCATAAGTATTAAGAGGAGCAATAGTACAATTACACCATGTAGTGGTATGAGAAGGCAGTTAAAGAAGAAGAAAGGAACAAACAGCGTAGTCAAAGAAAACTGAACAATATTTTAAAGATCACGTAAATCTTTACCCAATACCATAAAACGGTGTCACCGAGTTGTCGCCTGTTGATGAGATCCCAGCAGCCTGGATCCCGATGGTCTGGTCGTCTAGTAGATTTAGCCTTCTAAGCTATCTATTCCTTTGCCCTGGCTCGTCAGTAGAGCTGAGACTACGCTATCTGCAGGGTATGCGTGAGATAGGTGAAAACAACAGAGTTCCTTGTAATTGCTTTATTTCTCAGCGTCGTTCCGTACTCACAGTTCACCATGAGTTGCCGCCATTTTCAGAGCCAAAGACTATATCTTTCCACTAACACGGTTAAGCTATACGGAGTGACTGAAATCTATCACGGTCAAATAAATCAATAGCACGATTTTAAAAATATACTTCGGCGCTTACCTCACTGCTGAGAGATATCGTTCACTTTATGTCAAGGGACGGCTAGACACGTCTGCACATCGCCCCGTCTCAGACCAGAAGACCGACTTTAGAACATCATCTCCCCTACAAAAAACAGCTATAGCCTCGCCTCCGGCTAGTTTCTTAGAAACCCACTCTAGCTAGCGAACAGCCAGCGCTTGGACATTTCGCGGAAATACTGGTTTGAGCCAGGTTTGGCCCGTCCCGACCAGGCTGCTAATGACACAGGTAGCGAAACATCCCGTGACAACACCTTTAGAAGTGACATTTTATCCATATAGACCAGCAACATTATTACATAGCTCTGAGTTAAAATATTTACTCGCATCCTAGGAATTGAATTTGAATACTTGTTTCGTTTCATGAACTTATCCACCCGTAATAATCATATTAAATTCATTCACATTACTTCCTCATTTTCATTTAATTATCATTTTATTCGATAGTAAAACAGTGTTCAATCATAGGCTAATAAATACGGCATCAACTGTATATCATAACATTATTAACCAAGCGAAGTTTTCACATAATGCGAGCGCCAGAACTTACTGACCAACTCATTACGTTTAAAATTAGGTTCAATGTATTACTCGTCTCCTACCTGTCTCTTTCCTTTCATCATTTCTTATCAAAAACAGCAAGCATGTTTTAATTCATTTGATGTACACTTTCAGATATATTCGAAGAATAAGGCTTGTGTCAGTTTTCAGTATATACGTTTAAACTTAACTCAATTGTTAATGAAATTTGCTAATAAAATTAATCAAAATTATTAATAAAGAATACCTAAAATACCTTATGGCACCTATTCTTAAAGCTCCTAATTCAGCATGTTTGCGAAGACAATGCAACAAGGCCATATTTCACAGACTCGTCTTTACTAAAACGCATGCATTAAGATATATGAGCACTTCCTCATCTTAGACATTGAGAAACAACAGATCTTTACTGATTTACTTCTTTGCTTTCACAAATGTTTTAATTTACAGCAAAATAGAAACCTCTGGTGATGTCTTTGTGGCTTGTAGCACATGGAGGTGATTTAGCCGATTCTTGTATGAAGATATGTTTCATCTTCATATATAACAGATGTTCCTATACCTTTCCTATAACAAGACCCTGTTGTTCCTTGTTTTCTTCAACTTGAAACCTATACCACATAAGGTAAGTATTTAAACTAGTGCTTCCCCCTTTAAAGTTAATGGAATCTTGATGTTTCAGGAGTCGCAAATTTGACAGTGTTACAGTTTTCTCCTGAATATACCAATTATAAATTGTTTGGTGAATTACACACCTATCACAGACATCAGTGACAGTGATTATTTCTGGTACACGATGTACTTTCCAGATGTTTCAAAAGAGGTCACTTGTGCCTCACATTTCTCCCATTCTTTAATTGTTTTACGAAATTTTCTGTCATACTTTTTTGCCGCACTCACCCTCCCTTGCATTTTATTAGCATATCGCCAGAAACTGCTTACGTTTCAGAATAGATTAACATTATTAATAACTTCGCGGTTCGGCTGTGAAGTGTTTTCTCCACCAAGTTTGCTTTGAATTGGAGGCATTCAATCTAAATAAGAAAATATGTAAAAGCATACTCACAAACAAAATGCTAATCATCAGTGCGATTAAGAATCACAATTTCTAAAACTTTAAAATCTTAACGTGATGGCACCGAAGCGTTAGAAGTTACCCGGTCAAACCTCTCCACGATACTGGCAATTTCAGTGTACTGCGCATGACCGAGAGTATAGGTTCGGCAACTGGATTCTAAACGAGATAAGGCTAGATAATCGTTCATTCAATATATGAGCAATAAACCTAACAAATTTGGAATGAAGTTTCAGCTTGCAGTTGATGAAAATTCAAAGTATCTGGTGAATAGTTTTCCTCACCTAGGCAAAGGCGATCTTTAGCCCTCCTCGGTAGCGTAGATGGCACCATGTCTGCGTCATGTTCAAGAGGTCCCGAGTTCGAATCTCGGTCAGGGTGAGTTACCTGGATAAGTTTCTCCGGGTTTTTCCCTTATCCTGAAAGACGAATGTCGGGTAACTCCAAGCTTCAAGGACCCCGGACGCATTGAGCATTATTTCACCCATTTCATTCATCGTCCGATATGACTAGAAGTTGGAGGACGTAAAAAAAGACGATCAGCGCCCCACAGGTGTTCCTCTTGCAGAGCATGTTGTAGTGCATCTTATACAGCCCTTTGTTTTTGTAGGAAGAGATGTTACATGTGACAATTTTTGCACAAACAAATACCTTGCAGAAAGTTTGAAGCGTAAAATTACAAGCATTATGGACACAGTAAAGAAATGTAGAAGGGAAATCCCACAATCAACAAAATCTGCTGCAGCACCTTTGCACATAACTGTACCTTATAAGTCAGGTGACATAACGCTGATAGGCTATCAGGGGAAAAAGAACAAAAATGTGCATCTTTTGAGTTCAATTCATGACTATAAATAAACAACATCCTAAAGAGCTACCAGAATCAGCGGCGTACTACAGTAACACCAAGTACGGGGTTGACGTCGTCGAACAAATGGCTCGACTATACACAGTGAAATATTGATGCAGAAGGTGGCCTATGCATGATTTTTCTTCAATGTGTTGACCTTGACAGCTATTAATGCATGGGTACTCTATAAGGAAGTAACAGATGAAAAAGTAAGTAGACGTCAGTTCATATACAACATAGCAGAAGAGTTGCCTTCAGCATATAAATCCACAAGGGTACAAAATACACTTTCTAACACAGTACCTCAGCAGAGCAACATTTGGAAGACTTGCCAAATTGGCGAATGCAGAGAGAAGAACAGGAGGAAACATTTATATAACAAAGGCATCAAGTATGTTTTTCGACCATGTTTAGGAAACGCTGAATACACGTGTGTTAGGTGCTACGATACTACAGGTGACTTTGAATGAGCGAAATGATGTTTATATGTGTTTTTTATACTACACGCTGTGGTATTCAAAATGTTATGTTGAAATACATGTGCTTGCTAAGGGAAGTTGTCCGTTTCACATTTGGTTATCGTATATATTTGTGTTAATATTTAGGCTTACAATTTTCATTTTACCATGTAATTCTTCAGACAAAAGTAAAGTTATATATTGTTAAACTGTATAAATAATATTAAATAAACTGGCATGCATTCAAATTTGTTTACTGTTTTAAAAAGGGCAAATAATACTGCACCCGTGAAAATGACGGGTTGGTCTACCTTCTCGGTAGACCATACTCGCCGGTCCTTCTAATGTTAAAATTCCTCAATTTCTTTTCCTGTTCATAAAGCTTACACCATTGGAAAATTTCAAAAGATAGACACTCTCTGTAGCGAAAATGTGTAACCCTCTAGTATTAACCTATATTTAAATAGGTAAACTCTATTAATATATAGTTACGAAGGAATGTTGGGTAACATTTGCAGCAATCAGCAGGGTAGATAAAAGATGTGAAAATAATTATATGGAAATCAAATAGATTTATACTAAATTTATTATAGGTTTTCAATTATTTAGTGCTGGGAGGCAATAACTTAAAATGAAGGATAATAGCAGTAAAATCAATATTCAGGAAAGGAAAGGCTATGAAGGAATTAGTTTTCTGAACAGCCCCAATGAAAAATGTAATAATTAGAAAAATACTAACAATAACATCAGAAAAACTTAATTCTGAAAGCAGATGCAATTTAGATGAGAAGAACACATGATAGAAACCTATGGAGCACATGGAGAACAAGGGCATGAAAAATGCTATATTATCGCCACAATTATTCCCAAACAATTGGAAAGTGTTATCCAAATACATTGTAATACACTAGGTAAATGCATTCATAGCTGTCAAACCACAGTAAATAATAATGGGTGGGGAAGATCATGTGAGCACTATAATTAAGCTTTTTATGTTCTGTACTAATAAATGTCAGTGGATCCAATTTGATCTACTTTTATCTTCTTTTTTCGTAACTTGTGGTCGAATGTTTTGTGTACCCAGTAGGTTCACATCCCCAGCTTGTTTAAGACGGGATGTGGAATTTTTTCTATATTGTTTGACCAGAAGTGTCATTAGAACAAGCACACACACACACGCGGACGTACAAACTCACACACAAGGAAAAGGAAGCGCCAAATGGGGAGTAATCAGTCTTCGTCACTCAGACTCGACGCTACGTGTGAGTGAACGCGATAAAAATTAAAAGACGGAAAGCGCTTTTAAAACAACCCAAGAGGGAAAAAACACTCTGAATAGCCACTTGGAAGTGGAAAGAAGATTTCCGTAAAAGATAAGGTTACCAATCTGGTGAGGTACTTAGCGGTAGGACCAATTAGTTTTCCTGTCATACGACGTTTACGTGTATGTAGTTGGCCATATGATATACACTGGAAGTCGTGAGCTACCAATTGTTTAACAGCAAAATTCCATAATGTAACAAAGTCGCTTACCATCTCTATCCTTTACTCCATATATTGCTTTATTATTGTGACTTTATTAAATCCAATCATGTGAAAAAGGTCATATTTCCAGAATGGTGGATATCAACGTTTGGTTCCGACAGCACAATGTCTGAGTTTCTTGTTAAAGAAAAAAATTCAATTAATGAAATTCAACTCAGACGTCAACATTTCCTTTTGTGGGGGGGGGGGGACGGGAATATAGGTAATAGGAAAATACAAGGTATGATGGGTATGTGGGTAGGAAGAAGGATGGGTATTGGGAGGGATGTTGTTCTGCGGTGATACTGTATATTTGGGCTCTGTGGTACTTATTTAATGGGACTATAATGGTGAAGCTGTTGGCCGGTACCGCCGAAGTAACCCGGCTGTTTGTGGGTAAAAAGTTGGATTGCGGTAAAACCGCTTGTGGTGATCAGGTAGAAGCCATGATCCAGGGAACCCTGACTACGACCTGTGAACTGTGGTGATTATTCAACTTTAATTCTGGCAAAAGGTGCAATTATCATACGGGCAGTCGTTTGGTGTGTGGCCAATGCCTTCAAGTGCTCTGGCTCGAGGAGGGTTACGGCGAGGCAGGTCTGGGGTGGCAGCGTCCAATGGGCGCGGGAGTCTCTGTGAGGCTGGAAGTGTGGTGGTGGTGCCCCGTTATCTGGAGCCAGGGTTCTCCTGAGGTCTTCGAAGCTCTGGGAGATGAAGATCTGTTGTGTGCGGAGAGCCTCCTCTAGCTTCTTGCTCGGTGTTCGCGTGTCGTTGATCTAACCAACGACTTCTCTAGCTTAGCCTTGCAATAGCCTAAGGCCTCGGAGGTGGCGCTGGCCTCTTCCTGAGGAGCGTTTTGCTGTGCTTGAGCGGCTTCCCTGACATCATCCAACGTCTGAAGTAGGGCTTCCTCCCATATAGCTACCCGCGCCGTCAGCTTCTGTATGGATGTCTGCAGGTCGGTGAGTGCGGTAGTGACGGTGAGTAGGAGTTCTGTGGTGTCGGTTGTGTAGGTGTGTGTCTCCTGGTGCTGTCAACCTGCCTATGAAGCCTATTTATGTATGCTATAGTCCTTCCAGGCTTAAGGTGGGGACGCACATAAACATTGCAGTTTGTATCACTCCGCGTCGAAGACATCTGCCGTCATTTACATTTGTTTCTTATCGCCAACCGTCATAATCTATCACTGCAGCATTGCAGAATTAAAAAATCACTGGGCAATAAACTAAATAAACTGAACAAACTAAATAAACTAACTAAATAAACTGCTAAAAAGATCAGAAATATAATTTTGTAAATGAAAACTTACGTTAATCTGAATTAACAGACCCCATCAAGATACCCGTTATCACTGCCAATATTGCCTTCGCCAGTTGGATTGGTTTAAAAACCTCCATAAAGCCCAGAAAAATACACCTTTCTTTGACTATACAGTTGTGTCTGTCCAAGCCTTTGAAGATACTTGTCCCACATTTACCCAGGTTTCATCTAAGTAATAAATTGTGTGAATCCTTCTACATAAAACTATCTCACAGATCTCTGGTAACGTCTTCTCTGCACCACAATGTCTTATCAGTCTATTATCACGTTTATTTTGTTTCTATTTGAAAACTGAAACCCGGTATTTTTCAGCCAAGTGTGGAACGTGGTTTTCTTAAAATTTGGAAGATCTGGGTCACTGTTCACTAAAGCAATTTTTATGTAGTAAGAGGCTGATTGTTTAAATGGAAACTATGAACTTTAAAGTGAGTAGAACTCTTAACAAAAGCATCCACTTGCCCTAAAAGACTACATGGTATTTCCCAATTCTTTTCAGGGGTTTTTACAGTCCCTGTTTGTTTAATTTCGGTTCTCACATTTGAAATGGTGTTCATAGATACACCAGTTTCTTCAGACGTCAGTTTGGTTTCGTCTTTCACAGGCAGGGTGCCATAACGACTAAAGAATCAGTTAAACACGTATAATAAAACAAATTTTTCACCACTTTTTAGAGACTTCTCACTTTTATGATTCTTTACACTACTGAGGAAATGAGCACTACGGCATACTAAGTCAAAGCATGCACACGCAATACTAACAAAACGAGTGGGAAAGCATCGTTTCAACGCAGTGAACACAACTAAATCGGGGAAGTACAAACACCACTTGACAATAAATGAAAGTAAAATGTTTAAACTCATATTTAAATGTTTTAGAACTTCAATTACGATATTTATTAACCCCGTTCATTACTTGAACATATCAAAGAAGGGATAATATACGCAATGTATTAACGAACCATTTCCATTCGCGATTCACTGCTTCGCTCGCTCTAACAGTTGTACTACGACGCATTGTTGACATCCGTACACACTTTGACCCCGAATAGCGAGTAGCAGTGTTAGGAAATGGATTAATTACTTCCAAATACGAATACGAACTGCAAGATAAACCTCATATCAGTCACCCTGGTACTGTCTCCACGGAATGCAAGGAAACTGTTCATGAGCCAATTAAAGAAGACAGTTGTACTACAGTAACTGCAATCGCTTCAAAGCTTGCGGTGGGACAGAATGCAGTGCAAAAAGTAATTGAAAGCTTAGATTATCGAAAGTTTTGTGCCCGTTGTGCTCTATGTTTATAGACCAAGAATCATAGATCTCAAAGGAAACTTAACACTCAAAAAGTTTACAGTTTTCAAACTGAAAATGATTATTTTTAACGAGTATCGTGACAGACCATGACATTAGATTGTAGCACTACAAGTCGGAATCAAAACGCGCAAGCATAAATTATACCACTTGTACTCGCCATTAATGTAGTAAGGGAAGATAGCGCAATCTGCTTGAGAACATACGAGCATTATCCTCTAGGATCTCCAAATATCATTCTGGTTTATTTTCTTGAACCTGGACATAACATAAGTGCTGCCCGTAAATTTGGAGCATTGTTGTGCAATGCGTGCTACACGCCCTGAAAAGCCTGGTTCTGCAACAAGAAAACGCGGGCTCTCACACTGCTCGTGTTGCTGTGGAGAAAATCATGACATTTTTGTGAGAAACTCTTCTACATTTTCCATGCAGTACCCACTTGAATCCTCCGAATATCATCTTTTCGTCTATGTTAAGGAAGGGATGCGAGGCCAACTCTACTGCTCGGTGGACGATTGTAGGAAAGCAGTGCGTCATTGTCTTCCAGCAGCTGGAACGAAGTCCTATCGTAAGGGTGTTTTCAAGCTAGAAGAACAAATAGGAAAAGTTTTGCGAAAAGAAGTGCACCATTTCAATCCATTCAACTTAAGAGGATACTTGCCTTATTGGTCACAACATGCAATATTAAACTAAATGCTTTATATATTAAAATGGAGGGTAGACTTTCTAAAGCTTTCACAATGACATAATTACAAGAGCATATAACACTGAAACTGGTATTTTTTGCTGTTGGGCTTCATTAAAGAGTTAAATTCAGCAGAGAACTCTGGCTTTCACTGCGACGATAGATATTACATACAGTGAGTGCTACTACTGCGAGAAATTAGAGAAGTTTTATGTTGGACTTCCCCATGTGTAAAGTGGCAGAGAGAAAAGGTCTGTTTCACATGCATGTCTAAATCAATAGGTGAGTGCTGCAGACAGTATTCAGGTATATCCGTAGTTACCTTTCCTTTCATTCATTAATTCATTCACACTTTCCAGGCAGCAAGATCGGTTAAGTTGCTGCGCTATGGGGATACTTGACCACTTAAAATACGTGTTCTGCTGAAGGGAGGCGCTGAAGTCAACCGGCCATCCTTCCAGAGTAGCTGCTCGATCAGCTCGGCTTGGATGGCTAACGGCAGGTTCTCTGTGGCGACTTGGAACCCCGTTAGGATGAAGAGACTGCCTACACAACGTTAGGAACATTCCATTATTGTGATACCACCTTATGCGGCTTCTGGCCACTAAGATTCTTTGATCTCAGCTATCTTTCCAGGATTTGACGTCTAGTAAAACAACGGCTGCAGTGCAGAAATCCTCACAGTGAGACTTAAGGTGAGGTGAGTCACGACAAAACAGTGACAAGGTAACATTGGTGGGATGTAAAAGCTAACCTGTAGTAAGTGCTTAAAACTCTACTGTTGGGAATGCAAAAGTGGAGGTTAAATTGCAGAGTTAAATTCGGACGTAAGGAAAATACAGAGCAACATAAAATTTCAAGTGAAGTAAAGGAAGCGGAATAGCCGAACCTGAAAAGGAAACAATGGAGTGGCAAATGAATTCTGTAAAGTCCGGAGTATATTAAAGAGTACGAAAATGAAGAGTGTAAAGAAATATGTTGAATGGACCAGAGAAGATGTAATCTAAAGTTATTACGCCTTTATAAAAATAATGGCATATAATTTGTGAACTTCCCGAAAAATGCAAAAAGCGCTATCAAATAAAAATGAAGAAATTCTTGCATTGTATGTTTATTTATGCACCAAAAATCTTATTAATGCACACCGTTGTTTTGAAATATCATTGTTATAATTGGGTTTATGAAATAGTAACATATTATAAAAGTTGTAACAATGTATTTCATTAGAACAGAGGGATAAAAGTTTAACAATGTTGAGAAATCTTTGAAGCTATAATTCAAACAAAATTAAAAATAAAGTTACACATTCTTAACAACTAATAAACTTTTGATAGCAAAAATAATACACAAAAATGGACAATTTAAGTAGTTGTATGCTATTTAGGTATCTGATGTAATTATGGTATTCTTAGGAGTAATTTATTTACTTAGTAAATGATTTTTCACCAGAGATTGACAGCAATATCCAAATATTTCGTTATATCTTTGGAATATTTCTAAAGAACTATGCAATTAATTTATACCTATACACTTTGCTAAAAATAGCAAAAGTTTCTGGTGGTTCAGCTCAGTCGGAACCCGGTGAATGATGCCTGTCACTCACTATCTCATAAGGTAAATTGTAGTTGGGTGGGAAATCAAGGATGGAGGGATTTGAGTCATTGGTGTGAAGGTTCCATTAGTGTAGCTGGGAATGTGGCTCTCACCGGGAATTTCAGGGCTGGGTACGTCCTGACGCGTAGGTTTGTGAAGGAAAACACCTCGACTCCTAGACGTAAGTAAATTTACTGTGTTCCTTGACTTATCATTGGTCCTCGCCACCTGTTGTAATGTTGCGTCTCAGTTGTTTATCATCACCCGTCGTGTCTCGCGTACAGGTCGCTGAGTGAACGTGATGTCTTGTAGAGTACTGCGGCGCGAAATGTCATGGTGCTGTCCGCGACGTCGAGTTCCTGCTTTGTTGCGGTTGAATATACTAAAGAATTATTACTTAATATCCATTGGCCCTTTTCTCAGCGTGCGTTCGTGCTTAGCGATCCTTACTTGGCGCACATTCTTAAACGTGAAACCTATCACTTCCAGGCACAAAACGCCGAAATACAGAGCATGGTGTGTAGATAATCTAGCACGACGGAACGTCGGAAGAAATGTGATTTTATTTGGCGGAACACTTTTCTGCCATCGTTCAAATTTCTCCCACGCGTATCGAGTTGTGGGAATGTTTATATATCACGTGAGCAATAATTTATTCCTGATTGGTGCAAGCTTATTCCCACTCTAAGACTAGTTTAAATTTGGTGCGAGGGCGCATGGCAAACGCGTCGCTTTCTCTAAGAGCACGCTTGCTAAAATGTATGCGTAAGCATGCGTTCTTAGCGTTGGTCAAAGTCTCAAAGCCTGTTATGCGGGGCACGTACGTGTTTGTAACAATGGGTCGGTTCGCGACTGTCTGACACCAGGTTTGCCTTCAGGGCATGGCAGACAGTAGAGCAAGGGTGGTTGTTTACAAATTTGCAAAGGCTTTAATGACCTCTGCTTGGCCTTGTTAAATCGCCAGTTTTCACTATATTCAAGTATGGAAGAAATGTTAAAGATGCAGGCGCGACTATTCCCAAAGTACATGTTATTCATATTTGTTCCTATAGTTACATTTATGTCTTATAATATTAATTGGTATGTTATGTCAATTCCTCTAACTGACAGTGACTGCATCAAATTGGTCTATATCTTCTTAGTTAAAGCTAGTCTCAACCTTGAAAGGCAGTATGGAAGTAAATGGGATGTCTCTAACAGAATAAGACCAGGGAATTCTAATTAGCTTCAACCAATTCTACCCTCACGTTGTTGCCAACTCCCTAGTAACATTGTATAAATATAATATGAAGTATTAACCGAGCTTGTGGGCCGTAGTCCACTGGGCTCCTTCATCTTCCCAACCGTTTCGTCTGCGGCTGCGGCAGACATCTTCAGTGGCAGTGCGATCGAAGTGCCTGGCGGAAGTCTCAACAGCAACTGTGCTTTTTGCCCTTTGGGACGCAGTATATGTGCCGGGAAGCACTTACCCTCAACACCGCCCGACTCCGCTGGCCTTCTCTGGTGAAGGTGTCTCGCATCACCACGCACAAGGGACCTTCACCCCTTGTGAGACTGGAGTACCTCAACATAGCGGACAACCATGCTGCGCTGAGAGACGGGCTCCCTGCCTTCGGGCAGGTGCTCCCATTCGAAGCCAGCCTGGGGGGCTGTCCTACTCCATATCACCGCTGCTGCCAATACGGCCACACCGCCACCACCTGCAGTGAGGAGCCTAGTGCCACCACTGTAGAGCAGCGTGCCTTACTGCAGTCTGCAAGGGACACGGCCTGTCGCGCCGTCCCTTCTACTGTGCCACCTGCAACTCTGCAGGCCACTTTACGGGACAAGCCTTGTGCTCCCTTAACCCCAAGCAACGCCGAACCTCCAACCATCAACACCTACTTCACGAACAGCCTCTTCAACCACAACACCAACCTCACACCTCAGGCCATTTTCCGCAGCAGCCAACACTACGCCGCACTTACGCCGCAGTCACCTCACAGCACCAGGAGACACAGACCTACACAGCCGACACCGCAGAACTCCTACACACCGTCACCACCGCACTCACTGACCTGCAGGCATCCATTGAGAAGTTGAAGGCGCGGGTAGCTACATGGGAGGAAGTCCTACTTCAGACGCTGGATGATATCAGGGAAGCCGCCCAAGCACCGCAATGCACTCCTCAGGAAGAGGCCAGCGCCACCTCTGAGGCCTTAGGCTATTACAAGGCTAAGCTGGAGAAGATCGTTGGTTACATCAAAGATACGCGAATGCTGAGCAAGAAGCTAGAGGAGGCTCCCTGCACACAACAGATCATCTCCCAGAGCTCCGAAAACCTCAGGAGTTCCCTAGCCCCAGATGATGGTGTAGCACCACCACACTTCCAGCCTCGCAGAGACACCCGCGCCCGTTGGACGCCGCCCCCGAAGGAACCTGCCTCGCCTCAACCCTCCTGGAGACCGAGCCCTTGAGGGCCTCGGCAACATACCGGATGACTGCCTTTATGGCAGTTGTACCTTTTGCCAGAATTGAAGTTGAATAATCACCACAGTCCACAGGTCGTAGCTAGGGTTCCCTAGGTCATAGCTGCTAGCTGATCACCACAAGCGGTTTTACCGCAATCCAAGTTTTTACTCACAAACAGCCGAGTGCTTCACCTCAACATCCCAAATATACCCTGTTTTTCCTATTCCCTTTATTCCCGTCCCCCCCCCCTGCAAAAAAGCATAGTTGCTGTTGAGACATCCGCCAGGACACTTCGATCCCACTGTCACTGAAGATGTCTGCCGCAGCCGCAGACGAAACGTCTAGGAAGTTGAAGGAGCCCAATAGACAACGGCCCACAAGGCCGGTTAATAGTTTATACAACACTGACGACGTATTATACGTATTATACTGACACCGGCCGTGAAAGCTCACGAATTTTAATTGTATAAATAATTGTTTGTAATAATTTGCAACAATTTGTAAATATTTGCAGGTTTGAACACACTGTCTTATGTAGAATATTTGGTCTATCAGATTGTCATTTTACAGTCTTTTGTGTTTTATATGGGCCCAATTTTTTTTCTCGAAAATGCTTGTTTTTCGGTAATAGTCCGATATTTGCTCTTTGTACGTTCATCATGCGGTAACTATAAAGCTTACTGCTGTAATACTACAAAAATTGTTTCTCGGGTAGAGAAGACTACAGTGCTCATACCTGCCAATTTGGCTTCTCCATCTTAAATCAGAAGGGTGTTATAACTTTTTACATTAAGCAATTTCGGAAAATTTTATACATATACGAATTGGAAAATGCAGGCAGCGAGAAACCTTTCTGTTATTGGGTTTATATCGGGACGGTTGAAGGCAATTTCATCTACATGGTAGAAATTGCACCCTTATCAGATGAAAGTGAAAAAGCTTAAAGGTAACAGACATATTTAAAGCGTTCATCATTCCATGCCTCCATTTTGTTCCTTATATTTTTTCCTGCAAAATGGTGTTTTGAACTACTAAAGTAACAAGTAAAAGGATTAAAAAACAAAATAAAATCATGCACGCAAAAATTGAATGCTAAAATATAATTTAATAGAAAGGTAGATAGTCCCGTATTAATGTTGTATCGCTTAGAGTACAATAGTAAACCGACTGACCGGTCGCTACCGAGGCCGAAGTTGCGGTATTACGTATAGTACATGTGGCAATAGGGCAACCCATAAGACATGAACTATCTTCTATGCTTGAGACGCGATATAGGGTGAAACATAAGTTTATGTATTGTGGTTATTTTATTCAAGTCACAATGTAAACTAGATTATGTAAAATAGTAAGAGGACTGTTAAAATACAGGGTGTATAAAAATGAATATCGGGGTTTTAACTGTTTATAATATTTATTACAATAAACTTAACAGTTACAAATGATATGTCAAATGAAAAAGAAACTCAATTTCGTTTGTTGGCACCAGTGCGCATGTGCGTGCAATGTTTCTGAGCAATCCGCTAGACAGCGGTAGTAGCAAAGGTGGCGACTATTAAATAGAAAGCGTTTTGTGCTATGCACTTTGCAAAAACCGAATCTGTAGTTACTGTCCAACGTGCGTTCAGCATTAAGTTCGGTTGTGATCCTCCTTGTGATAATAACATTCATAGATGGTATCATCAGTTTGAAGATACCGGCTGCCTTTGTAAAGGGAAGAGCACGGAACGACCAAGAGTAAGTGAAGAGACTGTTAAGCGAGTGAGAGAATCGTTCACTCTTAGCCCAAAGAAATCAGTCCGGAAGGCTAAACGTGAATTACAAGTCCCTGTGTCAACTGTTTGGAAACTTGTAAGAAAAGGCTTACGGCTTCGTCCTTACCGTTTACAGTTATTACTGGCGCTAAAGGCGACAGATCACTGCAAACTTCGCAAACGACATGTTTCATGATGACGATTTTATGGATCGTGTTGTCTTTAGAGATGAATCGAACATTCACCTTAATGGACATGTTAACACTCATAAGGTGCGCATCTAGGGCTCAGAAAATCCTTAGGAGATGGTCAAATTGCAACGAGATTCCCCTAAAGCGAATGCTTTTTGTGCCGTGTCTCGGCGAAAATTTCATGGGCCTTTCTTTTTTGGTGAACCTACTGTAACTGACACTTCCTACCTTTATACCCTAGAGCAATGGCTCTTCCCTCATTTGGAAGAAAATGAGCCAGAGAACTTCATTTTCCAGCAATATGGTACGCCACCTCACTAGCATAACGATATACGCGATTGGTTGAACCTCACTGTACCCAAGCGCTGGATAGGCCGCAAGGGCCCCAATGACAGGGCTTGATATGCATGGCCTCCACGTTCTCCTGACCTAACGCCATGCGATTGTTACCTTTGAGGCTTCATCAAGGATCGTGTGTACATGCCTCCGCTACCAGCTGACCTCCCTGAATTAAGAAACTGGATTGAAGTAGTTGTTGCTACAGTTTCTGAATACACACTTATCAACGTTTGGGAAGAACTCGGCTATAGACTTGATTTGTGCCGTGTGACAAAGGGTAGTCACATTGAGCATTTATAAGGTTCTTCGTAAAACTGTTTGAGTTGCTTTTTCATTTAACATACCATTTATAACTCTAAGTTTAATGTGATAAATATAATAAAAAGTCGATAGCCTGATATTCATTTATATACATCCTGTAGAATTAATTTAGACTGGTTATATGCTTTTCGTCAATCATAATCTCTTCTAAACATTACAACAAAACCGTTGGATAGAATCAATTTGCTGCGCTCTCACGTGGTTTTCTCTACTTACTCTCTTACTTATCGTTCTTACAAATGCTTATTCTTCTATCTGCTTCATGTTAATCCATATACGCGTTCTGGAAATGACTTTGCCACATATTTAATAATAATTACATGGAATAGGGGAACATAATTGGGGTAAACAATAGTCCCTAAGATGTGGCCACTATGTGTGGCTTCGCATTAAGTTGTGCTTACTATCTACGCACCACAGGAAGGCAAGCGGGGCCTGTAGAGGGAGAGGGGCTTAAGCTGTTTATCTGTTCTGGTGGTGGGTTTGTTTACTAAGAAATGATTGCATGAGTCACCCATGCTGCCAGATGTAATGCTCATTCCAGTAACTGCAGTGATAGATGTTATGTACGGATGAGTTATGTGACAACACTATGTATTTTACATGAACCTAGCCTCCTTATCATATCCGGAAGCCGAGCATAATCATCTTGCGGACAGCGAAATTGATTACACTACAAATTCTTCTGCCTTGAGTTCTTGTGTTGGATAGACAGTATTTGTATGTTCAGGAGGAAGAAAAGTGCTAACGACTTACATTTAATAAGTACAAGTACTGAAAAATTAAACCAATAAAAAGGCAAATTTTGGAAATGGTAAACTCCTCCACTCAGAGGAGTTTTATTGACAAAATCGTTTATTTTAATGCTATTTGCATTTTGTATAGAGAGATGTTAATTTTTTTTTTCGCTTTGGCACTTGTGCACTAGCCATTCAGACTGAAGACTATAGAGGCAGTTTACAAAAACTGCGCACGCACATACACATACAGACTCATTTTTAAAATGCTTTTTTATCGAGTGATCTTCAAAACGTGTATTTATGGATAGCAAAATGTCGGTATCAAATTTTTGAAATACCCTACTGTCTCTGCACACTTACTGTAAGCATGTAGCAAAGAGAGTATAATATCTCTAAATATTGTTTTGCCGTTAAAAGCGATTCTAAATTTTAGGTTTGAATAAATGGTCTCTAGAGTAAACTTAGTTGTATGTTAAATCTTGTTGATATTACACTTTCATCCATGGTCATGAATGCAAATCCTGTCATCGTGTTCTTGAATTAACCACGGAATGATCCTCAATTTTAATTTAAAGGCCATTTTATCAAATACAGTAAATCTACGCTATCAGATAGACAGTCATTTCTCCCAAGGGCGCAATTTTGGAAAATAAATGGGTAGCGAGGTCCCTGTAGTTCTTTGGGTTAAATAGCACCCGAGGTGATTTTTAGCTTTCGTTTTTAACTGTGCGGTGTAGAGCAACCACTAGGGAGTATCAAAACCCTTTGTCATTCAAACTTGAGAATACATTAAAGAGCCCTCTGTTTCTCCCCAGCTCACGTTTGTCATATGGAGTCAACGTTTGTACTATTACAAAATGTGAGTTTTGCAGATGGGATTTTTCTGGAACGAGATAAGCTTTGTGGTACTACAATACATTCCGAGAACTGTGCATGGACATTTAGTTGAGGGTATTCTACACTTGAACAGGAGCAAGCAGCCTGCAATAACCACTTCATCCTTGCTCACTATTAGGTAGTAACAAGTAGCTTTAGTGTCTAATACAACCCATTTTAAAGACCCAAAAATACTTCAAATTTGTTACGCTTCAGTCACGTATCTTTGTAGCACATATACTTACTATTCTTACCAAGTTCCGTTGTTTATTCAACGTTCACTAATATAAGTTCTTGTACAAATAGCTTAACAATTAGTCTGAATGGACAGTCGCATCTTATGTTGGCGCTGATAGTCCATTAGTTTTCCATGAAATAGCAAGAAACAAATAAATGGTGACCTCAAAACAAGACAAAATTATGAAAAATTCAAAATGACAACAACGAATAGATTGGAAATACTAGCAGGGAACGTTAAAAATACAAACGTGTGCACATTATTGAACTCAATGGTGAAAATTTTAATATATACCGTTTATTTGCTATTTATTTAACAGAAAAAAAATATTACAAAATATTGTTTTTAACTCTTAGTATTTTGTATGCATTCCTTTAGCCTTTATTACCATTTTGATGCGCTTAGGCATGCTCTCTACAAGGGTGGAACACTTTTCCTTTATTTCTTAATATCTCTGCTTAATGCCTATCAGGCCCTCAGTAAGTTGAACCTTTGTTTTTATTTTCAACTTTTTCAGTCTCTTTTGAACAATACCCCACAGATTCTCAATTGGATTTAAATCAGGGCTATTCCCCGGCCATGGTAGTACTTTTACATTGTTTTCTTTGAGGAACTGGGTTACAGATTTTGCTCCATGGCAGTGAGCACTGTCATTCAAGAACACAAAATCACCATTTGGAAACCATTCTTTACTTTGAGGAAATAGTCTTGTTTCTAATACACTTTTATACTGTTTCTGCTCCATAGATCCCACAACTATGTATAATCTTCCAGGTCCATGGACAGATATTCAGCTCCCGACCATTTTTGATGTTGGGTGCTTTACTCCTTGATCGACACACTGAGGGGAAAGGGCTCCTTTATCTGTCCTCACAGATTGGCTGTTCTCTTCACATACTTCACACGTGGATTCATCTGAGAAAATTACCTGAAAAAATAAAAACCTCTAATATTAAACAGTTTTAAAGTTGCTCAAAGATAGTATAACAAAACCAGCAAGGAGAGAAACAAAGTTTAGGCTGCTTATTTCATTTCCATAAAATTTACATGTACATATTTTAATTTTATGTTATATACAATTTTCATACCATTTACCTATCTCCAAAATTCCACTGGATCTTTCTGCATCTCTTTGACCCATTCTAAAGGGGCTTTTTTGTTGCAGGTGTCAATTTAGCCTTTTTACGAGGCCTGCGTTCTGTTAAACCTGCTTCACATAATCTTCTGCGAACTACTGAGGCTGATATTTCTGTACCGTACTGCTTTAGCTCATTACTGAGGTCAATGCAGGTTGCTCTTCTATTTTGTTTTGCCACCTGCATTAGTTTTCTTTGCATCCTTGAAGGTAGCTTTCTTTTCCTCTCGCACTTTACATCCCTTTGTGAGGACAACGTCTCATCGAATGTTAAAGCTTGATTAATGTGACTAACAGATTTGTGTGAAATACACAATTTCTTAGCAATTTCACGTTGTAAGTAAAGAGTTTCTTTCAAAAGACTCTCGGTTACAGCTACTTTCCTTGGGGATAAGTCAGCACTTTTACCCATAACCTAACTTTTAAATCAATATGAATGCTAAGGATAAGATACACGATATTACCTGTCTTGAGATCAATTAATAAAAAATAGTGAGCATATATGAGTCATAAACCACAATAAAGGCAAATATCAACAATCTTCAGCTACTACATTCACCAAATGAAAGCAATATCACCAAACATTTGGATAAAAAGACACGAAGAAAATGGCTGCTCTTAATGCAAAGCTACCACCATAAGTGTAACGGGAGCGCTGGAACACCCTGTGAAAGCAGCTGGCAGCGGGAGACAGGGAAGGTTCGGTTAGCCACGCCCTCGCCTCGTTTGTCCTATAGTGGTGACAGGCTGTGGTTGGGGGAAAAACATGACTGTGCCGTATGTTTCCTTACACCTGGTTCTCGATCTTTCTGTTACTAGAACAATCCTGTAAACACCAGAAGTTGGCGATATTCCTATTTAAAGAGGGTTACAGACAGACAGAGTGGAGTTGGTCAATCAGTTGGTTAGTGTGTGTGAGTGAGGACAGTTCTTGGTGTAAGAAGGCAGTGTTAGTCAGTGACGTGTTAATGAACGGAAAGATTGTGCAACGGAAGACTGTACGTAACTGTGAAGGTGTACCGGAGCTTACGTAACCGCGAGTACAAGGAAATTGTAACGGACGAACTGGTGAATTGTAATTGTTGCAGCACGTAATTCTGTGTACTTGGCAAGAGTGTTTAACTGTAAGTCGGTGGAAATAAAGAACATTGTTGAGTGGTGTAATTGGACTTTTCATTTCACGAACCCACAAAGTCACATTACTATAAGTAAAAGAAAATTCCCCAGCTATTATTAAGAGAGAAATTTCATTGAATATGCTTCATATTATAGCAAGGAAAAGAATTACGACAAAATTAAATAGGTTATGGCGGTAAATAACTATTACTTTGAATGTTTTGAATGTTAAACTGAAGCAAAGTAAAATAACACGAATGAGTCTAATAATTTGTACAGATCTGTAGCTTTTCTTTTAAAGAGCAATAGTTTTTTTTTGTGGGTATATTTTTATTTAACTTGGTGGTTTACAGCTTACATGGAATTATAGAATTTACAAAATTTGGCTACATCTATGTGTTACCTTGTTGCTACCTTGGCTTGCGTGACACCCTGGTCTTTTGCTCTGCCAGGTAGCTCTTAACCTCCATACCTTCTTGATTACTTAATTAGTCCCTTTCTTCCCCCACCTCTTTCTTTCTTACATGTTTCTTACATTTCTGGCCCATTTTTCTTTTACTTTCTGCAAGAACGCACCAATACTTCTTACCTTATTTTCCTCCCTGCCCGTTAACATTTTTATAGCTACTATCCACTTCTCTACTTTCTCCCGTTTTTCTTCCCAAACCTTTTTTTCCGTATATTACAACCTCCTCGCATTCTGTTACATAGTGTTCTATGTTTTCTTTTCCCCCACACAATTCACAAATGCCATTTTCCCTACCTCTTATCCCTCTTAGAAATATTATTCCTGTTCTCATACATGCTAATCCGTCTCTCTCTTGCCTATTGCAGTAATCTACATATGCTTCTCCTCACCAATTTCTATTTATTTGCTTGTATAATTGTAATGATTTCATATTTTCTAGACTTTTCTATATTTCCTGTCATTCTATATCTTCTATTCTGCATTTTACTAATTTACCCACATCGCATGTACTCCTTTCCTCTAATCTCTCTATATCTCCCATTCCTATTTTTTCCATAATTCCTATCTCTGCCTACCAAGTATTTGAATTCTGTAATCCTTTTTGCTGATTCATGCATAATTTCATTTCCCCTTCTTCTTTAACCAAACACATATACCAAAATTTGATTATTCTTTCCATTATCCCATTTCTTCTTGTCTTTCTTAATTCTACTAAAGCTACTTCCCTATGTGCTGACCTTGGTAAGCCCAGTAACTCTTTACAAAACCTTCTGTAGTTTTGGTCCACCGTTTTGTTTACCTCTGTGGCCCCCCCCCCCAGATCTCCACTGCATACAACATTTTGTATTCAACTAGTGTTTCGTACATTCTTTCTAACCATTTGGTTGTCATCTCTAGTTTATATTTGCATATTCTTATTCCATTCATTGCCGCCCTTCCTTTTGTTTCAATTTTTCTCCTGTGTACTTTCCACTTTCCATTGTTAGTCAACCTTACTCCTAAGTATTCAAATTCATTGACTACTTCTACCGATTTTGCCATTTAGTACCCGCTTTTCATTTGTTTTGTTTTGTTTAACTTCCTTCTTGAAGACCATAGCTTTCGACTTATTTATGTTTATATTTATTCCCCACTCTTCACAAAGTTTCTAAATTTCATTCATTGCCTTCTGCAATGCTACTATCGTTATAGATCCTAACATTAAGTCATCCGCATATAGCAGTCCAGGAATTTCTTTGTTTGCTATTACCGGACAGTGCTGATTTCCTTCTTTAACCTTGTCTATTATCTAATCTATAAATAAGTTAAATAAAATTGGACTCATTTTGCATCCTTAGACTCATTAACTTTTAAAAAGTGTCTCTTCTTTATTTGTCTTAATAGTTAAACTTTACACTACTATTCAATATACTGGAATAAATATTTCTGTAATTACACTCCATATATCATCAAACAGAAATACGGAAAATTATAGAAAATATATAAAGCAGCACACAAATGGCAATTTACTGTTCTTGTACACCATACCGCTCGCAAAAGTTATTTTTTTTTTCTAATTTTACGTCCTCCAACGTTAAGTTATATCGGACGGTGAATGAAATGGGTGAAATGATGCTCAAAATGTGTCCGGGGTCCATGGAGCTTAGAGCTACTCGACATTCGTGTGTGAGGATAGGGGAAACCCCGGTAAAAACCTTATCCAGGTAACTCACCCTCGCCGAGATTTGAACTCGGGACCTCTTGAACGTTAGTGAAAGTTAAAGGCATATGAACGCTGGCCAATGCTCAAGCGGGGCGCTGTTGGCAAGCGTAGTACGTGTACCTCAGTGGTTCGGGACATAAGATCAGTTTTACCCGCCGGCAAAGGATTTGGCTATTCTTCCCGTGCTTAAACACATTAAATATTCCTAAACTATTAAAATATTACCTTGACACATGCCATATCAGTGGAACAGCAAACACGGTTTCCAATCCTGTAACTCGTCTTCCAAATTCATGGGTCTTTCCCGGAGACTGAAATAAAGTACTCTCCCTTTTTCTAAGCATGAAGCTGCTTCACTACAAATTCGTGACACTATGTGCACACTACATACACCACAAGGTTGCAGAGTTAATTGCTGGGATTTTGAAAAACCTACAGTTTCCCTATACCTGGTTCGGAAAGCTTTCGTAAAACTTGTTCACGTTAAATACGAGGGGCAATCAAATATTAGCAGGCCTTTGCTTACTACGCACGCATAGAGTGCCGTAAGGGTTCGAGGTTTTTACAGCACATGCAGTGGGGTCTCTGAAAGAGGACAGTGGCCTTGGGAACTCGTTTGGCTCTGTCCCTGTTACTGTCGATATGTCAGAGAGAGGTGCATCCAGCTGTTGCGCAAATAATAATAAAGTTTCTTGACAATGAAAATGTCGGTGCAGTTGAAAGTCACCGTCGGTTACTCCCACAGTTTGCGGATGGAACCCTTTCATGGTCCAGAGTTAAATATTGGTGCCATGAGTTTAATGAAGGACATGAACGTGTTGAGAACTTGGCCCACACTTGCCGCACATGCACCAGCATCAATCCAGAAAACATCCAACTGTTCAGGACATCATTGCAGCGGATCGCCACATCACAGTGCTTGAGATTTGTCGACAACTTCTCATAAGCTATCGGGGAGTGCCCAATCAATCATTTGAAGGAAGCTGAAATTGAGAAAAGTGTCAACTTGGTGGGTTCCACGGTATTTCACTGCAGAACAGAAAGCAGTGCGAGTTCATATGTGTTGCACGCTTCTCGCGCACTACGAAGAGGAAGGTGATGCTTTTATGGACAGAATCATCACTTTTGATGATACATGGGTACATCATTACACACCCATATCAAATAGGGCCAGTCTGGAGTGGAGGAAGAGTGGAGAGCAACCGCCGGTGAAAGACTTCGTGCTCAGCTGAATCCGCAACCGTCCTCGTACTTTGTTTTAAACTGGCATTAAAAAACTGCCTGTCCGTTGGAACAAATATATAGAAAAGATGCGTGAATATGCAGAAAAGTAACAAAAATGTTAATTTCAATTAGTCTCCATGAATAAGTTTTCTGAAACGAAAGGCCTGTTTAGATTTGATTGCCCCTCGTATAATTTTTCTGCCCCGAAAATGAACCTATTCACGTTTGTTGAGCGAAAAATCACTTGTTCCAGCTTCGAGGGACATGTTCACGCACTCGGATCACAAACACTGGGAAAAAGATGTGTATAATAACAATTTAATGTAATATTAACAATGTTTCAGCTCGATTTCAACATTCGACTTAACGATGACATTCACTTTAACAAAACAATACCTCTACTCTGAAAACGAACAGAAAATTAATTCTGTTTCAAAATGCGTGACTTCTGTTTTTACAGTAGGTGCATTATTTATTATACTTGAGGTATTGTGAGGAAATAATGGTGTTCTTTAGGTTTATCTGTGATTGGATGTATGTTTGGTAACCATAACCATGCGAAGACAAAACGTGTATCGCCGGTGTTATGGGTATCGTAAAAACAGGATTTTTGCACGGTCATGTTCAGAAAATAAAATTGTTTATTATAAGATTGGAACCTTTAATATTCAAATATTTATCTGTAATATTTAGCGATAACTTGGGAAGATAAAACGTGCATCGTTCGTGTTCTAAGTATCGTAGAGACACGATTTTTGTACGGTAATAATCAGAAAATAAAATTCTTTCTCATTATAAAATTTGCATCTGTCACTTTTCAAACATTCATCCGAGCGTAATTAATATAATGTTCTCAGTTAAGGCGCGTGAGATCCGTGTACCACATTCGGCAGCGCTGGTAAGAGCAGCAAGCTCAAGATTGGCTGGAGTCTTCAGTACGGCTCGCCTCCATATGCCTTTAACCTTTGCGAATATTATAGCCGAGTATACGCCAAAATTTGGAATGGTAAAGTCACACTGAAAAATTCAGTGCCATACCCGGAATTAGAACCACGGATCATCGCCTCGGTAGCGTATATGGTAGCGTGTCTGCCTCACGTTCAAGAGGTCCCGAGTTCGAATCTCGTTCAGGGTGAGTTACCTGGATAAGGTTTTTTCCGGGGTTTTCCCTTATCCTGGTTAACGAATGTTTAACTGAGCTCCACGGACCCCGGACTCATTTGAGCATCATTTCACACATTTCATTCATCGTCCGATATGACCTAACGTTGGAGGACGTAAATTACAAAAAAAAGGGTTGCGTCTCCGTCCCATTGGTCATTAAACATAGACCTACCCTGGCAATGTGCCAGCACGATATGAAATTCTCCAACTGATCGTATTCTTCCCGGTAAACCACTAGGATTTATCATATACACAGATACAGCTATAGGCCAAAATTTGGAAAGGTAGAGTCCGACTGAAAAATTCTGTGCCATAGCCCGGATTTGAACCACCGATCTTCCGGGAATTAAAGTAGTTACGCGTTGCATGTCACCATTAAGGTAGTTGGTTCATGTGTATATGAGAAATCCCAGTAGTTTACCGGAAATAATGAAAATCATTTGGAGTATTTAATGCCATTCTGGCATGTTGCTATGTTAGCTCAATGGTTAACATCATCCGAAGACTGGAAGATCCGTGGTTCAAATTCCGGCTATGGCAATTGATTTTTCAGTCTAACCCTAACTTTCCAAACGGTAAATCCGTTTAATACATAATTAATGTGAAGGTCATGTTTTGGAAGAGTGCCTTTACACAAACAGAGCTAACTTATGATACTGTAACCTCTGGACTGCTATAAAGTTTAGCATTGTAAAGGTTGTAAATATATTTGTAAATAAAACGCAATGCCTAGAACATAATATGGTTCCCGAGAGTAACCTCAGGGACGTTGCTAGAAAGTTTATGCTGCTTCAAACCTTTTACCATTCACTTGTTTAAATCTTGCTACATATAACAGATTTTTTTTTTAATTTTCAAAGCTTAAGGAACTTAACTAATAAAGCTACAACCACCGCGGAACCATTTTGAACAATAACACGCAGTTTGCCGTGGAATGAAGGCTTTAATTTGTTACACTATCTAACAGAGCGCAGTTTGTGGCTCACATCCAGTTAATGAATATTTCAAGACTTTGAAAGAGAAGCCAAGCGGAAAACTTTACAAAGAAATAAAATAAGCAGAGAGGAAGGACGTTTTTTTAATTCTTTGAAGTTTGATCGTGCTCTCTTCTTTCATCCGGACCAAATTACTCCCATTAAAACTATTTCAATATTTCTTTTTGTCTGGTTTTGTTCCAATTTATACTCCTCAAAACTTGTTCAATCTCCTATTCAAACACCTTTTACTTCAAGCCAAGCAGCGGTCGTGATTGTCTCCACGTTGGATTTTACACGCCCTTTTAGAATCTTTTCAAGGAAAGATAATGCTGAAACTATATCTTCTATTTGAGTCCTTTTAAATTATATGAAAGCGTAACAGGATAATTTTGTAATCTTGTTTACTGTTAGACTAACAACTTATGTTTATATTATATAATTTATTTCAATTTAAAATCTATGTGTATAAAATTATTAATAAGATGAATTTAAATTCATCATAATTATGCATCTTAAGATGTATTAGAACCACCGCTATTCTCTTGAGAAGTCATGTATATCAACAATTCTGTATTAAAATATAGGAAGTATGATTGAGAATTCTCTGTTTAAATGAAAAAAAAAATGTTTAGTCTATTGCTAGAAGTAGTTCTTCAACTGTAATGTGGAGCGGTTCCCCTCCTTGTGGGTTGGATTTATATCACACGATACGGTGACATATCTGAAGTTGGATTCGCCCCTTCGTTAGGTCTACGCCCCACACGCGCAAAAGTTTCGCACTCCCTCGGTGTGGCGACGCATGTAGAAGCCAAACCTTACCTTGATGCAGAAGCGATGAACCTTTCGAAGATTTCTATAAATCCCCTCTCCGGCAGCTGCGGCGAGCGATGAGATGTGAAACTTCTCAGGCGTGGTATCGATACAAAATGGATTTTACTTTTGGACAAGTATGGAATAAAATAATTTACACCGTTTCAATTTACTCGGAATTATATTTCTCCACATTTTCTTCTTTACATGCGACTATTCCACTGATGTATAGAGCTCTTTACTATATATTAATTTTCTCCTTTTATTTATAAATGATGCAACGGTTTTCTACTTACATTATTTATCGTAGCGTCGCGTCTTCGATGTATATTTTAAACTTTTACTAAACGTTCATAAATGATAAACTCCAATAACTTCTCTTGGTTACAGGAAGTCTTTTACCGAAAACACGTGTAACCTCTTCGAGAGTTAAAGCCAGAGAAAGCATTTAAGAATAAAAGCATTGTTGTTGTTGTTTTTTTTTTTTTTTTTTTTTTTTGCTAAGCCACCGCAATACATAATGCTGATTGGTCCTACGTCACAATGTGGGATTTCAATAAACCTAAGCATTTGTTGCATCATCTATATGTCCAGCTTGGTTATTAACTTAAGTTGAATTGCAGATGGCCATGTTTACCTAATATGTCCATGTATGCAATATCAGCTTCAAATGGTTTAATCGTTTTAAGTGTAATGTACATAAGATGCCACTTCCGCAAAAATTGTAGCCTTGATGAAAAGAAAACGCATTGTAAGTGTTTGTTCACTTGTGTTTAAATATTCCATTTGGGTGAGTGATAACACTGAATGGAACATATAACTCCAATTAAAAATTATTTACTGTAGTGGAAATATTTTGCCTTAAGATACTTTATTTTATGCTTTATATATGGTTATCATGCTTAAAACAATGAACAAATGAAGGCAGTAAAAAGCTCAGTGACTTACATTGGACACTAAAATCCGATGTTCACTCCAACGAATGAGAAAAAGATAAAATTATAAAACTCAAACATGGGTTCGCAGATTAAGAGGCAAAAAGGCTATTTCTGCATTGTTGCTCAGACAAAAACTGTGCCTTAGAACGCCTTTATTTCATCTTAGGTTGCTAATATCGAAAAGATTGTAACAGATAATTATATAAAAATGAGTGCGTGAAAGTAGAAATGCGCTGCAGTTGCAACATTCAAATTCTAAAGTACAATTGCTGCACTTAAAATGAACCCCTTTTAATGTTTTCTTAACTTTATCGATCAGCATTTCTTGCATTTGATTCCCTATATCAAATGACGTGGTCATTTTCTGAAATTATTTTCAATATATTTAAGTATTTTCAAGATATAGTTTCTGATTACCAGAGCTCACATGTATTAAAAAGTGAAATATATTTATTAGAAATGATTTTTAACTCTAAATTAGTTCTCGCTCTTATTGTCTTTCAGGCAGCACGATCACCGATGACGTTAACAAACTGGCATAGGTATTCCATTAAAATCTATAGCTTTAAATCACAAACTACGAAATTTCATAACCTGTAGGGAAAAAACACATGATTAATATGTGAAGCACCTTGGATAATTTAAACGGGTAATTGTATTTAGCAAATATAGGTACATATAATTAAACTTTGATTTTTAAATGAAAACTGCTTAAAATTATCAATGTGTCGCGAACCCGATCGCGATAAGGCGGAACTGATAGGAACTGAGGAACTGAAAGGAACTGAGGCGGAACTCATAGGCGGACAGTGTGGAAATAAAGAGCCTGCAAAAATAAGATAAAGATAGCGCGAGATAAAGGCTTGCCGGCCCAGATTAAGTTACGCTTATGGAACATTGTGGTGGACGTCTTGAGCGTTTAAATTTCTTTTTTGTTTCGGAAGTATCTAGAATTATTAACGAGTGAGTGAGTGAGTGAGTGTGTGGTGTTTAAGGGCCCGTCGACAACAAGGTCATTTGGGCCCAGAATTATTAACGAGGTATTTAACAGATTGTGACATGCCAGCGGAGAGTTGTAGAACAGTCGCGGGAGAGGTAAGCGGAGAACAGCAGAGAGTTGTGAGAAAACAGTAAACAGCTGTGAACAAATGCTGTGTAACGAGAGCTGACTGTTTTTGTCATCGACCTTGGCAGACTGATTGTGTATGTAACGTAATGCTGCTGTAATCTATAAGTGTATTTCGACGGAAATAAAAAACATTTAGAATTTCGGAAAATTGGATTTTAATTCTACGAACCCTCAAAGTCAAAGGTCGATTACAATAACAAACAGCATTCAGTTTACAACAATACTCTCGTTACACAACACAAGTCACTGTTTTACAAAACTGCAACTACCTTTTGGCCAATCGTCGCCTCTTTAAATACTTCACTCACAAGTTCTGGATTATTCGAAAATAAAACAGAACCCGAACAGTCTATCGGTCAAGAAGTAACTAGAAATTTCCACTTATCTCAGTTTGTTTCGGCAAGTCCTTTATCTCGCGCTATGTTGATCTGCTTTCTGCAGGCCCTTTATTTCCACACTGTCCGCCTGTCAGTTCCTTTGTGTGAGCAAGCCGCCTTATCGCGATTGGGTTCGCGACAAATGTTTACCTAAATATAGTCCAGTATAACATTATCGCTTTAACTATATCTCTTACTCGCAGGAAGGTTTCTTTCTTTGAAAACTCCTATTTTTAAATATATACACTATAACTCTTCACTAGCTTCTTGCTGCAATATTTAGCAACTATTAATGAGGCAAATAGTATATTCTGTGCTTTCAAGTGACTTTCTCCGACAGTGACAGATTCATGCATTTTTAGTATTTACTACACTATTGACGTAAAAAGGGCCCATTCTGTCTTTCTACGTTACTCACTGTACATATTTTGCATACGAATTATTTGAAACTGATCAAACAGGTATCAAATGCCTCTCGTCGTTCGGAGCAGAAAAAAAAATTGTTACGCCACTGCCGTTCTTTGAACTGGATCTACCCCGTAGCGCTCTACTAATGTTCTAACACACGAAGGGATGTCAGCTTACCTGAAAGACGAAACAGTTGGGCCTCTTGGTAAACAACTATAACTTCACAGGACAAACAGGAAATCTAAGGTTCACACTGTATTTAAATATATGTATTACATTAGATTGCTCGTAAAAAACGTTTCGAAAAGTTTTTGAGAAATAAAAAATGACTAACATTTTCCTCTTATGAATGGTAGTAAGGAAGGTCGACGTTTAATTGAAATCGTTACTGTTTTGTTTCCCAGATACCAAAACAGGTATTTCGGGTGAAATATCAATATTGGATTTTATGTAAAGCGCAACTTCCTCTACATAGAAAAAATAAATGTTGTTGCACGATAACTAAACTGTTTCATATAACCTTGCCCCGCTGACATGTATCACTTCGCGTGCAACTACCTTCCCCCTCATCCTAATTGGCTGATGCTTTCGCACCATAGCCCATAGGCGGTGCCTTCCGGTCACATTTAAACCTGCAGTAAACGTCATAATTACCAGGAAGATAGATAAAATCATACAAATAAAAATATGAAGGCATGCCAAAATTAAGAAATTTTTAATGAAACTGAGCAAGTTGAAACTGAATGAATGAGCAATGAAACTGGAACAAGTTTATAATGAAAGGCCTTTGGTCTTTTCCACTGGGATTTTTTAAAACCAACACACACCTCGTAAAAATGCTTGTCTTTCAGTCTTAAAAGTCGTGACACGGCATAATTGTCATGAGTCCTTCATTTACCCAGGTCTCGTCAAGCTAGTACATTTTGCGATTTGTATCCCGGTACAATGTTATTGTACTTAAATAACGTCTTCACCACACAGCAATATCGCCCATGGAGTGGTAAGTTTTCCTATTTCAATTTCATGTCGCGATATTCCAACGCATCTATTACTCACACCTGTAAGTTCAGAGGACAGCTGTTCGACTTCTCTCACTGACAAAGACGAATTCTTCTCTGTGAGTGCACTAAACAATTGCAACACAATTCTTTTTTCGCTGCTTTGTAAAGGTTTTCCCTTGCGATGCTTCAGCGAAAAACTGATGGTGGACTCTGCCATTATACATATAATAATCCAGTTCAAAACAAGGTCAGTGATAAGTCAAATATGTCATCACTACCGCTAAATCACGTGCTATCGTGCCATGGACTTGAGAGCAAAGGAACCTCCTCCTTACTTCGTTTAAGAATTAACAGGCATTTTATATAAATCAACTCTGTTGCGCAATATATTTAATTAAAACTTTTACGAAAATACAAATTTGACAATTCACTTCCAACATATAAACATATATTTAAATAACGAACTAATTTTACCGCACAACAGTCTATACTGCAATAGCAGCCAATGATAGGTGATAAGGTCACGTGACCGTTAAGAGGCACGGGGCCAGCTTATGTGAAACAAGGATTACGTAATTTTTCTGTACAATACATAGAATGGCTCTAGTTTTCTTCATATAATTTGTACGGCTAGGCCCCTTTAAGAGGGTTCTACTGAAATGTGAATACACAAAAGAATGCCTTCAAGGCTAATACGTCTCTAAAGTACATTTCTTATGGATTTACTTATGTCTGTTTCTGTCATATTGTTCTTTAAGCATGCTTTGCTCTTTGATTCGTTGTCTTTAAGACATTTAATGAAAATGTCTCACTGAATAAGCCACGCGTGGGATATACTACCGAACGTTCTGCGTTGACATTCAACTTTCTTCTGCACCGTTATCAAACATCCACTGACAGAGCCATATTTCCGGTTCGTGTTGTATCATTTCTCCACCTAGCCACATGTTTGCCCTTAGAAAACGCAATCTCAGGTGCTGAATAATTAAGAATGTAGTGTGCAGGCAAAGTACCTGACTTTAGTTAACAGAAAGCCGATACAAGATTTACAGTCTTGCCTTACTAATGAGGATACATGGCACGCGTTGCCAGCAGAATTATCCTGAGAAGCGGTTTGAAATCAGATTCCTAGTATTTATACTGAAAGTTTATTTGTTCTCCTGCTGTTTCTCATAATGAAAGCGTATCGATTATCGAGCATATTTAGTTGATTATTTCTATTTTACCTGTCTTTTTCTTCCTTTGCATTTCATCCAGTCATGAAAGTAGTTTACTCCAGCGAAATGTTCGATATCCCCAAGTAAAATAAGAGATAGGTATGCTATTTTACTTGGTGTGTGTAAATAGCCTAAAATTGTAAGTTAAATACGAGGGGGGCTCAAAGGAAACGTCATTAATGTCATAAAAACGCTATTGATGAACCTTTTTACAAAATTACTTCAGTCACCTTCAAAATACTCTCCACTACATTCTATGCACTTAACAAATCTTTTCCCAATGTTGGAAGCATGTTTGGAACACTTCAAGTTTGATATTGTCCAGTGCCCTTTGCGAAGGTGTTTTTACCGCCCCCACATTGTCATAACGCTCCTCCTTTAGCGTTTTTTTTTTTTCATTCGTGGAAGTAGGAAAAGGTCGCACGGGGTTAGGTCCGGCGAATACGGAGCGTGGGGAACGACAGACCACCGCTAAGGCCATCTGTGCTGGAGCGTTGTCGTGGTGGAGAAACAAGTCACCTGATCGCTAAAGTTCGTCACATCCTCTTACAGACGCTTTAAAACCTCCAAGTAAAAGTGCTGGTTAACAATCTGGCCAGAGGGTACGAATTCCCGATGCACAATTCCACGAACATCAAAAAAGACAATGATCATCGTCTTCACATTTGACCTCACTTGCCTTGCTTCTTTTGGTCTGAGGGAGTTGGGAGTCCTCCACTGGCTTGACGCTTGCTTGGTTTCTGGGTCATACCTGTAACACCATCTCTCTTCCCCTGTAATGACTTTGTTCAAGAAGTTTGGATCACGTGCAATCTCTGTTTTCAAGTCCTGACACACATTCGTGCGGATGGTTATGTGCTCCTGTGTGAGAAGGCGCGTAACAAAATTAGCAGCAACCCGTCGCATGTGCAAATCCTCCCTCAAAATCCGCTGCCACGAGTTCCAACTGATTCCTGTCGCTGCTGAAATTTGGTCGATCGTTTGGCGACGATCCTCGTTGATCTATTGGCAGACCTTTTCAATGTTCTCTTCATTTCGCGATGTTGAAGGGCGTCCAGAATGAGCTTGGTCTTCAACGCACATCTCACTACGTTTAAAGCGCCCAAACCCCTCGAAAACCTGTGTGCGGCTCATAGCGTCCTCCTGGAAAGCTTCCTGAAGCATTTGGTGTGTCTCCGTTGCAGTTTTTTTAAGCAGGGAACAAAATTTCACCCACACACACACTCTTTGTTCTTTTAAAATTGCCATAACGACTTGCAGAGGTAACCAGCCAACTGTCAGAGAAACAATACCACACGTTCAGCTCGACTCTGGCGCCATCTGCATAGGTGTTTCATGAAGGTCTCTACTAACACCATCTAGCGTGAGAACCCTGCACTACGCCTAAGAGTGGCAGCGCCCTTGGAGTCCGGTTTCTTTTGCCCTCCCCTCGTATATTAATTAAAAATTTATGCTGAGCTAGAAAAGGTTCTTCAAGGAATTCCCTCCTTTAACGTTCAAGCTTCTAAGGAATTTGATTAAACTGTGCAAGTGGTATGTACATTTTGCAGTGATGTAATACGTGGTCCCGCAATTCGTGATGATAAATTTCTCGCATTTATCAACTCGAAACGGTTAAACTTGCCTAAGTCTCGTGGCATTTCTTTTATTTGTTGATATGTCGTGTTCTCCTAGCTGGCTTTCATATTTTAACTGCAGCGCCGGTTTTCGAAATGTGATGTCTACTTGAATTGTAATTCAGTGTTTTAAGTAAATAATGTTTTAATATGACGTTGCTTGCTTCTTGCAAATGTAACAGTGGATTCAATTTTTTTCCGTTCAATATATGTGCAATTAAGCAGCTTGTTAACGTTGTACTTTATGTGATTTGTAGTTAATAATACAATGTGAATTTACTGTCTTATTACTTCTATATTCATTCGTTCAGCTATTTGTATCAGAAAATTTCTTTTGAAAAACTATAGTTATTTTTAATACACAATATACTACTTGTCCTGTTCCATTTCTGACAATATTTCTCCAATTTATCTTTTACCTCCATTTAAAAATTATTCCTGCCTGCATGGTTTGCGTATATTTCCTTTCTGCTGCAATTTGCACGTTTATTTTGTGTTTAGCAGATTCAAATCTTATCCGTGACTTTGGAATATTCTTACGCATAAATAGTTTATTTGTGAACTAGGGATTACCTTTATGTGAAATGGTTAAGCAAGGCTACATAGATAATACATATACATATTCAAATCTACTGCGCTTATTAATATTTTTTTATCCTTTCACCGTTCACCCTATCTCCAATTCAACCACCTGATCTTTTATGAAATTTAATAATACAATTCAGAATAATTCAGTTACAGTTAACTAACGTGTTGAATACACTTTCAGCTCTGGAAAATAAAGCACACAACTTGACCTGCTTGGAAATAGATGATTAAGTCTTCCCCGTTCTTATTGAAATTTGGAACTGAGGAACCATAAAGCATAATCAACTCTTAATTCCCAAAAATTGAACTCTTTGGTCGTGTAGAGTGCATAAGTATCACTTTTGATATAAATAATATTTTTAGTATATTTCAGATACATTCAGCCCAGTTACGTGCACAGATGCTTAATTCTTCAGTATGGTGACCAAGTCCTCTGATTTAAGTTTGAAGCAAGACGATGACATTTATAGACTACGTATCCGATGCTCCTGAGCCACACCGTTAAAGGTGGCACCAAATTAATACATAGATCTCAAATTTTCGGAGGACTTGCGTACAATTTTCGGCAATCCACCACTCTGAACCACGAGTTTTTTTCGTGATTACACGGTTTGGTAGTCGAAAAGTTGATCGGCTCCTCTTTAGCTATAATTGCTTCGTCCCCATGATCTTATTCCTTATCCGTGGCTGTTTAAGGGTTGTAGAGCCCGATGACGGTATTCGCCGCGGTGAAGATGGGCGATGAATGTGCACTTCCCTGTGGTCAGTCACGATTACCCAGTCAGGACCTCCCTCTGAGCGGAGGGCGCCTCGAAGTAAATGATTCGACAGTTGCTGAAGTCAGAGTGAAATGAAATAGTCATTTCTTGCAACATTTGATTTAAGTTACATGGGTAAGTAAGGCTGATAAAACTAAACTCCGTTAAAATGTAAATTACGTTGACCAAAGCTGAAACTCAAGAAATTTATTTTATCAGAGTATAAAAAATAAAAAATGCATGCGATTAAAGTATATTACTTTTCAGACAACTTTGAGCATGACAGTTGAAGGAATCAGGCTTTGGAGAAAAACATTTTTCCATATGTCCAGTGGTTTAAATGAAAACCAAATTATACACCAATTTTCATCATCCAATTAACAGAGGCACACAAAAAAGAATACATTGTGGAATAAAACATAGAATGTTTACGTTGCATATCACTAATTAGCTAAAATAGCCCCAAGTGGAGCTTACATTACTACATTGTGGTGAGCTTAAGCATTTATGTTTACCTATAGGAGATAATATTGTGTCAAGACCATATTACCAGTTCTTTGGAGTTTCCAAATGTAGCTAGAATTCACGCTAATTGTCCTTAAATTTTCTTGGAAAACTGCAATGTTTACATACTAAAGTATCTGAGAAGAGTGTATAGTGCTGGAAGGAATAAATGATATCCAGTGTCTTAAGCTCGTCTAGCCTTGCTTGCGATTTGTTTGACCCATCTAGCTTATTTTTATGAAGATTAAGTATTCAATTTTTCTCTATACAGAATTATCAGATTGTCAAAAACGAGTTACTAAATGACACATCAATAACTGTAATGTGCACCGGAATATATGAAGAATTGAAAGGCGAAGGGTTCCGATTAAATATAGTTTTATTTTAATATGTCGATGCTCCGCTATTATTGAGTTTACATTTATTGCCATACAGTGCCTGTACTGGACCACTGCTTAAACTGAATGGTTGAAACGCATACCACTGAACTCTTTCCGCTATTTGGCAGAACCTGTACTACCAGGAACAATATCACTCCCGCCGAAAGTGAGATAACGCTGTAAGTAACTTTCGAAGTGGAAGTTGTAGTGTCTGTTTCGTACTCCCCGTAGGGGAGGGGATCCGTCCCCTTTAGCTGCCGTGGTGTGGGCGCTGCGGACCCCTAGCACTCGTGGTACCTCTGACGTTACTAGAGGAACCTCGGGCGGAACATTCGAGCCCCTACCTGATTGGGAGTTGTTCGGATTAGGATGGCCTCGAGGGGGCAGTGGTTCCTGATACCCGTGGGTGATCGGGTACGTCTCCGGATGGGGTTGAGGGAAGCCATTAATATTCCCGCGTACTAGCCAGCATAGCTATTAGGTGTGCTAGATCACCAGGCGGCCCCACCGATATCATTTTAGTAGCCTTCCGATTTTGGAGTTGGCGCGTCTAAGTGGCGTATCCACTTCCACCTCGTCTTGACTCCACAGGACCAGATGGGGGGGGGCCTGTTAGTCTCTAGGTCTTGCCCTACGGAAAGCCCCACGGAGGTGCCGGGCGTCTTTTGGGGAAATCTCGGTAGCTCCCTGGTCGAATGAGACACGGGTCTTTGGTCCTAAGGGTCCACGACTAATGGGAGTAGATCCCCTGGCATTAACGTGTCTGTTAGGTACTGTTTTGGTACTGTACTATGTATGAATAAATATTTGTACATGATTACTGTAATATGTACTCCATGCTATGTAGATTGTGTGTGTGAGAGAGAGAGAGAGAGAGAGAGAGAGAGAGAGAGAGAGAGAGAGAGAGAGAGAGAGATTGTGTATTCCACAAAAGGGTGAATTTGGGTGTGTTTGTTCAGTGGTCCAACTTATAAAGATCACTCCATTCACTTTAAATATATCATAAGGAATGGCGTACGTACCGTTAAATACGAAACACAAGAACATAAACATTATACTTCGTAATGCATAAGAACCGGTATCATGAAAAAATGTGACTATGCTTTCTCTGAAAGTCTAATCATGCCATTTAATTAAAGTTTGACGATTGAGTTAGAAACGCATCATCTGCCACTATCATTTGCAACTAATTTAGACTAAAGAAAAACCTCGTCGAAGTAAAATTACTAGATCTTTCACCCTTTCCTAGAGGAACAGATAATTTTACAGCAGTTACAGCTGCGGCTCTTGTTACTAGTTCTGGTTCTCCATATTGTCACCCGAACATCGGAATTCCCGATAGGACCAGCTGACAGTTAGGGACCAGACGGGAAGCATTCAGCCACGCCTACCCATTTATCTAGTAGCGCTAACGAGGGGATGGTTGGAAAACATCACTAGCCATATCTTCCCCCTTCCCTTGACGTCTGGAACAGTCGAGATGATTCACTGAACCGCGAGACTTCCAGAAACAGCGATCTTCATATATAAGGCTGCAGTGGACGAGTCATTTCAGTCCTTGGCGGGCAGCCAGAGGAGCGCCGTGATAGTTGAAGCAAAAACGTTTGTGGGTGAAATACAATTCTACGTTGGGACGTCAATTTGATGCAAATAATTTAATGGCGAACAATGTTCTACTTGACAATATAGTTTCAAGCACTTTTGTTTAGCTCAGGGTAAAATAATGAGGTCTCTCACAGGGTATGCGTGGGTGTGTATGAGAAGGATGTTTTAATAACACTGGAATGCCCGTTTCCAACTTATTAATTTACTGCTTCTTCTTTTAAAACATCGAAATGAAAGTTGCCGACCAAGGGTTACCAATCTCTGTTTAGAGTTACTGACGGCAGAATGTTTATTACTCGTTAACTTTATTCGTTCCTCATATATATATGAACCGACAAATATTCAAGACAGAACCAGAGGACTGCCTTAATCGCCCTCACGCCTCAGACTGCTCTCATAGGCCTGACGCCGAAGACTCTTCTAATCGGCCTCACGCCGAAGACCTTTTGAATGGTTTGCAAGCCACGGAGAGCTCTCCTCGGCTCCACGCCGAAGACCCTTATCCACAGCTGCGCGTGGGTGTATCACTTTCACTTACTGAAAGCCCCCTTCATTCAACCAAAAATCTCTTTGTGGCTGTTTTGTGATTCCATTCTAAATGATCCAAAGAATACTCTATTCATATAAGTCAAGTGAGCCCCTTTAGAAAACTGCTAAGGACACTGTTTCTTACACTGCTTTTGTTATAACAACTTTCCCCACAACTCAACTAGCCTTGCCCTTGTTGTAACAAAGAACCAACAATCCTTTGACATCCATCATGACTCTTTACTTCTGGCAAATCTTAATTTCGATATCATAGTGAACGGACTGGAAGACTGTACGTGTATCAGAGAAGTTGTACGTAATTGTGAGTGTAGAGTATACATGTGACAGACGAACTGGCGAATTGTAATTGTGTGTGCTACGAATTCTGTGTAATTGGCAAGTGTTCCAACTGTAATTCGGTGGAAATAAGGAACATTTTAAGTTTGTGCAATTTGACTTTTAATTTCACGAACCGACAAAGTCACAATACAAGAAATCTCTCTTGCAAACCTTATAGACTAGCTGTCAAGAGGTCATGATAAAACGAATCATCGTGTGCAAACCACACAACTTGGACGGTGAATGAAGTGCTTCCAGTGGGTATATGTAGTTTCTAACAAAGCGTGTTCAAGTACATTAATTATTTATATAAATATTGCACCTGTCTCAAATAACCATTGACTTACCTTTTAAAGCTATTATGCATTGCATTTGTTAACATAATACGGCATATAGACGGACCAAATTAAGCATATATGCTGCTAATTTCGTTTTGCAGTAAATCATATATCTTTAGTAACTTATTTTGCAATCGTACGAGGAACATGAAATTAAGCGCCAGGCAACAAAATTCCTACATATTTAAAATGCCTACACCATTTAAACAAAGAAAACCACGCAAACTTTATACAAACCTAGAATCGACAGTGGAGTAGAATTAATGAGGGAAATAGATTAATGAGTACGAAATTTAGTTAACTAAGGATTAGTAACCATTACCACCACCACCACCACCACCACCACCACCACCACCACCACCACCACCACCACCACCACCACCACCACCACCACCACCACCACCACCACCACCACCACCACCACCACCACCACCACCATTACCACCACCATTACCACCATTACCACCATTACCACCACCATTACCACCATTACCACCACCACCATTACCACCACCACCATTACCACCACCACCATTACCACCACCACCATTACCACCACCACCATTACCACCATTACCACCACCACCATTACCACCACCACCACCATTACCACCACCACCACCATTACCACCACCACCACCACCATTACCACCACCACCACCATTACCATTACCACCACCATTACCATTACCATTACCACCACCATTACCACCACCATTACCACCACCACCACCATTACCACCACCACAACCACCACCATTACCACCACCACCATTACCACCACCACCACCACCACCACCACCACCACCACCACCACCACCACCATTACCACCACCACCACCACCACCACCATTACCACCACCAACACCATTACCATTACCACCACCAACACCATTACCATTACCACCACCATTACCATTACCATTACCACCACCATTACCATTACCATTACCACCACCATTACCATTACCATTACCACCACCATTACCATTACCACCACCATTACCATTACCACCACCATTACCATTACCACCACCATTACCATTACCATTACCACCACTAGAATTATCATTACCACCACCACCATTACCATTACCATTACCACCACCATTACCATTACCATCACCACCATTACCATTACCATTACCACCACCACCATTGCCACCACCACCATTACCACCACCACCATTACCATTACCACCACCATTACCATTACCATTACCACCACTAGAATTATCATTACCACCACCACCATTACCATTACCATTACCACCACCATTACCATTACCATTACCACCACCACCATTACCATTACCATCACCACCATTACCATTACCATTACCACCACCACCATTGCCACCACCACCATTACCACCACCACCACCATTACCACCACCACCACCACCACCACCACCACCACTACCACCACCACAATATATACGTACTAACTTTTAAAAACAAAAACAAAAATATTGGAACATATAGCGCATAGTTGTTAAACAATCATTTTGAAAGTTTATAGCTGGAGCTGTAGTTTTGGAGTAATATTGTTACCTATTCTACATTAACAAATTATTTAGGGCAGCATTAGGGAGTCTCGAATATGCCCAAGAAAGCGAGAAACTGTACATGCAGTTTCACTGTACCCTTTCACAGTAACACTATTTCAATTGCCTCAGCTCGGAAGTAAAAAAGCTACTGCATTTACAACTTTCCTGCTGTAACTTTATTCACTTTCTAGAACTGAAATTTCCTGGACACTTTGTAAACATTTCGTTGAGTGAGTGATCAAATTATTTTCGTTGAACGGAACACTAGAACTATTGCATATTACCAGGAAATCTCCCCTTTTGGCCAGACTCGAGCAAAAGCAAATAAAGCTGCGTGCGAGGCAAATGTTTGTTCCGTGAAGAGATGTTCTGTTTCCAGCTCCCCAAGGATATGCAGACGTTTACTGTACCAACAGCTTCTCTCATAAAATGCTTCCTTTGTCTTTTCTAGGATTCAAAGTTTCTGGTTTTAACACCAAGCTTTCCTCTTTGACTTACATATTGAAACATGTCAATCCGTACTGACGTTTGCTGTGTAATATCAATCACTGACAGTGTAAGGTTTATTGCATCCTTTTAAAATTAAGTAATTACATAATTAGTACCAAAGCAGTCATCATCGTCGTCACTCTACTGTTCACTATTGCTTGTGACCAAGGAAACAACCTCACCGCCCTGTTGCTTCCTTCCAATGAATGCGTACCTACTTGAGGCAATAAAAATGTCCTGCGTTATTGGATTGGATTGTTCGGAGGGGATTCTGCACCTTGACCAGACTGGTCTTTTGTACCTAGGTCCCAAGTGGGGTCCCCCCGGAGGGAGGATGAGCCGAGAGGAGAGAGATTTTAGGCTGTGCACTAGTGGGTTTCGCATTAACTGCGCTTAACCCTATAATCCTCCTACTTAAAATCAATACACCCACCTAAACATTCCCTAAATAAAAGCCTTTCTGCGGTTAGGCCTATTGCAACAAAATTCAGGCTATACAGCAGCCTGCCAGTATCTCAGTCGGTCGGTCAACAGGTAGAGTCTGTTTAGTTAACTCATGTGCACGTTGGCCGCTGCTTTTGACGAGCCCTTATAATCCTTTTACAACACAGACCCTCCCTCTCCCAGACCTTTCTCGATATGTCATGGGTATCGTACGAGGTTTCGTCTAAATAAATTATCTTATGTCCATGACTGCAAAACTTCCTTACTTTTGACGATATATATATATATATATATATATATATATATATATATATATATATATATATATGTGTGTGTGTGTGTGTGTGTGTATTGGTGTGTGTGTGTGTGTGTATTTATATATGTCGCCAAGCTACCACTCTACTGCATTCCATAATAACCCTTAACTTATTCAAAGTGCGGTATTTGAAACCCAGCTCCTTTAGGAGGCCACGCAAAATGCAGTGCCCATAAGGAAAATCACAAATTTCTTGCCAATGTGCAACCAATTCGTCTAAGATGGGCGCTGTCCCTTTTGCATGGAATCTATCAATTTCTCTACGAATTAAATCGCATGTGAAATTAACTGCTTTAGAGAAACCTTTCCTTTTGTTTTCACACTTGATCGGTGTCTTTGGCATTCCTTTCGTCACAATATTTCCTACTGTATTTCTGTGAATATTCAGAATTTATCATCAGGTTCATTGCACGACCCCTTACCAAGACTATTTGTCAGCACATATTTATATATGTTCAAAACAAGCGCTTGAATTTGCTTCGAAACAGTTCCCGTTATAACTTTGTTTTTTTAGGCTTTTCCAGTAATATAACTCGGCCCAGTTATTCACACTATTGTCATCACTTATTATTTTCACTTGACTGAAAGTTATCTACTACTTAATTTGCATTTACCACTGCATTTCCCTCCCACGGTCTCCACATCGTGACATACAACGAATTTCTGCACGCAATGAAACAGATCAACTGGAAGTTGGAACTTTGGCAATTGAGACTCCACGTGGAGTAGACATGCGACTGTGACTTCTACAAAATCAGGGTTGCTATTGGTCCTAAACGACAGTGTTCCTTTTCTGAATTGTGGGAATAGATTTCTGACGCTCATTAGTGGGCGGGAAGTTAGTTTCCTTTGAGAGGCTAACTGCACTCGCGTTCACTAGACAAACTTTTTCTTCCTGCCATTTATTTTCGTTTGCAGTTATCCAATCTTTGTTAATGCTTCTTCGCGATATAAGTTATCTTTATATGTATGAACTACTGGTGTCCCCTGTGTAAACGAACCTGGCAGCTGATACTTAGTGCCTTTAACTTAAATCTTCTCCAATATAATAGTATTCTACCACCGCAATTTATTCGTTTTTCTTCGCCTGAATTGCTCATGTTCTTTTATTGTTGTTGCCACGTCACACATAGCGGGGCCGATGTAAACCTTGCCGTAGTTGTAGGGAAGTTTATACACAAATGGTCTGAAGAGTTTCCGAACCTGTTGAAGATGCAAGACATTTTTTTTCAGATATTTATGTTTCAGCATGGCCTCCTTGTAACTCTACACACTTCTCAGAGCGATGCTCCCATCTCTTTAACCCCTCCAAATGGTAGTCGGGGCTTTCTCTGCAAAATGATTTTTCAAGTAGGCGATTGCCTCTTCATTTGACGAAAGGCTATGTCCTCCGAGCGCAATTTTCAGGTGAGGGAACAAAAAAAAGGGAGCTTGGGGCTAGGTCTGGTGAGTAAGATGGATGGTCAAGCAGTTCAAACCGTATTTCGTGGATTTTCGCCATTACAACCGCTGAGGTGTGAGACGGTGCGTTGTCTTGGTGAAACAGGATTTTCTTTTTCTGAAAATGTGGCCGTTTTTCAAAAAGTTCTGCCTTCAATCGAAAAAAACTTTTTCCTTTTTTGGAGCCGCTTCCTCCTTTGCAGTCCACTCTTTTAACTGTATTTTTGTTTCGGGCGTGTAATGGTGTATCCAAGTTTCATCTACATGAATTAATCGGTGCCAAAACCCGGATTTATTGCACCTTAACTGCGCCAACAGAGCGATGGAAATGTTCATTCGAACACGTTTTTGGTCTAACGTGAACAAACGCGGCACCCAACGCACGGACACCTTTCTCATGTCCAAATATTGATTTAATATATGACAAACACGTTCTGTTGACAGGTTCATCGCCTATGTTATCTATCTCCCTTTAATTCGGCGATCGTCTAGCACCATTTGGCAAACTTTGCGATGTTTTCGTCGGTAATTGCAGCTTTACGACTTCCCGAACGTTCATCGTCTGCCAAGCTATTATGGAAACCTTTAAATTCAGGTGCTCAAAATTTCACTGTGGCAAATGATGGTGCAGAGTTCAACTTATATTTGACATGTGTAGCCGTACTGCCCTTCAAAAACAAATAACGACAGCTCAATACTCGATTTTTCCATTGTCATAAAAACAGTGAGATCAACTCACTCAAATGACTGTTACATAACTGAGCGTCCAAAAGGGCTGCAACTTTGCTGAGTAACTGTTAATAGATTATTCAACGAAATTCAGTGGCTTTTATTTACGAGTGCTGCCATCTTCATGTTGAGGTCGGAAACTTTTCAGACCACCCTCGTAGACATCTTCCAATGAAAGACCACCACGTTTGTCTTTCACTGATTTAAACAAATGATTTATTTTCAATGTCAGTTTACAGACAGTGTCAAAATTATAGAATAGTAAATAGGACCCTAACGTCTGACATTTTGAAAACCACTACACCACAACCTAAAAGCATGGGAAGTCAATCTGCAAACTATCTTAAAGGTTCTTCCATCAGCAATAGGTAACCTGTGTATTAATTTTCTTACCATTATTAGAACTTGCAAGGGTAATGGAAAAATTGGTATTTCTTCAGAAGCGCACACTCCTATTAATGGAATGGAGTGCACAGTACATAGAATAAGTCGTACAGTTGATATATTGTACCTGTATGCCATTTTCAGATCAGAATGCTACTGAGAGAGAAGTATATATACAGAAGTCACTTCATTAATCCATTTTGGTCAGATATCTAATTCTTAGACGTGCTGGGTGAAGCAAATACGAGGGGAAACCCAAAAGAAACCGTACTCCATGGGCACTGCTACCCGTAGACTTAGTGCAGGTTTCTCACGCTAGTTGGTGTTAGAAGAGACTCACATGAAACAGGTGTGCAGACGGCGTCTCTGTAGAGCTGAACGTGCGAGTATGGCATTGTGTTTCTCTTACTCTCGGTGTGTTACCTCTGCGAAGTCGTTATGACAACTTTAAAAGAACAAAGGATGTGTGTGAAATTTTGTTTCCTGATGAAAAAAACTGCAACGGAGGCACACCAAATGCTTCAGGAAGCTTTCCAGGAGGATACTATGAGCCGCACACAGGTTTTAGGGTGGTTTGGGCGTTTTAAACGTCGTGATGTGTGTGTTGAAGACCAAACCCGTTCTGGATGCCCTTCAACATCGCGATGAAGAGAACAGTGAAAATGTCCACCAAAAGATCAACGAGGATTGACGCCAAACAATCGAACAAATTTCAGCAGCGAGAGTAATCAGTTGGGGCCCGTGCCAGCGGATTTTGAGGGAGGATTTGCACATGAGACGTGTTGTTGCCAAATTTGCTCCGCGCCTTCTCCCACTGGAGCACAAAACCATCCGCATGAATTTGTGTCAGGACTTAAAAACAGATTGCACGTGATCCAAACTTCTTGAACAAAGTCATTGCAGGGGATGAGAGTTGGTGTTACGGGTATGACCCAGAAACCAAGCAAGCGTCAAGCCAGTGGAGGACTCCCAACTCTCCCAGACCAAATAAAGCAAGTCAAGTGAGATCAAATGTGAAGACGAGATCATTGGCTTTATGATGTTCGTGGAACTGTGTATCGGGAATTCGTATCCCCTGGCCAGACTGTTAACCAGCAACTTTACTTGGATGTTTTAAGGCGTTTGCGAGAGGATGTGAGGAGGAAACGTCCAGAACTTGTGTGATCAGGTGACTGGTTTCTGCATCACGACAACGCTCCAGCACACACGGCCTTACGAGTGTGCCACTATTTGGCATCTCAATAATAGTAATTCATATCTTTATTATTATTTGGCATTTGTACAGAATGTTCTATTTGGCTTGTGAATGTACCTCTATTTTGATATATGTGTTTTATGTTTTAACAAACGAATCTGTTTCTCTAAAGAGAGAATTTCACGACGAAAAGACGTAAAGTCCTATATGGAATACGGTGAGAAATGACAATCATAGCTTTACGCCAGCACAGGTCAAAACTAAATCTTTATCCCGAACGCTAACAGAAAGTATCAGAAATATTACAAGGCCTAATTTGAAACAGAAACAACTATTTCATTTAAAAGATATTGCAATTTATGACCTGAAGGAACACGTTGTATTTGTTTGGATATCTAATTTTTTTCTAGATTTATGTTTCACTGCCGGCACGTATAATTTAAACGGGTACTTGTTTCGGAGCTATGCTTTTAACACGCATACACACACCAGGTGCTCTCCCCGTAAGTGCCTTTTTGGACTCATAAGATGTCAAAATGTGCGTTTTCGGTGAAACTTCCGTATATAATTTTTTGGTGGAATGGAAAGCTTTCTCCACCTTCTATGTACTTGGGGTAGAGAAAGTTACATGAGCTTCTATAACCGTCTTCTAAAGCCATTCGCATTTATTGAGATATACGTTTGCCGAAATGGTTTCTAAATACATTCCGTCGTTGCAAGAGCAAGACAGGCGACTGAAGCGATAATCTGATGTTTGGAAAACAGGTGGCAATATGCTGGCCAACTATGTAATGATATATGTCTATTGACCACTGCATACACTGGCATTTCCATTCTACGCTTAATCTCAGTATCTTGTATTTATGGATTGCTTTGGTATAGTCTCCGCACGAGGTCTCTCCAATGGTCTTATTGTACTGCTCTGATGGTAAACGTACGTTTTATCTTTGATCATCAGAAGCCTCTCAGGTAAAACGTACCACCTGCACTAGTTGTTCTCAGAAGTCGCTGATGTTTCACATTGTACCAATGAGTGTGTTACTTCAGCCAATGAAACCAAAGAGGTCACAAATACCAGAGGCATATTAACTACACATGGAGTAAAACACAGCGTTGCAAAATTTACCCTGCTTTCACTGTATTAGTTTCTGGTAAGAAGTGGTATTGAGAAAGCATACTTGGAGAAAACTGACAACGCTGCTTTTATGGCATTGATCATCTATTATAGGTTCAAATGGGAAGAGTTCTGGAGTCCAGCTAATCAGATGCTGTATCACACTCAGCGTTGTCACCTTGTTACCGCACTCATTTTATATTTCTCTCTCCCTCTCCCTCCCCCTCTCCCTCTCTCTCCCTCTCTCTCCCTCTCCCTCCCTTTCCCCTCTCCCCCTCCCCCCTCCCTCCCCTCTCCCCTCCCCCTCCCTCCCCTCTCCCCTCCCCCCTCTCCACCTCTCCCTCCCCCTCTCCCCTCTCCCCCTCCCCCTCTCCCCCTCTCCCCCTCTCCCCCTTTCTTTCACCAATTTTTGATCAGTTTTTTTTTATTTTTATTTTTTTACATTTAGTTCACGTCTCACAATATGCACAAATATGTGCAACATCTTCATCACTTTCGACACCTGTACAAGAATTATGAACCCACTGCAGGCAGCAGAGATATCTAGTCCACCCTCCTTCTGAATAATCATGGCAGTAAAGACAATCATCTTCTTCGTCTTTTGACACTTCTTTCCTGTTATCAGCAGACAGATGACTTTTGCAACGTTTGGATACATGAGTATTAGGGCATCCAGGCCTACCTTTCAATGATTCCCGATTTGTTTCGCTTTCTGGCAAGCAAGACGCCTTTTTACAAGTCTTACTCATTTCTCTTGTTCCACATTCAATAGCTCTTCTTTATAAGGGGATGTTGTCTGTACTGTGCTTTTCCTAATTTTGCCAAACTCTCTTGTTTTTCTGATCTACCTTTGCAATAGGTGTGATATTTTCTGGGCTGGAATTCTTGGAAATTCTGCAGCTTGCCAGCTCAATGTTTTCTCTCCCCATAGGTGAACCAGAGACAACGGACATCTCAGAAGTTGAAGGATTAAAATCATCAGGAACTCCAGAAGAAAGCTCAATATATGTCGTGTTAGACGTTAGGAAATCAGCATCATTTAACACATTGATGTTCACAGTCCATATTCCGGTTTTTCGAAACCCATTGACTGCCGTGCTCATTGTTGAGGCTCACCTATAACTGGCACCAAACAATGATGCAACCTGAAACAGTGTCACGAATTTTCCTGGATTAGATCTAACCCAGGAGCGAATTTCATCCTCATAATATTTGATTAGTGGTTTCATGAAAGGAACATCTAGCGGCTGCAGTCTGTGAGAACATTTTTAACAACATAATCAGGATTATCCCGTTTCTCCTTAACATAGCGTTCAAGATTTGTTTTTGAGACACTTGAAATTGACTAGCTGCCCTTGTGTACCCCATTGAACCATCAAGTACAGCATTCACAGCCCCCTCCACTGAGACTAAAGACCACTCCTGCCTCTGTGACATTTTTACGTAATTACGCACTATTCCGAAATCACATGAAACATGAGTAGTCAATCATATGAATAACACACAAAGAGTTTTACAACAGGGGCATAATAGGGTAGTGCCCACCCATATTGCCCCGTAAACAAGCTTAAGTTAATGCTTGTCGATGGTTCCATATTCAAAGATAACTTAGCGAAAAACATGGATTTAGAAGTAAATTAAGTGTTATATTCCATAGTAATTATTGTTTTTATTTAACTGGAGATATGATGTATTAACATGCCTTGAAAGGGATCACGAATCTTGTAAACCCTGCTTCAATCTGTATCCAACACACAATTCACACACAACAGATTCTGTTATGGCAGCCAACTGACGTGTACTATTAGCTGTGATTGAGATGACGTAGTTTTGATATATTTCGATAGATTGTGCCACATATTAGAGAGAAAACATGTATACCCCGTTCTGCCTCACTACCCCGATATGCCCCATGTTCCCCTACCAATAATTTTATAGCAGGAGATACATTTAAGCCAATTACAGCTTGGATTTGCAGCTTTACAACACCAACATAACAGCCAGTCAGAGGAAAACAGATTCACGACCCTTCTTATTATTCCAATAGCATAGATTACCGTCCACTTCCATCAGCACTCATGAACTGAAACAGGACGAAAAATGCCATTCAGGGATACACATCAACCTCAAGATATTGGCTTTCGTCTCCAGCGGGAAACCAATACGCGACTTTCAGCAGTACAGACCAAACAGCGCTCTACCTTTGGCAACTCGCTGCGATGTCCCTCAGCTTTTAATCTCTGCCAACAAAAGCGGAAGGAATACTGCACCGAGGGCTCACATCGTGTCATATTGTGTCAGCGGAAGATGGTGCGCCACGAGTACCACTTCACTGAGCAGACAATCTTACTGACAGCGACTGTGATGAGCGACACCCTCGGCTGAGCGTCCTTGGGACTTAGTCACGCTGAGCTTTCAGAATCCAGCATTAGACGATGGGCTTCACCTGAAAGCCTAACTAATCAATATTCTCCAGAAACTGGCAGCAGCTTCAGAACGATAGTCAGCCCCAGGAAGGCTAAATGCTCATTAAAAACTGCACTGAAGCATATTAATCCACCACATCACCGCAAACGCAGGTGGAAGAACAAATAAATAATTGAAGAAATGCAAGGAACCCATTCCACCCTTTACACTAGATCTCCGAGAAACGGCGAGAGATTTGTGACATTGGTTCGATTTCGGTCAAACCTTCACTTCTCCTGGTCACATTTGTCAATACCCAAATATATCACAATTCCAACTTCGTCATCTTAAATCAACCCCATACGAAAACCGCCCTCTCCGATCTCATTAGCTTTCCAATCCTTCTTAGTCATTAGTGTAATACCTGCACCTGAGGACCTGACGGGCGGTTTTTTCCAACGGACATGGGGGAAAACCTGATGTTCGGGACACTCAGAACTCAAATCCCGTGACAAAGAAGTTAAATATAGCCGTAACCCTTCGTACATAACCGACATCCTAGGCATTCTGCATCTAGCTCACTATTTCTCTGATGCGACGGGCTCTACCTCCTTATCCTCCATGCCTAAACCTAGCCCATCCGCACCTCCGTTTCCGGACCAATGGCACCAATCCAAGGGCACAGAAGCCGTAGCTACTGATCCACCACCTGAAAACCAATGCTTGTGTCCCCCCAAGTCTGACTGAAACCAGTCGCGTGGAGAATTACCTTAAACTGAAGCTGTTGTAAGAGAATTTTGACTATCAATGTACATGCTAAAGGATAGAGTGACCGGAATTGCCAGGCTTATTTCAGAACATGTCAAAGAGCAGCAACTGCAGCACTATATCTAATTACTTGTACCTGTATCAGATGACAACGCAAAACTTCACTTCGGGAAGGGCCCATAAGAATTTCCGCGACTTCCTACGAGCCCATTAGGTCTAGTTCACTCTTAGCAATGCTGACAGATAGAACCGAACATACAAAATTATCATCTGGCCAAAGTTTGTGGACGCCATAAACAATGTAGTTTTCTGAAGTTAATGTGCATGGCATAAATCCTGTAACCGTTTAAGGCCCTTTGGCGGGCCTTCCGTGCAAGAGCTTACTTCTCCACCATACTTCTGTATATAAGAAGAGTTCTGGCCGGTATTTCCTTTTAAATTTACATCCTTCAATGTTGTCATATGGGACGATGAATGAAATAGTGTAAATGATGCACAAAAGAGCCTAGGGTTCAGAGAGGGCATTCATTTTTCAGAAACCCTGGAAAAAGAACTTTCTCCAAATAACTCATCCTGACCAAGATTCGAACTCGAGGCCTCTTGAGCGTAACGCAGAAATGTTTCCATCTACAGGGACTGACGGGACGGTATTGATGCACTTATAAATAATATTGTCATCCTTTTCGGGTGACAGGAACCGAGTGGTGTGAGTGGCAGGGAAACAGCGTCTATACTCCTCCACAGGAGAGAAAGTCTCCGACGGATGAGACGCAGGGGGGTTGGCAAAGGCTCCCACACCCTCTCTGGAAGGTTTATGTCACCCCATGTCAGTACAGTTACAGACCATTCAAAAACATTCTGACGGCTTCTACTTTTGTGAATGAATCTTCTCGGTTTTAGTGTACTGAGTGAATAGGGCATATGTTTTTTAACGGTTCTGCTCCTTTTGAAACAGCCACACACACTCGCTGTCCTTGTCCCACAGGACATTTCTTACAGGGAACTTCTTTGCATTGCTGGGCTATAGCATGGCTACAGAGCGAGAGGGCTGCGCGACCTTAAACGTAGACAATAAATACTCTTACTGCAGAGTAGGTATTGTCCTCGATCATGTTTTCAAATGCTAGGCTTTGAGAATGAAGTCATTAGCTCTCTTGCTATTCAATATTTCTGTGTAGTGGGACCGGCAGGTAGGGCTTCACAGGTTAAAAGATGTTCTTCAATCATTTCCTCTTCTTTGTTGCACAGAGGACAATTTGGACGTTAAATTCCTATTCTGTGTAAGTGTTTGGCCAAATAATCATGTTCCGTAAGTAATCTAAAATTTGCTACTGCAGCTTTACGTGGGATTTGTGGAATCATTTCTGGATTTCTAATTAAAATTTTCCATTTTTTATCTTTGGCTTTGTTAGTTATTGATTGGTTTTGTTTGTTTTAATATTTGTTTTTGATTAATCTTTTTATGGATGTAAAGGGCAAGTTTTTACTTTTGTTCTGAATTAAATTTGCACTTTTTTGGCAAGAAAATCAGCTTATTCATTTCCAGCAATTCCAGAATGTGCTGTTATCCACGTTAATATAATTCTTTTCTGTAGTTTTTGAACTTGTTGGATAATTTTGTGATATTCTTTAATTTGGATTGAAGGTGTTGGAGTGAAATATGAATAGCCGTTACTTCTGTATCAAAATTTGTTGTGTGGTATCCTGCTGGTTAATAGAATGAGAACAGTGCACATTTACTTCCTGCTCCTGAGTTGTTGTCCAAGTTAGATCCATCTGTGTAGATATGTAACCATTCTTCAGGTGGGTATCTATTGTTCAGTTTCTAATGCTAGTGCTTTTAGTACACGTTTGGAAAAAAGACTTAAAACTTGTCCTCGATCATTGATGCGCTCCATTTTGGACATTTTATGATGCCTGATTCAATTTCCTCATCTTAACGTCGACTCTCACGACGTGTCGTTACAATAGTTCTCAGTTAGATTTTCATCTGACTGCACGAGTCGCCTAAAACAATCGGGAAAATAGTATTACAATAATTATTTTTTATAATTGCAACTAGCTGCTTGCTACTTAAATAGAGGTGCGAAGCTGCGTATTCCAGTACTCCAGAGCGTACTCAGAGGACCTATAGTTTAGTCGTAGCTTCTCTAAACCTTTTGTTTAGTTATCTTTGACGTTAACCAGTTGCAAGCTAACAATTCACAACAAAGGCTCAATGAGATACCGAGGATTTAACCTTATATTAAAAGTTTAAGGTAATGTTCACAAATAATAATTTTATAGAATGTATAAGACAGGTTGGCGAAATTTCATAAGGTTACTAAGCTTCAGCAGACATGTGCCTCACTTAAATGTTAATGTGTTTTACAAATATCTCCTTAGAACCGGAATCACATAGTAACAATTATTCCTTTGGAAACTCATGTGAGATGCACATGGTAACATCAACTACTGGTTACGTTAAGAGCCACTCAAAAACTCACTGCCCTTCAACTTCAACAGATGAAATACCGCTCCTCCGAGGAAATCATTTTCAAGCGTTCTTTGCCAAAGCCACTCCTAGTATTCTCCGTTCATTTCAGCAAGAAAAGTTGGCTCCTCTTCACCCATGTACAGCTCTTCAACTATAAGCCGCTTTTTGAGTCAATAACATGAACCTATTCGCCAGCTCTGCCTCCTAAACCTGCGACTCAGAGCTTCCATTTACACATTGGGACATTTATACAAACAACCTATTTCAGAACAAAGCTTAACTCTAAAGGAATTCATGTTTATTTTACCCAAATAAGAACAATTTAATGAACCTTATAAAATGACTTTGTCCCTTTATTTTGCAAAAAGCCATGTCTTACCCACAGAACCTGCTATTACATTTGTATTCTCCTAATTAGCGAAAAGCCAGTTTCATTATCATTCGTAACCTCTCTTTCTGCATCATATTTTTCATGTACTGTTCCAAATTAAAGAATAAATCGTATTTGTTGAAGTACTGGTGGAATATACAAACAAAAGAACCAAGTGATACATTCACGTGGATTTTCTAACGATGGCGAAGCTACTAATATTCCTAACAATGTTTATAAAAAGCTGATACCTAAAACCTCAGGCGGTCCGGCCCGTAGAGAACCAGGTCCAGCTCTCCCTTGTGCTCAACGCCTCACAATTAGAATTGGTGGCGTGAGAAGGTTAAGGAAAGAGAGATTGTAATCGGTTCGAAGTGAATTGTAGCTCCCGCATGAGAACTCTCATCTGTACTTCAGGAGTGGGTGCGTCCTGACTGGTTGTGGGTTGAATGATGACACCTCGAGTCTGGTAGACAGAAGTTTATTGTTATCCTTAGGCTCCTTTGCTCGCCACCGTAAAGTCATCGTCGGTGTGGTTGCTGTGTTTAACGTCACTGTCTATATTGTGATGTGAAGCACGGAGGCAGTAGCATTGTGTAGTCGAATTGGATATATTTATCGTCTTTCCTATATATTACTCTTTGTGCTAACTCTCACTGGAGAGTATTAAATATTGCACTTTGTCTCTGCATGGTGCGAAGGTGTACTTCTTAGGCGGCGCCAAATGCGCCTTCGTCTCACGTAGAACTCAGGACCGAAGTGTTCTTACTAGGAAAACTAGATTTCCGCCATCACTTTAAATTACCTCCACTCTAGTTATTTCTCGGAGTTTGAAAAATCACATGTACAAATATAAATTTTCTATTGGCTGGTAACTATCCCCACTTGAGATCAGTGTTCAGAATTTCCAGTTTCGGACCTAACATCTAACGGTCCGCATGCAAAAATGTATGCGGAAGCATGCGTTCTGCGCGTCGGTCAAACTCTTATATCCTGTTGTCAGAAGCACGCATGGGATTTTAACAATGGGTTGGTTTCCGACTGGGAGGCGCCAAATTTGTCTTGAGGGCAAAACAGATAATAGAGTAGGGTTGTTTGTTTACAGGGATTGAAAAGGGAGTTTACTGACCTTCGCAGAGTGGCCTTGTAACTGTGACGGTCTCCGGAGTATATGCTAGCATTATGGCATATGTCTATTCTAGTATACGTCATTTATTTATATTTATTCGTTTCTTTATATTAATGTATTTATGATATCAAGTTATATATCGTCTCAGTGTTCCTAGGTGACAGGGGCTGCGTCAAAACGTTTGACTTTACTCAAGGTATACGTTTAATTAAGTATGCTTTCGAGCTGAGTAAGCCTTGATTGTTTCTAACATATGAGACCAATATTCAAATGTTTGTTCATGCTGAGAAACTCTTACTAAGAACGAAAAGCAATAATACATGGAATATGAGCTTATTTAGAAGATCGATAGTACTACCATGACATAACGAGAAACTACTGAAACGCGGCAGACCTCTGAAACAAATGACAGTGGTATTGGGAGATATCAATGAATAATAAGCGGGATGGCTCAGTCGTTATCTTCTGTGGCCAAATTCAGGAGGCCCGAATTCGATTCCCGTGGCTGACCTACATGTCCCACAGATTTTTCGGGGGTTTCCCGGGTCACTAGGCGAATGCTGGGTAGGATAATTACATACCCCGAATTTCAATTTTCTGTCCCTCTATTTTATCTCCATTATCATTTCACATCATCACTCATCCGGCAGTCCTTTTCAGGATAGAAGTGTTGGTGGGTGTCTCGGCACCTTGGGTCGAACGCCCTGTCTTCTCTCGTCTCATTCTTCCTCCCAAGGATTTAAAACAAAAATAAAATAAAATAAAATCTGCATATCTAATAGCCCGGTTTCTGGAATCTATACCAGGACTTATGCAAACTTCATTTTTAACTTTTAATTTCTAAATCAGATTACACAAAAGAATTTACAGATTTTGTAGATATATACTCTCCAACCTAACGAACTAACTAAATATAGAGATTACTGGATTCCAGTAACCTTACAAATATAATGTATCTAAAGCAGTCTTTTTTCTTCTTAACTTCTACTTCAACAATATATATCAAATCTACATTTCTACTACAACTTTAATTCTTGTAACAAGCTACGAAAGACTGTTTCCTACAGTTTTAAAATTTCTTCTTCTGCAACTGGTATCCAAAGCTTCTTCCTACTGGTATCCGTCTCCTAAAGGAACTGGCATCAGTAGATGGAGCTGGTTCGTCAGTTCCAGACATCCGGGTAGTCATCTCTCCGCTTCTGCATAACCAGTTGCATCTGACCGCTCTGATACTCTCCATATATATATTTTGTCTCTCCTGGTAGTCTCTTTCTGTCTATGGACTTTGTCTTTTTGTCTTCTTTCTGATGTCCATAATTGGCGTCTTAAATCTGGTATTCAAGTCTGGTAATCTGTATCTTAAGTTTCTCTTGGTCCTATTTCCCTCCGACGATCTCTTAACGTCATATATTCCTCCAATGATGCCCCACTTGAGGTCAGGTGCAATAAACGACAGGTTGTGGTGCCGAATACCTACCGTAGTAAGAAAAGGTGTATACCTAAAATGGCTGATGCCACAAAGAAAATTGTTGAAATAATTTGTGAGGTTTAAATCTGTATTTTCAACGTACCAGTATTAAGACTTTCTCTGACTCTTTCAAGTTACTCGTTGTTGAAATCGTAGAAAATTTCCGACAAATGAGCATGATTTTATAGCGTACTCCGAAAATAAAATATGTGCATTTCAATTATCGTGTACGCAACTTAAAACTGAGTTTTAATTTATATAGTTATGGACATTTTAAAGAAAATAAAAAATTCTAAAATGTTTCTATATAAGGAATACATTGAAGTAGGACTTTTGTTAAACATCTTCGTGTTTTGTCTAGGAAAATAAAAGCTTATACACCATATTGCTATTTATGCGACATTTTCTTTTTAATCAAGTTTTTACATGAACACAGACTAGAAATATGTTTTGGAGTTCAAAACACTTATTCAGAATGAAACAATACTTATTCATTGTAAGTAAAAGGGGTATATAGAAGGCTGAAGCAATAGGAGCAACAAGTTATGCCTACATGACTACTACATAATGACTATTGAAATTCTCCGATTGTTTGCATACCATCGTTAGAAGTAAAGAAATAATCTCCTTAGAGAATATATGTTTAAGGAATCTCAAATCACAAACCAGTAAAAAAATACTTCTCGTACATGGAATTTCTCAAAAATATATTTCCCATTAATTATCTATTTTAATTCGTAAATACACCAAATTCATTCAGAACGAATGGGACCTCTCATGCTGTTTGTAAAGGCATTCAATATATATATATATATATATTGAATATATATATATATATATCTTTAGTAATACAAATATCCTAAACATGTGTTATTAAATGTAAATTGTATTCAATTTTTGAGAAAGTAAAACATCATGAAAAACTTGAACAAAGTAGGGAACTAGGTCTTATAAATATCCAACCCTTAATGTATTGGAAAATTGAATTAAAATATTCCTGTATCCTTCTTCGGATTTGTTTAACATGAACATCAATGCTTGTACTTACCCGAATTTTCTGTTTTATTAACACAGAGGTTTTTTCTCCACCTACACTACTCTAGATATACTGCATTTAACATACAGAAAACATAGAACAATATCGTACATCAAAGAAATATCTGATCAGTGAAGTTCACAACGCTTGCTCTATCCATTATTATTCAGATATACTTATGTGTGAATAGATCTTATACAAAACTTTTTTCCTTATCTACGCGTATTGTTCTTAATTAGTCAGGAATAATGTCAGTTATGTAATACATTGCTAATAAAATTTCTCTGACTGAGTCAGCCCTTGCAAAACAGTTATATGCTATTATGTGTTTCAAATGGGAAGAGTTCTGGTGCCCAGCTAATCAGATGCCGTGTCACACTCAGGGTTGCGAGCTTGTTATCCCACTCCTTTTATATTTCCCTCTCTCTCGCACACTCATACAACATGCAGGTCTGCTTGGCGCAGACGTAAGGGTAAGCAAATTATATTTTACAAACTTTCACAATGATACAGTTGCCAAAAGCAAAATTGGAAAGAGAATTTTGGCAAATTATGTATATTTTAATATACTATAACTATAATTATAGGTTATGAATTACCTGTTTTTCTAATCCAATGGAACTGCCAGTAGCTCATCCATATCGCTGTCAATGTCACTTCCGTGAAGAGATAATTGGTCATTGTCACTGTCTTCAGCGTCTGAGTCTTGCAAATTTATGATTATATGTTCCAAAAACTCTTCACTTGCTATTAATTTCTTAAAATCATCTTCTTGAAGGTTTTCTGTATGCCTCACACAGTTTTCCCAGTCCTGTTGTCACCTTGTCAATTTCTTCGTGAACAAGTCGTTTAACGTCCATCAGTTTGAAAGTATCATTTCTGTTTACAATCCCCCTGTTTATTTGAGCCCACACCAACTCAATTAGATTAAATTGGCAGTGGTAAGGTGGGAGGAGTATTACCTCGTGTCTCGTTTAAGTTGCAAGTTAATCCAGTTGATACGCTTTTTCTGTGTTTTTAAATGGAAGTACTCTCTGCAATAACTCATTTTTAGTTTCTGTTTCCGAAAGAACGTGTATACCTTAAAAATAATACTTCGAGCCTTCCTTCGCAATACCTGCGATTTTTGACTTGCCACTAAATTCACCGCAAGAAGCCATTGCACTATTTAACCCTTATTCTACTGTTGCGTAAAGAACAACTGAATGATATTGATCTGAACTCTCCAGAGTAAATAAACACTTTTTATCCAGCATTAATTCATAAACATAAGCATACAGTATTCCACAAGCTAACAGGAAATGAAGTGTTTGCTCTTTCTCGAATTTAAAACCTTCACTTATTCACAGTAATTCTTTTATCCGTCATGACAGTAGTTTAAATTTAAGTTCTGAGTAATGAAACATATATGTACATACATACACACCAACCACTTTGAGCTCTATAGAGTAAATAGAGGTTACGAACCATTCATAAAGATGTGACCAGACACGTTCTGCCAGGGCAGTAGGAAATTTATTGTTTCCTCTCGCTCGAATTGGATTATTCAAAGTGATTCTTTTATCACGTCATGTCAAACATTTACGCTTCAGTTCTAAGTAATTACAAATATACGCGTACATGCCAACCAATAATGATATTCATACAGTGCTTACGTCGTGATTTATTGTGATAATACAGGTAATAGTGTTTTGTTTATTTATTTGTGTTACAAAAACTATTTGAGCTAAAAATACGGGGTTTTCATGGTTATGTTAGATCCATTACTCTCTACCATCCACATGAATCAGTTTCAGCAAAATCTGAGATTTTGGCTTAGCGCGAATAGTATTTCCTACAGATTGATTAGGTTGGCGCTCGGGAATGCAATACGACAACACCACAGGACCCCGATTGGTTGCTCACCTAGTAGCGCTCAAGGACAAACAGCTTCCCATTTGAAACACATAATAGTCGATGGATTTACATTAGTCCATCAGAAACAAACGGTGTCATACATTTAAAAGGCTACTGCTTAACAATTTTGAAAATATAAATGAACAAGAGTTGATACGAATTACTACTCCTAACATAACTTCACGTTGGAAATAAAAAAGAAACTTTATCTGAGGAAATTCTGTACTTAATTTCTCAGGTGAAACTATGAGTTAGGGGATGGTAATGTGAATATAGGCAAACAGATATATCCGACATGTCTACAAGGACTGGAAGCAAAGTAATATTGGAGTTCAGTAACAGTATGACCCTCAACTACTAGCTTTATTGAGTTTTGTATTTTTCGTTAGCTATTCAGTACTATACTGCGTCTCCCTCCTTTCTACTTCATTCTTTATTTATCTAAATCGTTTATTTATGTGCAAAACCTTGCAAATAAATGGTTTTGAAAGCTACGTTTCAGATGCGTTACACTATTATTTTCTAAATCAAGTAAAATTGTAATGCTCGCTATACATATTTCTCCTAGGTTTTGGGCAGCTGAGCTGAAAAGAGGTTTGAAGTTGGGATAGTATGACAAAGAGATACAATAAATGTCAACAACATATCAAAGGTATCAAATGAACAGCAATGGGAGCAGGCGATAGAAAATCGAATTGCATTGTAAAGCAATTTCACTAAATTTCACTAAGCACTGGAAACGAAATACAAACGAATTAGTGTAAAGAGACATACATGGTACATCAGAAAAAAGATAACGGAATGAAATAATTTAAACTGGGAGGATGTACGGCTCAGAAAATAACCAAAGATGCTGACAGGATATTATGTGTATTTTGAGAAGACGATTGGGTACATATTTTGGCGGGATTTACTGAGTAGAAGCACTGCAAAAAACTAAATTCACTACGAGATATCATTTCAACTAGTTAGGAGAACATTGTAGTGTAAGGATCTACTAGCTCTCCTGAGGAGCTCGCTAAACATGGATAATTTCCGGGATACAGTGGGCCAATCCAATTATCATTTAACTTCCATCTTAAATATTCAATTACTATTATTGAACTATGCATTGAATGTCAGTATGATGACGAAAACAGCATGAAAACAATAATAAGCTCTTCTGTGTATATCACATATTGTCTTTAATTATTAATTGAATCTTTCCTCACAAAGTTTCTGTTTCAGTAACTACATTTCTAAATGGGCTCCACCACGAAAAGCTGACAAGATAAAGGGATCCCACTAATGATGAGATGGAACACATTTTACATGCACCTTGACACTCCTTGACCTGAACGTGGCACTCCACTCTGTCTGGTGAGCACCAATGTGATTTACCCTCATTGTCTGTTCTGACCTGACCCGAATATCTCAGCACAGGCATGCCATACGACTTAGTCAAACTTAATTTCAACTTTCAAGCTGGTGCCTAGGAAAGTTAGGGTGCTCTGTACTTAAAATTTAACAAAGCAGAAAAGGTTCGCTTATTTGGAAGCAAGCCTTTGTTTATCTACGTAAAATCATTTTACTCTTGTTTTCTGCTTTTCAATTCATTGGTATATTTATTACACAGTAGACGTTTTTAACCCCACATCAATTTGACCAAAGCACATTTTCAGGTGCTACCCTAAGACGAAAATCAAATAATGTTACCACCACTTGTAAATAAAACACATAACTGAATATTTATACATTTTCGCGAAAATCATGACAGGATTTCTAACACCGCTAACCTAATCCTGGTCTCCAACAACAATTTCATGTCTGTGTGCAGATGAGTGTGCGAAGATAAGGCTAGAGTTGGTATAATGAACAGGTGAGAGAAATTATAATAATCTGAGATATTAACAAATTTAACGTTTGTAAAGATAGCCTTATAGCTTTAAGCGCTCCAGAACTTCTCTCTCGAGAGAGCGAAGTGCTTAAGCGCATACTGTGTTTTGGGTACCAACCTTAATCTCTTTTACGGTTATGCAAAACAAATATGCATATCTGTTCTTTTAATGCGCTAAGTTTATTGCCTATTCTTCTTCGCCAAGCCAGAAGGTGGAGCAGAAAAGCGAAATGCGTGCAATGAAGCATAAATTGCAAAGTAGATTATCTGCTCGCATCGCCCAAAGCTGTTAGGATAATTGTGGAGTAAAAGTTTCAGAGGAAATGTTTTCCAAGAGCGCCGTGTTCATACGGAACTGCAGTTTTACAAAACTCGCCCAGAAGACAAATAAGCGCTATTTTACCCACTGAAATGGAATTACAAATTAAGAAGCAAGTGGGTCAATCGAAAATAACTGGCGATAAAAATGTATTAAGCGCTGTTGCATAAATAATATGAATTTATAAAATGTGAAAGGGTAGTGATTGATGTGTGTCATAGTGAACTATAATTGATTACATTATGAATAAGGTATAGGTATATTCGTGCCGGTAATCCCTAAAGGTACTCAATAAAAATGGGTTAAAATCCATGTTGCTATAGGCAGGTGAGGTATTATTTATAAATAAATTAGAGAATTTATCAATGCAATGTAAATAATAAATGTACAAAGATGAGAGAACTTACGTATGTGAATTCAATAGGGTGTGAGTAATATATTGTGACTTTGTGCATTCGTGAAATTAAAAGTCCAATTGCAAAAACTCAAAATGTTGTTTTTTTCCACCGAATTACAGTTGGAACACTTGCCGATTACATAGAATTACGTAGCGCACACAATTACAATGCACCAGTTCGTCTGTCACAGGACCACTACACACTCACAATTACGTTCAAATCCTCCGATACACGTATACAGTCTTCCAGTCCGTTCTCTAGCACGGCGCTCTTCACGTCTGCTCGCCAAGAACTGAACTCTCTTCCAGCCCGACGCGTCGCTTATGTAAGACCAACTGAGCAATCTAGAAGGTTCCGGGTTAGATGAAATATCCTGATTGTTCCAGACGTCAGAGGGAGGGGAAAGAGACGGCCAGTGCCTAGTGACACTTTACTAACCATCCCCTATGTTAGCGTTACAAGATAAATGGGTGGGCGTGCATCAATGCCTTCTGTCCCCTACCCAGCTCCAGTTGGTAGTGCCTTCCGATAATTGGGTGATAATATTGTATCATTGTAAGTTGAGAAATTTTCCAACGACAAATATTTTCAATGACTGCAAGAATGACGACCCCATCCTTTCAAAAGGTGGGCCAAACGGAACATAGCAGTAAGCTTAGGGAAGTTATCGTACTCACCCTTACAAAGCAATAAATATAGGTACAGGAGAGGGACGGAGCCTTAGTCTTGCAAAGATGGGAACAGGAAATTAATATTATGAATATAATATAGATCTATGAGTCCAGCATTTTCTTGTTGTATTGTCTCTCGTCACATTGTCCTGAGATCTCCACACCCGCATCACGCTCTACCCAAGTGACCCCAGTTGACCAACCGAGAAAACATCCAAAGAAGAAGCCCAGCATTAACACATGACACTATCACCCACATACAACAAACACATGAAATAATTTGCAAATACCTTAGAGGTTTCCATAAATTAACGAGGGACCAAAGGAACCACTGCACAGGAATGCTTAATACTGCAAAATTTAGCTTTATAGCAGTTTCACGAGCTTATTGAATCGTTTCCATTTTCAACTTGCAAACAGAAATCGATGAACTTCTATTACACATTCGAAGAAGACAGTGATTTAGCATAGCACAATCCCGAAAAGCCCTGCAACTCCGAACGGAAAAATGTCATCAGGAACAAATATTACTTTCTTCAACCCATGAACGAAAAATATCCCATTCCTTAAGGGTGAAACAGTATCTGAATAAAAAACATTGAAATAGGTTGATACTGTGGCCAGGTGGTAACATTCTGATTTTAAAATCCAGAGGTCCTGTGTGTTCCATACTATATGTGTGAATTTTCCTTCAGCCTGAATCACTTCCCATGAGAATGTGAACGTGAGTGATTTTGTGTGAATTTAATGTAACAAAAAGCAATACCAAGCCAAAGCTTAACAGTGTAAGTAATGTAGTTGTCACCATAGATGTTAAATATAGCATATATATGGAATTTTTTTATAAAATACAGTCATGGCTAATCAAAATATTGGAAATTAAGAATGAATTAAGAAAACACACCAGACTTCAACTTCTACGATAACTGCGTTCCATTTCTTTTCAAAGGGGTATGTGTTAAGTACTCAGGTATTTGTATCATGGCTTCAAGAAAGAAACTGGTAGTACCTGCATAGCAGTCAAGCTGGTGTAGACGTTTCCAAGCTTTTGTACATTTTCCTGTAACCTTTGCCATAAAGTTTTAGATGAAGACAAAATAACCAAAATAATTCTCATTCCCTAGCTCTAACCAATCCCCGAACTGCTAAAATGACTCCAAGAATCAAAAATACCAAAACAAAATAAAATAAAACAATTAAAAACCAATACACTCAGGATGAACACGTGTAATCATTACCTAGATCCTTTCGCAACAAAATATTCTCGAAGATGAACATCCGGCAATGCAAATAAATATTTCTTGTTCTCTGGCTAGAGACACTCTGCCTACAGACATCTAACAATGAGCTTCAACAATTTAAAGCATCATTGTGAGGACCGTATCTAATGAGTTAATTTTCCTGGAGTTATTTATTTTGTTGTATGTAAAACATTTGCGTACGAAATAAAATGTTCCGAAAAGCACTTTATGCTTTTAGATAGAGAATTGTGTGTTCTACAAGGTAGTGTATTTTACTTTTAAATGCTCGTGTTTCTTTGATCTTTTCAGGCCTAGGTCAATAACATAGAGCTCAAATTCACAAGAAATAGAACAATGACACCGAAATTAAGGAATGCAAAGCATAAAGAATCGTAATGGATTTCAAAGGAATTTTGGATCCTTGTTACAACACGTGCAGGGGCAGTTGGTTGAGTTGTGTAACAAAAGACACGGGAGAAAGAGGTTTTCTTAGCAAGAATCCTAAATGAATGACACTTGACTGTTTGAAAAGGTATTCTTCGGACCCTTAATAATGGCATGACCGAGAAAAATAACCACAATGGACAAAATAGTCACAAAGGGAATATTTGTGTGAAAAGACAGGGCTTCAAAAGTGAAAGTTACACACCCACGAACAGCTGTGCATAGTATGAAGACAGTCCGCGGCTGGCGGCTGATTCAGTCGGTTCTCTCTGGTTCTGTCTTGGGCGAGGCAGACCAGAAGGGATGAGAGAAGATACTTGTCGGTTCATATGTACGTGAAGAAAAAATTAGTTTTATCGAGTAATAGGCATTCTACGTACGGCAAATCTAAACAGTGATACATTGGTAACCCTTGGTCGGCAACTTCCAGTTTGATGTAATGAGCATATAGTAAATCAGTTTGAAAAGGACGTTGCAGTGTCATTAGAACCATCCTTACTCATACATATCCACGCATACCCTGAGAGAAACCTCACTGCTCAACCCTGAGATACCCATATTATTCGTTACAAACTGTAGCGTCAACGTGGAACCCATTTTATTGCTTCAACTTTCGACACATTCTCCCGAGCATCTTTTGTGGGTTTGGCACTTCAATAAAGGGTAAAAAGCAGAAGGTGTCGAAAATGTCATGTTGTTGACTTAACACTACTTTATTGGCCTGAAGGTAAGAGGTAGTATATAAGCATACCAAAACATAACTTTCTATTTTGTCGGACACACAATGATATATGGAATAACATATGCATGCAAAAATATCGTTAATAAAGGGATTAGTAACTAATCCGCCATGATCACTCAGACACACTAAAAATGCCCATTGCTGTTTATTCAACAAAGCTTCGTTCTCCTGTCTGGAGCACTTGCAATTTATAAGCAGACTATAACAGACATTTAACTTGACTTTAGATTTTTCGTGATCAAACATTTAAGTTAAAGAAACAACAAATAGAGAAATAAAAATGTCGTGAGCCTTACAGGAACTTGTTACACTGTCTTATAAACATACTTTTACTGCTATTACACACAGGGTATTTATTGCTTCTAGATTGTGTTCGTCGTTTTTTATCAACATTTTTCCTTCACATCCGCAAGACTCAACAGGAAAACAAAATGACAATCAGTCAAGATATCCAGATATCTCGTTTATTGTTAGTGCTTTGAGAAATGGCTCATGAAAGGTTAAGGTTAAGGTTTAGTTATTTACGAATTCTGAGAGGGTGACCACTTGAGAAATTATAGTTACCTGTAGCTTTTTTGCAAACACTTATAAAATAACAGATGGTTTCAATCACACAGGGATGGCAAATGGATATTATTTGTGTACTACTTTAGGTTTCATTAACACGTAGGAAGTACAGTTCTTTTAAGGGCTTTAAATCATTTAAAACACATTCTACCGATAGGTAGGAAGAGGGAGAGAAGGGGAGAGGGGGGAGAGAGATAATGGGAAAAAATAGCGAACTTTTTCAGAAAAATTTCCAGGTTTAACACAATAATGTAATCAAAGCTTTGGATATAGTTTGCACCTTATAAATTAAAACATGATCCTCTGATTTACAGTTAATGCACATCAGATGCTGTCTTTTCAAATTTTATAAGCTGGCATTATTTACGGACAGAAGTATCAAAAATGTTCATTGCTTCCACTTCTTTTAGGCATATTTACTTTTCTTATGAGAGAAGCCAGATATAAAATAAATATTGATATTCCTCTTATTTTGTAGAGAAGCGTGCTCACATGTTCAGGTGACAGATATTGTGCATCAAAATATACTTTCACGTTTTACTTTCAAAGCGGTAGCTCTCATCCTTTTGAATTCAGCAAAGCATCAATTTGAGAGCATTCTGAAGTTCACTACAAAGTGCAAGTTGTCTTACCCTGCATTGCAAGGAACACTGAAAGCGAGAGATTGAATACAAGCACGTTCCCCAAATTTTTAATTCATGAGTATAGCATACCTTTCACTCGTATCTAAGGTGCAAAGGATACAAGTTTATCCAGATTACTCAGACGGCTCAAACTTATACATAACCAATTACAAATACAATACGAGTAGTTGCTTGAAGCACTAAGGTATACGTCTTATTTTAGCTAGCCCTGTGCCCATTTTTACCTTGCGAGGTGCAACAAAATGTCGACATGGGGCTGAAAATAAACGTTATGGCCACTTATTAAACATTTCCAGAACTATTTCACTAAAATTATTTGGGTAACGCTTCTGTGCTGTAACGTAGCTATTACTTCGGCTATAAAAAAGTCTGTTGAATACTTTGAACTAAAATGCCCGATTCCAGTTAAACATTTGAAAATATGGCAGTGATTTATTCATGTCTAACGTAGAATTTTTGTGTTCTTTGGTATAAATACGAGGGCTGTTCAATAAAGAATGATCACAATTTTTTGACAGCGTATCTTTACTCATCCTCATAATTTTGATGGTCCTTCTAAAAATAGTCTCCCCTGAATGCAATGCACTTGTACCAGCGTTTTTGCTAGTCTTCAAAGACATGCTGAGTCTATTTTTTGAGAGATCCTTCAAAATTGCCTCCACGGCCTTCACTGCTGCTTCCGAGGATGGATAATGCCTCCCACGTAGGCGTTTTTTCATGATAGGGAATAGAAAAAAGTCACATGGGGCTAAATCCGGACTATAGGGAGGGTGAGGGATGCACTTCACGTTGAGTTTGGCAAGATATTCAGCAACAAAATTGGCAATAAGCGGCCGCTCATTATCGTGATGGAGCATCCATTCTGCTTCACAAAAATGTAGTCTTTTGCGCCTGATATGGACTTTTTCTGTAATTTTGCGTCATCCAACGCCAGTCATATCGGACGGTGAATGAGATGGGCGAAATGATGCTCAAATGTGTCCAGGGTCAATGGAGCTTACAGCTACCCGACATTCGTCATTAAGGATAAGGGAAAACCCTGGAAAAAAACCTTATCCAGGTAGCTCACCCTGACTGAGATTCGAACTCGGGACCTGTTGAACAGGCAGACACGTCGCCATCTACGCTACCGGGGCGGGCTGATATGGACTTGCAATGTTTTCAGGACATCCCTGCAGTATTGTCCAGTTACTGATGTGTGCAGGTACAACATCCTGGTAAACCATTCCATGAATATCCAAGAATGAGATTGCCAGAACTTTCCCTGCAGAAGCAACCACTTTTGCATTTTGGGGGGTTGGTGATGAAGGAGATCTCCACGCTGAGCTTTGCTGTTTGCTCTCAGGATCAAAATGATGCAGCCAAGTTTCATCAGCAGTGATTACTTTTGATTACTATGCCCATTTCGAAGCAAAACACTTTCTGGTGGTAAAGGAAGTATTTAGAGTTGTTGATGTCGGATATTACTGAACATGAAGTAAGCAATTTGAGATTTCGTTGGTAAATAATTTCATATTATTAATTTTTAGGGGATGGTCTTTTCAAATCTTAGGAATAATATTTAAATTGATAAGTTAAAATGTACAATACATTCCGTAAATAAACGGAAGTTATTTAAAACAAAATATATTTCTTTGAAGAACTAATGATGAAATTCTCTTTCTTTAGAACATTTTATGTTGGAACGCATTAAATTGAATAAAGCACATACACACAATTTGATTATGCTTAAATAATTAAGAAGATATTAAAATGACAATTTAGCATTTCACAAATGAAATTGTTTATTGAAAGTGTAGTAAACAACAGCATTTTAATTTCCCTTTTTAATTTGTGGCTTATGTTGCTTTTGTTTTACAAATTCCTGACGTCATCTAGAAACTGAGTTGACTTTGTCAGAGAGCAAGCTTCGCAAACTGCGCAGGACAAAACAATATCGTTTTCTGGGTAATCCAAGCCATTACAGTAAAATAGAGCCAGCTAATTTATAATCTGGTTTTCACCTTCAACTATTCAGTTGTCACTTGTTAAAGCGTTTTGATATCACCTGCACCCATGTTTGCGTTACTAGCCCCCAAATGTAGCAAGTATAATGTAGATATTTCACCATAAGTACACGTTTTGAGGGTCTCTGATTCCTATAGAGCTTTTCAACTTGACGCACTTTTATTGTATTTAATTTTTTAATTTACATCCTCCAACGTTAGGTCATGTTGGACGATGAAGCAGATAAGTTGGCGAACAAGGGTTACCACTTTAACGGGACAGTTTGAAACAAATAGTGTTTAGCTCAGGGTAAGGCAATGAGGTTTATCTCAGGGTATACGTGAGTCTGTATGAGAAGGGTGGTTTTAATGACACTGGAATGCCCGTTTCGAACTGGTTTAATGACTGCTTCTTTTTATCAGAACATCGAACTTGAAGTTGCCGACAAAGGGTTACCAATATCACTGTTTAGAGCAACTGTATGTGAAATGCTTATTACTCGATAAAATTTAATTCTTTCTTCACGTACATATGAACCGACAAATATCTTCTCTCGTCGCTTCTGGTCTGTCCTCGACGAAGACAGAAGAAGACCACCCTAATCGGCATCACGCCACTAAATGAATGTCTACAGCTGCGCCTGGGTGTGCATGACTTTCACATTCTCGAAGCCCTCTTTTCGCACAAAGATTCCCTTTGTGACTATCTTTGTCCATTGTAATTATTAGGGGTCCGAAGAATACCTATTCAAACAATAGTCAAGTGCTATCCCTTTAGAACTCTGCTAAGGACAGTTTCTTACGTTTCATTTCTTAAAACAACTATTCACCCCAAATGCTATTCGACTCACCTGCACCTGCACGCGTTCCACACAAATATACAGTCCTTTGAAATCCATTACGCTTCTTTAAACATTGCATCCCTTAATTTCGGTACCAACCATGAAAAAAATGGGCGAAATTATATTCAAATAAGCCCAGGGTTCATAAGGAATAGAGCTACTCAATATTCTTAGGCATCATTAAACATTTCTCCTTTCTTGTGGTTAGTACACTCCTGGAAATGGAAATAAGAACACATTGACGCCGGTGTGTCGGACCTACCATACTTGCTCCGGACACTGCGAGACGGCTGTACAAGCAATGATCACACGCACGGCTCGGCGGACACACCAGGAACCGTGGTGTTGGCCGTCGAATGGTGCTAGCTGCGCAGCGTTTGGGTACCGCCGCCGTCAGTGTCAGCCAGTTTGCCGTGGCATACGGAGCTCCAACGCAGTCCATAACACTGGTAGCATGCCGCGACAGCGTGAACGTGAACCGTATGTGCAGTTGACGGACTTTGAGTGAGGGCGTATAGTGGGCACGCGGTAGGCCTGGTGGACGTACCACCGAATTGCTCAACACGTGGGGTGTGAGGTCTCCACAGTATATCGATGTTGTCGCCAGTGGTCGGCGGAAGGTGCACGTGCCCGTCGACCTGGGACCGGACCGCAGCGACGCACGGATGGACGCCAAGACCATCGGATCCTACGCAGTTCCGTAGGGGACCGCACCGCCACTTCCCAGCAAATTAGGGATACTGTTGCTCCTGGGGTATCGGCGAGGACCATTCGCAACCGTCCCCATGAAGCTGGACTACGGTCCCGCGCACCGTTAGGCCGTCTTCCGCTCACGCCCCAACATCGTGCAGCCTGCCTGCAGTGGTGTCGCGACAGGCGTGAATGGAGGGACGAATGGAGACGTGTCGTCTTCAGCGATGAGAGTCGCTTCTGCCTTGCTGCTAAAGATGGTCGTATGCGTGTTTGGCGTCGTGCAGGTGAGCGCCACAATCAGGACTGCATACGACCGAGGCACACAGGGCCAACACCCGGCATCATGGTGTGGGGAGCGATCTCTTACACTGGCCGTACACCTCTGGTGATCGTCGAGGGGACACTGAATAGTGCACGGTACATCCAAACCGTCATCGAACCCATCGTTCTACCATTCCTAGACCGGCAAGGGAACTTGCTGTTCTAACAGGACAATGCACGTCCGCATGTATCCCGTGCCACCCAACGTGCTCTAGAAGGTGTAAGTCAACTACCCTGGCCAGCAAGGTCTCCGGATCTGTCCCCCATTGAGCATGTTTGGGACTGGATGAAACGTCGTCTCACGCGGTCTGCACGTCCAGCACGAACGCTGGTCCAACTGAGGCGCCAGCTGGAAATGACATGGCAAGCCGTTCCACAGGACTACATCCAGCATCTCTACGATCGCCTCCATGGGAGAATAGCAGCCTGCATTGCTGCGAAAGGTGGATATACACGGTACTAGTGCCGACATTGTGTATGCTCTGTTGCCTGTGTCTATGTGCCTATGGTTCTGTCAGTGTGATCATGTGATGTATCTGACCCCAGGAATGTGTCAATAAAGTTTCCCCTTCCTGGGACAATGAATTCACGGTGTTCTTATTTCAATTTCCAGGAGTGTATTTGGTTTAACAAAGAATTAGGAGGGAAGTTATGTATAAATCACTATCTATTTTTGTAAGTTTGGGAAAATTCTGATTTAGCTTGTCCTTTGTCTCACTCGACGTTTCTTTTAGGAGTAAAAATGCTGTAATTTCTCTTTCCTTATTTCTTTTCAAATTGTTGCAAGTGTGTATGTAGTTTCCTGATGGTTGCGAAAGAGTGTCTCCAGATCATTTTGTGTGTGTTTTGTGAAAATTATTTTGGCTTCAAGGATTTGCTGTTATATACCCTTGAATGTAGTGGTAGTATAGAGGAAGTAGTGTGAAGATGTTTATGTGAAATTTTGTAGGGGAGCTGTTGTGTGCCTGCAGAATGGATCATGTATGGTGTCGGTGAGCCTGTGTGATCCGTCACAGTGTCGAGAGATCTGCAGTAGCTTTCTTTTTTTTTTTTTTTTTTTTTTTTTTTTTTTTTTTTTTTTTTGCAATGAATGAGTATTGCAACAATAAGTGTGTTATAAATGTTTTTTTCTTTACAGCTGAACTGCTTCGGAACACGCCTCGGTAACGTGGTGGTAGCATGTCTGCCTCACGTTCAAGAGGTCCCGAGTTCATATCTCGGTCAGGGTGAGTTACCTGGATAAGGTTTTTTCCGGAGTTTCCCTTATCCTGAAAGATGAATTTCAGGTAACTCTAAGCTCTATGTACCCCGGACTCATGAGCATTATTTTATCCATTCCATTCATCGTCCGATAGGACTTAACGTTGGAGGACGTAAATTACAAAAAAGCTGCTTCTGGACATTGTACAAACTTCATCTGTATTTTGTTTTAGTAATAGCTTTGAAAAGTATATTTGGAAATTATACGAAGAATTATATTTCTTTGATTAGGTGTTTTGCATATGATTCTTATGGTATGCTGTAATTGTTTGTTTTCTGTTTTTTTTCTCTATTTGTCAATGTTTGTTATGGCATATGGTAATATTTTGTGGTATTACTTCTACATTATGGATGTTTATTTCAGTGTTTGGGATGTTAACTGTATGTTTGGCATGTGTAATTTGCATATGACAAAGTAGTGTTCATTGTATCATGTTGTATGGAAGAAGCGTATAAATGTTTTATTAATGATTAATGATAGCAGAAGACCATAAGGTTTCATTTATAAAGTCGATGTATACCATGGCTAACAAAATAATTGTTCCGTCGAGAGAAAAGAAAGAATAAAAAGTCCATGAACCCAAACAATGAGTTTGAATAAGAAATGTACATTAAATGAAAGATTGTCATTATCAATAGAATAGTGTGTTCATCTTACAGATGTAAACTTTTCAGTATGCTACTTCAAAATATTGTGTTAATATGTCTGTATTTCAAGTCAATTTTTTTGCTCATATGTGAAATTCTGTTGCAATACACTTCATTATTGATTAAGTGTTTTGTACCAATTGTCAATTTGTTTGTCTTAGAGCAAAAATGTGATTACTAGTAAGCTTGCTTGTAATTTCTAAAAAGTCAATTTTTTGTAAATCAAATCTAGGTAGTGCACACTAAATTTTTCAATGGTACCCTTAATTAGGTTTATTTGGGAAGCGAGGGAGAGATGTTACAAGTGACTGTTTTAATACAAATAATAGCTCATGTGACTTCAGTGGTATGTGACGTCACTCCCCCCACTCCTCCACCTCTGGCATAAGTGAATGTGAAGTGTGAATCTCTTTCTGTTAGTATGCAGGTCTTCGACCTGACAGGGCGGAATGTTTTGACTCTGTAAGGTATGGGTCCGAGTGAAAATTATTTGTAATTAATTAGTTTAGTAAATATTCTTATTAAGTGAATTGTAGTGTCACTTAGTGTCACCCATACCTTTTGTAGAAATGAACCCAAAGAGAAAACCCCAACCTGCCTCACGTTCAAGAGGTCCCGAGTTCGAATCTCGGTCAGGGTGAGATTACCTGGATAAGGTTTATTCCGGGGTTTTCCCTTATCCTGAAAGACGAATGTCAGGTAAGTAAGCTTCATGGACCCCGGATGCATTGAGCATCGTTTCACCCATTTCATTCATCGTCCGATATGACTAAATGTTGGAGGACGTAAATTACAAAAAACTCTCGTAAAGCATGCATTCCCTGCCTATTGAGCTACTCTCCCCGTGTACGATATGGTCATGTGTTTCTTATCCATTAACATCCATGGTTAGCCCGTCACAGTATGACTCAGAATGGGCAGTCAACGGAAAATTTCCTGGAACTCAGAGAAACGTCAACGGAAAAAAGGGGCCAAGTTTCACCTTCTCTCATTCCCTGTCATATTATATTGTATCTTTAGGGTGTCCCCTGCTAAGTATTAGGTTGGCTAATAAGTTTTAGTGGGCTAAACGTTTTGGCAGTACCCAATACTGGTCATACTAACAGAAGCATTCTCAACAACGCCAACAGATGCCCTACTCGACATGCTGGGATTGCTGCCACTCGACCTAGAGGTGCGCAGGAGGATGGCGTGCTATTGGCTCCGGAAACAAAATAACGTACGTGCCGCACAACTGGCTGGAGCAGAAGTATGAGACGAGCTAGAGATCCTTGAAGTTCTAACTTCCGAGTGGCAGCAAGAATGGGACAAGCACAACTGGACGACGGACCTACGATATCCCACCGAATATTGAGGAGAGACAAAAGATGAAACACTTGCAACCATTCAGGGGACTTATTCATTATCTAACTGGCCATGGACCCTACCTAACCTACCTCAACAGATTCAATCTAACAGAAAACACGGACTGCAGATGCGGAGCAAGACAGAGCCCGGAACACGCGATATGGGAATGCCCATTCGCAGACATAAATAGAACAGCCTTTTCATATACACAAAACCGTTCTATATATGAAATAACACGCCACAGAAGACTATGGACCTGGATGGACAGGTTAGCAAACCAATTTTCAACAAAAGCCAGAACACAATACCTAAGAGACAGACGACGACCACAATGACCACCGATCAAGACTACAATAAAACCACTGATTATCACCACCCTTAAACCAAGCAGTAAGCATCGTGTATATAGTATCATTCGTAGTTAAATTAATTATTAGCTTAATTACTCAATTAACATATACATTAATAAACCATAGAATAGAATACAGGGGCGGCTTCTGAGGTAGTGCCGCTGTGCCATGGCACCATCTATATGAAAACGAAAGAAAGAAGTATATAGGAATTGCGAAAAAAGATTGTTTCTGAGTGTCTGCTTCCTCGTGTGAATAGGCGCGTTAAACGCAAGCGCTCTGTCCTGGTTGTTTTCCGTGGCTTGGCGCCGATTCCAGAACGGCAACGTCTACGCTCATAAGCGCCTGTGTTTAGGCCTAGGATGTCTGCTTATACACGGCTTCTTATGGGAGCAGCTAGTGCCGAGATTTCTCTGGCTCGTAACTTACGTTTTATCCGCTAGAGTGCAGTAAAGCACAGATACGTGTCTCTCCGTCGCGAAATCGTACACAATCGCTTCTTATCACATTCTCCATCAGCTATATTATCAAACTTTTACTGTGCTCGTTACACCTGTGCGTAACAAGAGTACGGATGTAATAAATATCTATTTCCTTTTCCCTGTACGTTCTGTTTGGTACAGTAGATTATAACATAGGATCGATTATTGATAAGATTGCCTAAATCATTCGAATTTGGCACACATTTATATTTTAATAACCATTATTTATTTTTTATTTATCCATTCATTCGTTTTTCACTTATTAATTCCTTTATTATTCATTCATTTAATTAATTTATTTATTTATGTATGTATCTATTCATTCATCCGTTCATTCATTTATTTATGGCACCGCCAATACAATGCCTCACCGGCCGCCCCTGATAGAATGTATTATAAGTAGTGAACCTAAGAACAACTGTATATAACTGTATTAACTTTAAACTATAACTTAAGAACAAAAAGGTCAAAGCAAATGTTATGTTTAAAATAATAATAATAAAGAGGGGAGCACAATATGGTGTTTAAAATAGGAACCAAGATCTCGGCCTCTTTTTTTTAAAAAAAAAAAAAAAAAAGTACCTTTTAACGATGAGGAGAAGCTTCTGTGGCTTTGGCACCTCGATTAAACTGCAAAAATCAGCAGTCGATAACGCCTTTTGTTGTCAACTTAACACGACATTTTATTTACCTCAAACGAACAAACAGTGTACACCTACACAAAAACTGAACTCTTTTGTAGAGCATGTAACTCTCTATCAAATATATAAAACATGCTAGCGTAACATTTTATTTTGCACGCGAAACTTTCACTTTCCAGAAGTTATGGGCAGCCACTTGAGAAAGCGAAGAGGTTCTTATGTTTCTCTCCCCCCCCCCCCCTCTGTCTAGTAATACTAGTATACACTGGCTAAAAGGAAAGTTCTGATATAAATAAACAGCTAGTAGAGAACATAAGGTCATTCAAATAGACAACCCTAACTCTGTTACATAGATAACAAAACAACAAAATGGAAAGTCGCCAGCCGAAAAGGAAACTAAATATTCTCCTGTCTCACAAACTGCTAAAGAAGAAAAATAACGAGCGAAGAGAGATTCCATATAGGACAAAAGCATGCAGACAAGCAACGAGGCGAACGAAGAATGCTGTAGGTGACATGGTTCTGAGGGTTTCTGTAATAAATGGCTCCTGCTCGTTATTGGGTGTAATGAAGGAAGGAAGATGGGAGAAGAGATTGATGGACTTAGTCCTCGTCTAATTAATATTTAAAAGGTTGTTACACCTGAGGTGGATCAGTCACTTTGGCAAATGGCTCCAGAAGCAACTTTAAAAGCTATTGCCGCAATTTTCTGTCTCTTAACATCTCTGCCGTTAAGGAAGATGTCATATTTCACTTCAGCAATTTGTAACTTTTGCGTTAGAGGTGTCTTTTACTCCTACCCTTAATGTACATTTATCTTCTGAATATACGGCATTAAAGCAATAAATAAGGACAGTTTGTTTAGAATTAAAATGCTAATATTCAAAGATAAAACACATAAGAGTTCTACTAATGCTTGTTTATACATATTCCAAAACAATTCCCAAGAAAGTTATATCTGTGTAATTCCTGTCCGGAGGGAATTCGGCACTTTGACCATACTGGTCTTTTGTACCAATGTCCCAAGTAGGGCACCCCGAGAGGAAAGAATGAGGTGAGAGGAGACAAATGGCGGCCGTCCCCTAAGAAGTCACTGCAGTACAGAAGGCGGGGTCTGTACACTTTACCAGATAGAAACTCTCCGGCGCTCCAGGAAAATCATCATTCCACCTACTGTGGTCCCGAAACAGTCACAGGGCCGGTTTGGAGACCGGAGGTCATCTTCCCCAGTGCAAGGAAGACTCCAGGCAAGCTTGCACTACCAGCATCCTCCCAGCGGCGTTCCTGAATCGGCCCAATAGGCCGGCTCGGAGACCGGACTCCGACCCGCCGGAGGATAAAGTGTTCAAATATCTTCCTGCCATGCACCGCCGAGACACCCGCCGACATTTCTACCCTGAAATAGAGATGGTATCAAATGATAATGGAGGGGCACCAAACTCGGAAGATGTAATTAACATACTCAGCATTCGCCTGGCGACACGGAAAGCCCCCCCCCCCCAAAAAAAACCATGGGACAGGTAGGTCGACAATGGGAATCGATTCCGGACCTCCAGAATGCGGGCTACATACGAAACGCCTAAGACATCTTGCTCAGCTTCCTGGTAGTTAAAACAAACGTTTACAATAATTGTATTTTTACACATGCCTTTATGTTAAATCTCAGCTCTATCTAGCCGGTACTCATTTACACATTTGTTTCATCCTCCGAAAAGACTCAGAGTTGCAGGTTCTCTTACCCGAAACATTGTTGTCAGATGTCTCTAAGCTCTAAGGAGCCAGTATTCATTTGAACTTCATTTGTTTCATTCTCGCAATTGACTTAAAGTTGGAGGACTTTTTTATCCAAAAGATATTGTTATCTTTTAACTCTAAACAATATCGAGCCTGCATTCATTTGAACATCATTTGTTTCATCCTTGTAAATACTTTAATGTTGGAGGCTCCCTCTTTTCTAAAAAAATTGTTATCCTTTAGCTTTAAACCTTATGGGGCCTGTACACTTCTGAACTTCATTTGCTTCGTCCCCCGAAATAGTTTCAAGCAGGTTTTCTCTTATACCAAATGGTTGTCATTTGTTAAATCTAAGCTCTTTCGAGCCTAGACACATTAGAAATTATTTTGTTTCACTATCCGATATGACTTAATGTTCGAGGTGTTCCCTTACTCAAACAGATTATCTTTTAACTCTAAGCTCTGTGCAGCCCGTACTCATTTGAACATCATTTGTTTCACCCTTTGAAATAACTTAATGTTGGAGGTTTTCGCTTATCCCAAAAAGATTTTTATCAGATATCTCCAAGTTCTAAGGAACCTGTATTCATTTGAACTTCATTTGTTTCATCCTCGCAAATAACTCAAAATTGGAGGTTTTGTCCTATTTAAAAATATTGATATCTGTTAAATCTAAGCTCTATGGGGCATTTACCGTTTTGAACTTCATTTGTGTCACTATCCGGATATGTTGGATATTTTCTCTTATCCAAAAAGATTGTTATCTGTCAACTCTTAGCTCTAAGGAGCCTGTACTCATTTGAACATCATTTGTTTCATCCTCGCAAATGACTCAATGTTGGAGGCCCTCGTTGTTCAAAAAAGATTTTTATCCTTTAACTTTAAGCTTAATGGGACCTTTACGCCTTTGAAATGCATTTGCTTCATTCCGAGAAATAACTTAATGTTGGGGTTTTCTGTTATATAATATGATTGTCATTTGTTAACTCTAAGCATTTTGGAGGCTGGACACATTTGAATTTCATTTGTTTGACTATGCGATATGACTTACTGTTGGAGGTTTTCTCTTATCCAAAATGATTGTTTACAGCTAACTCTAAAACTAACCAGCCTGTATTCATTTGAACTTCATTTGTTTCATCCACCCAAATTATTAAATGTTGTAGGTTTTCTCCTATTGAAAAGGACTTAGCTGTTAAGTCTAAGCTCTATGGGGCCTGTTCTCTTTTGAACTGCATTGGTTTCATTCTCCAAAATGACTTAAAGGTAGAGGTTTACTATTATATAAAATGATTGTCATTTATTAACTCTAAGTACTTTGGAGCCTGTATTCATTTGAACTTCATTTGTATCACTATCTGATATGACTGAAAGCTGGAGGTTTTCTCTTATCCAAATATTCTTATCTGTTAAGTCTCAGCTGTATGTAGCCGGTACTCATTTTCACATCACTTGATTCATCCTCCGAAATAACTTAACGTTTGAGGTTTTCTCTTATTCAAAATGATTGTCAATTGTTAATTGTAATCTCTGTGGAGCCTACACTCATTTGAATACCATTTGTTTCATCCTCGAAAAGGCTTAATGTTGGAGATTTTCTTTTATGCAAAATGATTTTCATTTGTTATCTCTAAGCTCTGTAGAGTCCGTAAGCGTTTGATTTTCATTTGTTTCACTATCCGGTATGACAATGTTGGATGTTTTCTCTTATCCAAAAAGATTATCTGTTAAGCGTAAGCTCTATGGAGCCGGTACTCATTTAACCATCATTTGTTTCATCCTCCGAAGAGGCTTAATGTTGGAGGTTTTCTCTTATTCAAAGTGATTGTTATCAGTTAACTCCAAAATCTAGGGAGCCTGTATTCATTTGAACTTCATTTGTTTCAACCTCGCAAATTACTAAATGTTTTAGGTTTTCTCCTATCGAAAAAGATAGCTGTTAAGTCTAAGCTCTATGGGGCCTGTTCCCTTTTGAACTTCATGGGTTTCATTCTCCGAAATGACTTAAAGGTAGAGGTTTTCTATTATACAAAATGATTGTCATTTGTTAGCTCAATGCTCTTTGGAGCCTGTGTTCATTTGATCTTCATTTGTATCACTATCCGAAATGACTGAACGTTGGAGGTTTTCTCTTATCCAAAAGATTGATATATGTTAAAATGAGGAGAGGGCTGTGGAGAGACAAATGTTTCAAATACAGATCGAGGTATGCTCGCTTAAGCTCTATTCTATATACTTTATACTTTATTCTTCCAGAAAGTAAGTTCTGTTTCAGTTTATCTCCGCTGGAGCGCTGCGATCGCAGTTGCGCAGTTGCGCTCTGTATGAAGGAGAAGAAACGTGCGCCACTGTGACATTGCTGTCAGACACGTACCCTTTGTTATACTTGTTTACAATGTCGGTTTCCATTGAAAATCCCGCCACTTGTGAAATCAGATTTGTATATAATGATGTATATAAGGGCGCTCAACTACAGCGGTCATCAGCGCAAATCAGATTTGTGATTCGTTTTCTGAATGCTAGGAAAGTGAAACAAATTGAAATTTATCGCCTGTCAAAAGGTGTTGTGTTTCTTCACGGCAACGCACAACCACACACTGCAAATGCGAAATCCTACAGTGATTTGGCTGGGACGTGTTTGACCACTCCCCGTACAGCTCTAACCTCACTCCTAGCGACTTTCATCTGTTTTTTGCATCTCAAATCTTTCCTTGGCGTTCAACACTTCAACAATGACGAAGAGCTGAAAGAAAATGTTTCTAACTGGTTAAAGCCACAGGCAGCAAACTTCTATAAAGAAGGTATACAAAAAATTGTGCCTCACTATGAAAAATGCCTGCAAAATTTCGGCGGTTATGTGGAAAAGTAGTTTAATAGTTGTAGAATTTCGTGCAATAAATAATATTTCTGTATCTGTACACAATTTAATTTTATTACCAAACAGATCTTACTTTCTCGACGTACCTCGTATATCATAAAGAAAAATAAACTAATGATTAATTCGCACTGTATAATTGTATGATAACTTTTGCAAAATGCAAGATAGCAAGCGATATCCCGCAAATCATTAATACCGCAAAAGCTGATATAAATTGGTGCCATGGCAGCCTTGGTGACCTGGTGGTTAGCATGATGTCCTCCTAATACACAGGTCAGAGGTTCAAATTTTGGCTAATGGATGGGTACTTTTCTTTGACCACCATTATTCGTCTTCTCTGTAGTCTAGAAGTATAAATGAGGATGTTAATGCGTCAGAATTGAATGTTCATAAATAAAAACCGGCATAAATAAGCACAAAGGTCAACATCATACTAAAGGAGTGAACAAGGTGCCGCAGGTATTCAACTCGCATTCGAGAGGTTGTCGGTTCCATTCCCGCGGCCCATGCCTTTCTTACCGTTAAGTGAGAACTAGATCCCTCAATGAGGGTTGTAAGTCTCGGTGTTGCATGACAGGAAATATGCTGTAACCTTTGTCCTCTGGATCGGAGGCGGTCTCCGACTCTCAGGTACCCAGTGGGATATGTAATCCTTCAGGGGGGAGACGACCCGGTAATTTCATGCTGCTATTGGGGAGTATGAATCTGTAAGCACTAGGCACCCTTCCTCTAGGTCCAGTTACTCTGTCTTCTCACCGCACTTCTCCGTCACGGGGGCGTTACAACACTCTTCCATAGGCAGTGATGTTAAATTCCCCTCCAAACTTTGTCAGACCTCATATTTCAAAGGACTAACATCATTACTGATGGGTAATTCAATACCAAAGCTGCCTATATGTCCTGGGATGTTAAAGGCGGCATGTAAATGGAAGATGTATCTTAAGACTTCTGGATTTTTCTCTTATACTTGAAGAAAATGAAAGCGTAATTAAGAATGAAAAACATTATGAACCTATTTCCAGAAAATTTTGGCAAGCATTATCAATTTGTAATATCATAACTGAAATCGTGAGTCATAGTTGAGAAAAATAACGAAATTTGTCATTTTCAGTTATTGTTTGCAGTGAGGGAGTTTTTTTATCTTCCTTAAGCGTCCTTAGAAGATGAGAGCTATCCATTGTGCATTTTATCTTTGAGTACTGCTGCTGATTGCTCATGCAGTTTCGACTCTCGCTCGCCTTCGGAAAGTCTGGGTGTGATTCCCGTCGTGGGTACCTATACCTCACCAATAGGGTTTTTCGGAGGTTTTTCCCGTGCCACCAGGCAAATGCTGAGTAGGATACTTACATCTCCATTATTATTTCACATCATTGCTCATCTGGTGGCCGCGCCGTGGTTGAGTGGTTGGGCCGCACGACTCTCATCAAGGCAGCCTGGTTTCGATCCCAGGAGACCCCCAGTGCTATTGGTGGTGGACAATACGGCGCTGGGGCGGGGTTTCTCCGGGATCTTCTGTTTCCCCTGCTGTCTCATTCCAGCGGTGCTTCATCTTCATCTCACGTATCATCATTGGCATTTCTCTCATCTGGTGGTTGCTTTCAGGGTAGAAAGTGTAGGTGGGAGTCTCAGCGTTGCATTTGAGGATGAAATGCTTCTGGTAAACAGCTCCTCCGAGAGGACAGTTTTCGGTATCCGCGCCGGCCTATTGTGCCCCTTCAGGCCCATGCTGGACGCGATGCCGGCTGTACTGTCCTACCGGCGAGTTTCCAGCTAATCAACAGTAGGGAACCTGCTCTCTACATGTTGTGACACTTGGGTTAACCGCCCTTTGTCTCCTCTCGCCTCATACTTCATCCCGGGGATGCCGTACTTGGAACACAGGCATAATGGATCAAGACTGGTCATAGTGCAGAATCCCCTCCGTAACAGTATTTCTTATTCTAATCTAATTTGAGTTATACGTAAATATTTGCAAGTTCTGGGAAAAAGTGTAACTTACAAACCTGTTAATATAGAAGCTTATTTATACGTAATTCAGTTATACTTTTACATTTAAGTGAAATATAGATGTATATAAATGATCATATGGCATAGGCTACCTTAAAAGCAGCTGGAAACACGTTTTCCTTGTTGCCGCTGGAAAAGACGTAAGCTGAGTGGGCGGTTTTGACCACGGAAGCAAAAAGCGAAGTCGCTTGCTTTTGGCGTAAGCGTCGTAGCAACAAATGAGAAGCAAAGTTAATTTTCGGAATCTGTTTCGTGTTGAACAGTAGTGTTGTTTTTCAGCTCTCAGTTTCCTTTAATCAGCCATGCAGAAAAGAAAAAGAAAATGGTATACGCTACATCAGAACCTGCACTTATTAGACACAAAGCCCAAACCGAATAGCTTGCGACTTCGGAATTGCTTACACACGTTATATACAGTCATTAGTAACGGAAAACCCCGAAAAACTTATCCAGATGATGGTTATGGGCACATAACTGCAATGGTCATAAGCGTCCTTAAAAGGCCAACAGTGGCACAAAGTAGCTAAAATATTAAAACACTAAAAGCCACTCAATACAATAAACCCAAGTTAAAACACCGCACAGCGGTATAACACACTAAAATAAAATTTGAAGTCATATATATGTTAAAATGTTTAAACATGTTTAAACCTGAATCGGCGAGACCTAAATTCTAAAGTTAGTATTTAGTAGGAATTTAAAACTCTGGCCACCGAGTTTTCGTCGTCCGCCAACATCTCTGCCAAGCTGGCGGGCAGCTGAGTGACCGGCGGACCCGAGCCAGGCTAAGAAATTCTAAAAGAACATGGTGGCCCGAGAGGGCGCCACCACAAAGCGGGCATACCGGAGCGGTTTTTTTTTTTAAAAGAAAAAGATGGCCATGGCTAAAAAAAACCAGTGGCCGATACGCAACAGATCAAGTACTACTTCCTCTCGACGTGAGGCACGAGAGGAAGTCGCCCAAGGATTCGGAAGCTCCTTTACCACTCGGAGTTTGTTCCCACGGAGAGCAGACCACTCATCGTGCCAGCACGAGAGTACCGCTCTCCGCAGAACTTTCCGAAAGTCAGCCAAGCTAACAAAAGGGATGTAAATATTCGGCCGTGTTGTAGCCGCCTTAGCTTCCGAATCTGCTAGTTCATTCCCCGTCAGTCCCGTGTGGCCAGGAACCCATCCACAGACCACGCTAACGCCGTAGGCGAGCAAAACTTGGAGGGCATCCTGGATACGTTGCACAACCGGGTGAGGGCTGTATAACTGACGGAGGCTTTGAGGGGCACGAAGGGAGTCAGTAAGAATTAGGCTGTCACCCAGCTTCCGTCGACGTACGAATAAAATTGCTCGGTATATAGCATATAGCTCGGCACTAAAAATGGAAGTGCTGCTACGGAAACCGAATGTAAAGGGTTCAGTTCCGTAGACGAATGCACAGCCAACTCCTTCAGAGCACTTAGATCCATCAGTATAAATTAAAACACGGTCATTAAAACGGGATAAAAACTCTAAAAAGCAAGTTCGGATACTACATGGAGGCATCGTGGACTTTGTGTAATGTAGCATTCCGTTGCCTACCTGGGGCGTTCTAAGGAGCCAAGGAGGATACACTCGTTCACCCCTAGGAAACATCCTAGGCATCTCGAGTGCATGCCTCCAAAGAAGCTCCCGGAAGCGAAATCCTGGAGGCTTTGGCTTTCCGCGTGTGTGCCTGTATCGCACGTCAACTTATCCAGATAACGCCTCCTGACGAGGAATAGAACTCAGAACCTCATGAACTCGGGCTGTATTGAAAATTACATCAGTGCGAAACGTCATGGAAAGCACTAACTTCATTGACATATTTTTAAAATTAGTTGTATGAATTTAATGAAAGAAAAGTGAAACAATCCAAATTAACTGAATACTTTAAGGCGGGGCTGATTTCTAAATAATATTTGCTTTTTACATACCTTTATAGTTTGTAAAGATTTACAGATACAGGATCACTATTACTTTAAGAAAATTATGCATAAAAACTTGTTTGTACGTAATTTTGAACTAAATGTAATCTTTCGTCTTCCCCTTGATATACGAATAAATCAGGTTCAACCTTTGTTACAGGTTTTGAGCTATAAATGTTGCACTTTTGTAGAAATTCTGCGTTTTTCTTGTTTGGTAGTGGTTTAGAAACCATGTTTCTATGCAAAGAGATGTTGTCGCACCAGTATCCAGCACAGCTGACATTGATTCGCCATGTATTTTGATTTTCACCTGGGGCGGGTGAATTAATTGATTGACAGCGCGTCAGATATCTGACTTTTGTTACTGAGGTCATTGTTTGGGTAACCCGTAGTATTTTGCACTGCTTTAGGCATTGCCATGGAAATCGAGATTATTCGTCGGAGTCGTTTGATAGTCTCTTCATTTTTAAATGCTCTGTGAATTCCTTCCTCTCTATTTGTGTAGCTTCCCTGTGTTATGGGAAGGGTGGGTCAGTGGAATTCACTTCTGAGTCCGTGTTCGCTTCAGAAGCAGGTTTTTAGTTCTGTTACTGTCGGAATATTATTTGTTGTCATATCTGAGGTCGTAAAACACATACTCTATTACTTCCCCAGTACGACAGTCTATAACTAGGATGGGTTAAATACCCATTCCAATATCCAGGTTCCACGTGCATTGTGGAGAAGATTATATGATTCATTTATTTCGTGCACCTTTGCTATTTGACCGTCGCAACAATTCGATTTTATTTCTATTCCTTTAACCTTTTGTGTGCGGTATTACGTTTATATACCTTTCTGTGGCATAAACATGGACGCTAGGGCGGGCTCTTAAGTTTCATTCCGCTTCCGTCCTACCGAAGGAGGGGGCACCTTGTTTGTAATCCCTATAATTTGCGTGTCTTACATTGGTACACCTGATTCCATAAGGTCTGTGTCCATTCTCACTGTGCTGCTGATGCTTGGGCTTCTTTTTTTCTTTTTATTTCGGGCTGATAATGTAAATATATTTTGATGAATATTTAGGGGTGTTCAGCTGCTAGGTGAAAATCAGCCACGTAGACAACACAGTCACCTATGAAGTGACTTCTTATATTTTTTCTGAAAATGACCTCTTGACGTCATAATGTCCTGGTCATTCACTGGTAAGTCTGTCATGCGACTGACTAAATACAAAGAACAGTGCTGTCGGCCACCATCTGAACTGTATGTAACCATAGTCAACTTGGCATTAATTTCATCACATTTTGGTTGTCCCCAATATCGAGAAAGGAAAACATTTCTAAAGATTGGATGTGTTGCATTATTCTGATAGTGACGAAACTGTAGTTTTCTTTGGATCTTATATATCAGATTCACGCTTACCTCGAATTGAAATCACGTTATGCATAAATATCCCCTCAATTTCTTCTAAAAGTCCCTTAGAAGTATCAGGTGCTTCGCCCAAAGACGTAGTAACCGATATTTCGGGCATCGTCTGGTCTCTAAGAGTGTCAAAGGGTAGATTGTTCGCATTTAGTGGCCCCAAATGTGTATGTGTATAATCTGGTGTATTTCTAGGTTATGCTTGAACTCGAACGAATTATATGGTGTATGGTTTTAGAAGGCATCTTGTGGCAACCCGCCAGGTGAATTTTGAGTACAGCGTTTTGTCTGCGTTACCAAGGCCGTGTCCACAGAAGGGTGACAGCATTGCTCAGGTAGGCAATAGTTGCCTAGAGGGATTGAAATATTCCGCTTGAACCGGTATGACCACCCTCTGTTGCCGTCACTCGGTCACTCTTAGCGTAGGTGTTGAGGCGGACATATCTCTCTTAGAAGGAACGAATTAGTTTTTGTATAATGTGTATATAGATATGCAAGTGTGTAAGGAGAAGCTCAGAATGAAGGTATAGTACCGAGACTGTAACATAAGTACAGTGCTGTGTTTTTAAGTACCGTGTGAATTTCTATCTGTTTTCTTTGATTTTGTAATGTATAACCTCTCAGTAACCAAGCATCGCCCCTGTTAAGTCTGGCTAAAGGTGGGTTCTGAGAGCATCCCATTCCCTTACCATGACAAAGTGGTGGAGGCGCCGGGCTGAACACATGCGAGCACACGGTGGTTGCCCGGTTGCTATCTGATGCACCAGAGAGCGGTAGATAGGGAGAGGGAACAAGGAAAGTAACATTTCTCGTCTGACAAATTGTCAGAACGTAAACTTACGCAGTAAGAGATAATTATGATAAAATTATAAACTGTGACATTCAATATTAACATGCTTATTTATTGAAAATAACGTACCTGGATTTCTGAAACGACTTATTGTAGCGGAGTTGCTAGCGTAAATAAAATAAGGGTTCACCAACTTCTGTGCTAGAAGTTTTGCCCTGTTTCACAATAAGCGACACAGTATACACACTCATCTGGTCGTGAGTTTCTGGTTTTGTGAAAAATTCATCTGGTCAGGCCCTTTCTCATATGAAATTTCTTCCAGAAACTGCACACTTTAAAAATAATATTTCTGGCCTGGGAGGGGCATTTTACTTCTAGTACTTAGTACCAGGCTTTGAAGGTGTCGTTGTTAACAGTTCACAAAACACAATGCAAACATGTGAATTTTCTTCTTATTGTCAGTTACACAAACCATCTTACACTTAATTTGCGTTATACATTTGTTTTGAATCAAACTTCAAAGAATACGCGCGGGCTCCTGGACTGCAGTGATACGTGGTCAGATAATTTATGAATTAAATGTAAATATTGTATATGCAGTTCCTTACGACACTTCGTAATGTCTTAGTAATACGTAATAAAAAGAAATAACACAGGGCGAGATTATAGATAAGTTGAGGCATAAACACGGGAGTCAGGTGTTTCCTCTCGAAGTGAGAACTTGAAAACCATACTTCATAGAAAAATGGCCTTTGTGCAGGCTACCTAAAAAATTCTTGCCGCATATACCAAGGCATATCAAAATGTAGAAATTACGGTAAAAATTTTAGGCGCACGAAAGAGAGAAATCTCTGCTTCTCACGTGTGTGCTGTGCGTTCCGAACTGGGCAATACTCCACGCCTATGATAGGACAGTCGCTCTTGGCGAGCCCTTCCTAGGTCCATCTCATATGCCTTCTAATACCGTGCGCCTTATAGTGCTATTTACTTCACTGAGGTCTCCGGTAAATACATACATATCCTACATTTTTATTATACGATGTAGCAGTTCTTATTTACGTGACTTGAATAATACTTTTCCTTCATATTCTCAGATTGGATTGATTTCGTTACAACTTTAATTATTCGACTCGCATTCAGGATTAGGATTAGTGCTACTACGGAGGTTATTCGGCACTGCGACGAATCTTGAGGTGTTGCACCTATGCTCCCAAGTGGGTATCCCCGAGAGAAAGGATGAGGTGAGAGGAGACAGAGACGACCGCTCCAAGGAGCCATGACAGTGCAGAGGGCAGAATCCATATATTTTATTTAGATGGAAACCTCCTCCTGGAGGCCAAGACAACGGACATTCCCCCGTACTGAGGTTCGGAAGCTCTCCCAGCAGCCGGTTCGGAGACCAGCAACTGATCTAACGGAGTAGAAAGTGGTTCACCTAGGGCATATCATACTGCCATGCACCACCGAGACTTCCGCCGACATTTCTTACGCTGAAAGAGACTACCAGATAAATAATGAGGCGAAATTTTAATGAAGATGAAATGGAGGGACAGGAAATTCGGTGAATGTAATTAGATAACCCAGCACACGCCGGGCGGTCCGGGAAAACTACTAAAAATCCTATGTGTCAGGTAGGTTGACCACGGGAATCGAACCCGGACCTCCAGAATGCGGGCCACAGATGAAGCCGCCTGAGGCATCCCGCTCCATTTGACTCACATTTACTGACGCAGTTCAATTTTTCTAACGGCTGTCTTAATTCGGGCTCAACACTATCTTGTTTATATTGTTTATAATTTATTTTTATTGCTACTCTTGAACTTAAAAAATACTTATGTTCACTAACTGTATGCGTTTTTGCCTTCGTTGCTATATATTACTACTTATCTTTACTTTACAATCTCAATTTCACTAGCTAGGTTTTCGTAATATCCTTAATTCTAATCTTGGTACTTCTATTTCATTTTCTAGACATATTTATAATTTCAGACGTGGTTTTGTTTGGAAATTTAATTATTCAGATCTTATAACCTCAAAGTCCATAGCATTTTTTCTGCTATTCTGTCCTGGTATTTTGCTATCTTGTCTTGCCTCATTTGCATTTATTGTAATAAGCTTAATTTGGTTAGATCGATGTTATTGTTCTTCTTTGCACACTTTCTTATGAATTAGTTTAATAAAACTTCTCAATGAGCGGTATTTGAGTAGTTTCCTTGGCATTGTAGCGTGTAAGTTTTGCTCTTATTTAACTGCGCTGGAAGAAATTAAATAGCTCAGCTTGAACACGGTCTTATTAGCTGCATCCTCTTGCTTCTCGGATCTTCTCCATTGCGTTGCGCAAATGGATGTTGCTTCTTACACGTCCATTTCTGCACTCTTGTCTTGAGCTCTTAACACCCAAGTCATTTCAGATTAGTATTTGAAAGGCCACTGTTATAGAGGAGTCGTTGGAGTTTTTGAGGTCTTTGACAACCGTATATATGGTATGTGTGTTTGTAGTTTTACGTCCTCCAACGTTAAGTCATATTGGACTATGGATGGAATGGGTGTAATGATGCTCAAGTGTCTCCAGGGTCCGTAGAGCTTAGAGTTACCCAACATTCGTCTTTCAGGATAAGGGAAAACCCTGGAAGAAACTTATCCAGGTAAGTCACCCTAACCGAGATTCGAGCTCGGGAGCTCTTGAACGTGAGGCAGACGTGATACCATCTACGCTACCGAGGCGGGCATATATATGGTGTATATACCATATATATCATATACAGTCAGAACAAAAGTATTCGTACACCTATAAAGCTTTAAGGAAAATTAATAAGATGGTGTGTATTTAAATGATAAATTCAAGCTTACTGACTGAAGAGGGCATTCTCAAAATAATTTACATTTTATACGAAAATAGCAACAGTGTACAAGCAAAATATCACTTATAAAAAATTAAATTAACTTAAAAATTTTTCGGGCACAAAAAGTAATCGTACCCTCACAAAAACAATACATAATACAAACAAATGTTATTCAGTACTTCGTTGGGTACCTCTTAGCTTTGGTTATAGCCTCTAGTCTCCTTGGTAAGGAATGGACAAGTTTTTTAACCCCCGCCTTTGGTATTCGGTTCCATTCTTCCGAAACAGCAGTTTTCGGTGCTTCTTTCTTGGAAATTGCCCTTTTTTACGCGTTTTCCGAGGATACTCCACACTTGTTTGATAGGAGTAATATCCGGAGAATGGGGAAGGGTATGTAGCCGTTTCGGAACAATGTATAATATTCACAATCGTGTATTAGGATTACTATGTTTTGGACATTATTCTACATAAATATCGAGTCTCCTTCCAGGCCCAATTTTTCCACACTAGTTTGCAACTCTTGCTTAAGAATGCCCATGTGTTTACTGTGAACCATTATTCCCTCGATAACATGCAGATTGCACATACCTGATGCGCTTTACAACCCCAGACAAGTACGGATCCTCCGCCGTGTTTACTGCCGAAAACAAGATTTTTTTTGGCTCCAGCTCCATATGTGTTTTTTCTCCTGAGGCGGCCCGGCCCGTAGCGAACCACGTCGAGCTCTCCCTTGTGACCAACGCCTCACAGTTAAGGATTGGTGGCGTGAGGAGGTTAAGGAAATGGAGATTGTAATCGGTTCGAGGTGACTTGTAGCTCCCGCATGAGAACTCTCATCTGTACTTCAGGAGTGGGTGCGTCCTGACTGGCTGTGGGTTGAATGATGACACCTCGAATCTGGTAGACAGAAGTTTATTGTTATCCTTAGGCTCCTTTGCTAGCCACCGTAAAGTCGTCGTCGGTGTGCTTGCTGTGTTTAGCGTTACTGTCAGTGTTGTGATGTGAAGCACGGAGGCAGTAGCACTGCGTAGTCGAATTGGATATATTTATCGTCTTTCCTATATATTACTCTTTGTGCTAACTCACACTGGAGAGACTATTAGATATTGCACTTTGTCTCTGTGCATGGCGCGCAAGTGTACTTGTTAGGCGGCGCTGAAAGCGGGTCCGTCTCACATAGAACTCAGGACTGAAATGTTCTTACTAGCAAAACCTACTTTCCGCCATCACTTTGAATTACCCCCACTCTAGGTATTTCTCGGAGTTTGCAAAATCACATGAATAAACATCAATTTTCTATTGGCTGGTAAATATCCCCACTTGAGATCAGTGTTCAGAATTTCCAGTTTCGGACCTGATATCAGAAACGCTTTCTCTAACGGCAAAAGCATGCGCTCTGCGCATCGGTCAAAATCTTATAGCATGTTGTCAGAACCACGCATGGGATTTTAACAATGGATTGGTTCGCGACTGAGATGCACCAAATTTGTCTTGAGGGCAAAACAGACAATAGAGTAGGGTTGTTTGTTTACATGGATTACAAAGGGAGTTTACTGACCTTCGCAGGGTGGCCTTGTCACTGTTACGATCTCCGGAGTATATGCTAGCATTATGGCATGTCTATTCTGGTATACGTCATTTATTTATAGATATTCGCTTGTTTGTGTTAATGTCTTTCTGATATCAAGTTATATGTCGTCTCAGTGTTCCTAGGTGACAGGGGCTGCGTCACCCCATACTTTGCGATCTGCGCTGAATACCTTGAACAGGTTTTCATCTGTCTATACAACTTTCTCCGAGAAGTCCACACCCTTATCTCGGTACTTACGAGCGAATTCCAGGCGTCTTTTCCTGTTCTGTGGGCTGACATAGAACTTCTTACGCGCTACTCTACCGTTGTATCCTTTCTTATTGTAAGTTGTTTTCAGAGTGCTCGCTGAAACATTAATTCCTGCCTTCTACAACTCAGCAACAATCTGAAGAGCAGCCATTCGCGGATCTTTATAAATGCAGCGAAGAATGCTGCTTTCATCTTCAGCCGTGACGACTTAGGCCGATCACTCCTGGGTGTATTTAGATTAGATTTTCTGGTCCCTACCCTGTCAATGTTGGATTGAATCGTTGACTGCGGTCTCCATACTGAGATATCTCCGAAAATGTTTTGAACTCATGTGTAGTTTAAGTACTATTTTTCTCTCTTCTGGCGTAGTTTCTTTCCTTCTTCGGCCCATTTTACGATACCAACTACTGTGTTCGATGTCAGACTGATGCATGCAGACCACTTCCTGTGAAACCACTAAATGTAGATTGTCCAGAAAGGAGAGCTGGCTTATAATATAACCACAGTATTCAATATACATACCTTTGGTGTAAGACAACTTTCTGTAACAAATTTATGGTATTGTCCGATATTACCTTAGAAAACCACTGATTCTAGAAAACGTTAAGCACAATTACGTTAGGAATAGGTAAATAAATACACAAACCATATAGTTCTACAACTGTACTAGACTTCATAAATAATTATGTTGCAAACAACAGATTGTTTCTTTATTTAGGTGGTGTACGAATACTTCCTCAGGTGACTACACCAGGTAAGTCAGCTGCCCGTATTTATTCTTATCTATGCAACCCGTAGTTTATAGTCTAATGTGAAAACTTTTAACCCCTTTTAGCACAAATGCCGTTATTGCAGCTCTGTATCGGTAATATACGACCCAGCATTAATACTTAGAGCTTCTTGAATGAGGACCAGGAAGCTGCAAAAAGCTTTAGTAAACGACGATTTTTCATGCATAGAATACTATGCAAGGTGTAAACGACTGCCTTCCCAACGAACGACATAGCATATGTGGCAGCTGGTCGAGATAGTTAGCTGTGGGCATATGGTGCTACAAGGGATAGGTTCGAAATGACGTGGCTTTCTTTTGGTTTTTCTCTTTCCTTTCTGCTAGTCTTCATTGTTTGTATTTTAGGTACTGAAATACAAACAATCAACAAAATAAGTAACAAAATTGCTATTGTTGCCAAAGACAAGCATGGCAATCCGATAATTACGGATCATGCTTAGATTTGTGAACATTTATAATTTGCACCGTATCTGGTGTGGTAAACCGCGTAACGTACAGTGGCCAACATAAGTATTCGAACGTAAAAATATTTATTGCTTATACTATCTTAAAGCTACACAGAGTAATCATAAGTAAATACAACTTGTACAAAATAAACTTGAGTTTTCCATTAAACATATAAACTCATAAATAGCAACTGAAACTAATTTGCACCACAAGGAGAAATAAAACGGTTACTTTACACCTGGACATAAATATTCGAACAGAGAACAGCCAGTATTTAGTTATCATCTCCTTTCTTTGAATTACTGCTAATAGTCGTTAGGGCATCCTCTGTACGTGTTTAGTGACTGCAGAATCCATATTTCTCCACTCTGTTTGAAGAAGTTCTTTCAGATGGTCCTTCCTTCTGATGTGGTGCTTCCTCACACACTCCTCGAGTTCCTTCCAGATGTTCTCTATAGGATTTAAATCTGGAGATTGGAGCAGTGTCTTCAAAGTATGAGGAGTGTTGTATAGGTACACGATCCAAAGCCTTACAATTTCTGCAGTATGCTTCGGATTATTGTCCTGCTGGAAGTAATGATCATGCCCTAATCCCAGCTTCTCTGCGCCCTTTTTAAGATTGTTTTCAAGAATCCTTGTATTCAAATTTGTTCATAAACCCATCTATGAACAGCAGTTCCCCAAAACCAGATGAAGCTATACAACCCCATACCATCACACTACTGCTACAATGTTTTACTGTAGCTACCATGTTCTTAGGTTCCCATTCTGTATTTGGCAGACTCCACATTTTATGACGTCCATCCCTCTTGTATAAGGAGACTTTGCTATTGTCCGACCAGAGATCCTTATCCTAGAATTCTGTTGCTTTCACCACATACTGTTTAGCAAATTCTATACGCTTTTTCTTATTCACCTTATTAACATATGGTTTCTTCCTAGGAACGCGGGCATTGTACTCAGTACTATTTGAAAACCGTTCAACTGTTCTAGTGTGAACCACAGTGCCAGAATATTTCTCGTCTCGAATACTGCTTAACCAGTTTTATTATTTGCCTCCTAGTGATGAGTTCAGAAGGAGCGCCATTTCTAGGTTTATTTAGAACAGTTTGTTGTTTGAAGCATTAAATTATGCAGAACACTGTAGTTTTGCGTCTGTTAATGTTTTTGGCAATTTCAGAGAGAGATTTCTTTTGCTTGTACATATTTATCACGATATTTCTCTCTGCCACCATTTCCTCCTTACCTTTACGTCCCATATTACTTGTGAGTTCACAATCGGCTGAATAACTTTGAGCACACTGTCTCGAGGCATATCAAACACAACCGTTATGTGGTAGGGGCGTGTGGGGCACGTCCAACCACCTTTCTCTCTGTTCGATTGGGTACGTTCGAATACTTATGTCCTCCAATAACAGCGACAATAGAATACAGTACAGATTGTATAATAAATACATGCAAAGTGAAATTTTAAATATTTTTTTCGAGACACAAAAGGTTAATTTTTACATGTTAAACAATTCAACGCTGCAATATAAATATTACAGTAGTTATAGCACGTGCAATGTTATCGAATATTTTTGTCGACTTCTGTAGTTAGCTTACATTTTTAGGAACATTAGATGTTTCATGCTTAAATCTTACGTTTAACTTCTACTGACAAAGCTGTTGTGAAGTGTTAACTTCTCAGTTAAACAGAAAGATAAATTGTCAAAGTGTGGATTTCATCAACGCAGTAAATGTTCAAAATGACGAACCCCGGCAGTATTTGAGAGGTTTCAAATACTGAATACCAACATACCAGACAATGAAGATTTCATTTACGCCAGACATTGACGCAGGACCAGTAGCTTAAGCCACTTTTCAGTTACGAAGTGTTTGAAACTTGGCTGAATAGGTCAAGCACATTACCGAAGATAATAGAGTATATATTACACCAGTAGAAAACATGGTGATTATTGTATTTTATAAACACGTATAATGTAATAAAATGTTATTTGTATCATAATATCAAATTATAGGCTACAAGAAGTAAAACAAAGGGTAAAATAATTGCTAAGCTGAAAACAAAGCATTTGAACCCAAATTTTAAGGGCAGAGTGGCGAGTTAACCTCTATAATACCATTTAACCAACGCCACTTTACAAACTGAGGTTTCTATACAAATATGTAAGGCAGAACACAGACTCCCATCTCGAATATTTACACGCCTTCAGCTGCCGTGGTGCAGGCGCTGCGGACCCCTAGCACTCGCGGTACCTCTGACGTTACTAGAGGAACCTCGGGCCGAAAATTTGAGTCCCTCCATGATTGGGAGTTGTTCGGATTGGGTTAGACTTGAGGGGGCAGTGGTTCCCGATACCCGTGGGTGATCGTGTACGTCTCCGGACGGGGTTGAGGGAAGCCATTAATATTTCCGCGTACTAGCCAGCATAGCTAGTAGAAGGTGTGCTAGATCGCCAGGCGACCCCACCGAGGTCACATCGGTAGCCTTCCCGTTTTGGAGTTGGCGCACGTAAGTGGCGTATCCACTTCCATCCCGCCTTGAGTCCATAGGACCAGATGGGGGGGGCTTGTTAGTCTCTGGGTCTTGCACTATGGAAAGCCCCACGGAGGCGCCGGTCGCCCTTTTGGGACAGCTCGGTAATTCCCTGGTAGAAGGAGGCCCGGGTCCTTGGTCCTACGGGTCCAGGACTAATGGGAGTAGAACGTCTGACATTAAGGAGTCCTATGACATGGTATTAACGTGCTATGGCATGTTGAAATGGTTTAGGTTTATATGGATTGCATTTTAACTTCCTACGTGGTGATTGCCGCGTTATCTCTCCCGGCTAGTGACCACAAACATACGAATGTCGAACAATTTTTCAATTCCACATTTGTGCAATCTTACACCGTTACCAATGTATTTTGTATCGTGGTCATATCATCGCGGCATCACTAACTCTAATTCCTTTCCTCTGCCCATTTAATTCTTATTAACCATTATGCAGAAGAATGCATTAACTTTTCCGTCCTAAAATATTTCTCTTTTTCTATGCAGATTAGCAGTATATTGTGTGCTACTTCCTGTTTTTCATGTTCAGGGTCATTAATTTTAAAGCCATTTTTGCGAGAAAAAAATTTTGTTTTAATTCACGCTAGCAATGGGTTAGCACCATCTCGTTACGTATATTATCTTCATAAAATAGGATAGTTTTAAGGGAGAAGGTATGCTTTGTTACGTGCTCAAGCAGAATAATTTTTAACTTCCATAATATTTACTATAAACAAATGGAACTTTGCATTCATGTTAAAGAGATCACAAGAAATATTCAAATATTAGTAAAGCTTAAACCGTAAAATCTTCTCTCCCCTTTTTATTGAATTTTGAAAATGTTCTCATTTATTTGTGCACCTGTTTCTGGAAAACTAATCAAGGAATCGCTATACCCACCTCTCAAATCACTTAGTTACCTCGATCTTATACTGGACAGTAAATTAACCTGGAATTTCCACATTACATATCTTCTCTCACGACTAAGACACCGAATTCAACAAATCAAACGCAAAATACGGTTAAAATCGTCTCTTGGAATGCGGTATAAATGAATTCTATACAACGCACTGATCAAGCCTATTTGGCAATATGGTTTCTCCATATGGCGCTCTGCTGCAGGACTACAAGTTAAAAAGGAATCCAAGTAATCCATAATAAATACCTAAGATTGGTCACAAGTGTCCCATGGTATGTTAGCAACACTACTCCTCACAGGGACCTGAACATATCAGAAGTGATAGATGTCATCAGGACAAGCTATGCCAGACTATACTCCCCCAGGGGCCTACTGCGGTAAGTACGGGAATTGGCGATCCCGGGGTCCCGAGCCAACCTGACACCCTCGATGTGGGTTCCTCTTAGTGGTGAGGGGTCAGACAAAACACCCACCGACGTGTAGGCCGTGCGTGGAGACCCGTGTCGGTGGAAAGGTTTGTCCTAGTGGTTGAGGGATGCGCATCTGAGCTCGTTCCAGTGTTCTTCTGAATTCGGGGAGGGTGCGCATTTCTAATACACTACTTTGGTTTCTGCTTCGCCTAAACGGGAGGTTAGGGACTAGCCCACCCCTAATCAATCGGTCAGGACTAAGTATTGTACCGAACTCCAGGGTGAGTGGGACGGCGAGCTCGATGTATCCCTTGTGTAGCCCTGTCATCCCAGTGGGATGACTCCTTGTTGGGCTCCGTGGTGTCTGGGGAGCACTGGGAGATGAAATTTATTCCATTTATTATGGTAAAAGAAAATATTAATAAAGTTATTAGCAAAAGTGGAAAGGAAATAGACGAGTGTAGTAGTCCTCGCTATTTAGTTATATATATATATAGAACTGAGGAAGGTCGGAAGTTTAATACCGTGAACCCGTTCGTTATTCAGAAGGGCTTAGATAGTATTTCTGGTTCTGTGAAGGCATGTACTAGATCTCGCAAAGGCACACTACTGGTCGAAGCATTTTCTTCGACACAGGCTGCTAAAATTTTGAAAGCCAATATGCTTGCGAGCTATCCGGTGCGCGTTCAATTGCATAGGGCTCTGAACTCCTTGCATGGAGTTGTAAACACCAGCGCATTGGATGGTATGTCCAATGAGGAGATTCAGGAAAACTTGGCAGAACAAGGTGTGGCTACTGTACACCGAGATCACCGCAAAGAACGAGATGAACTAGTGCCCACTCATACGCTGTTTCTTACCTTTGATAGGGTAGAACTCCCGAAAAGGATAAAGGCAGGGTATGAGGCTATTGAAATGAGGTAGTATATACCAAATCCACTGAGGTGTTATTAATGCCAGCGCTTTGGCCACACAAGTGACTCTTGTAATGGTGTTGCCACTTGCGTTGCATGCGGGGAAGTCAAACATGATAATGCTTGTACTTCACCTACTAAATGTGTTAATTGCAGTAGTAATCGTTCATCGAACTCCACAGAATGTCCTCGTTTTATGGAGGAGAAGGCGACCCAAGAGATCCGGGTAAGAGAGGGTGTCCTTCGTGGAAGCCCGGAAACACTTGCGTATTCGCCAGCATTCTGTACCTAGGACCGTTACTTATAGTGCAGTTGCAGCTAAGCCGGTAACTAGACGTGAAATCGCAACACAAACCAGCGAAATAAACGGGGAAGTAGTATCCGAAAGCTCAATTAGACCAAGATCACAGCCAAAGCAACAAACACCAACACGAACAACAGTGAGCGCGCCGACCAAGTCCAGTCCTAAAAAGGATTTAGCCAAGTCACCGCCGAAAGCATCTACACCAAGAAGTGAACCGGTAGTATATAATGTATCGCCAAGGAAATTTAAGACCACTTATGACAGAACGACTTCCTCAAGGAAAATAGTAAGACCAGTGAAAGGAATGCAAGCCAGCACAAAAGTCCGCGAACATCTCCGTCAACATCTGAGGAAATCTGGAGAGGACGCCGATCGGCGACTTCTATCTTTGCCGGTCGCAGTTTCCGATCCTGTCGAGAGACCGGATTCGAAGTTACCTGTGCGGAAGCCGTCCTCTTCCATTGACGATGTGGAGAGGGTGGATCCTGTCCTCACTGCCCAAACGACAGTGAGGAAAAGGCAGGAAAAACCTGCTGAAAGTGCTAGCCCTGCCCCAAAGAAAAGGAACAAATTGGTTTGACCACAACTGTGCAGGTAGCTTTTGACATAGCAAGTTGATATTGAAAGTAGTAATGTTTATGCCTTTTGGTATTCTATTGGTACTTAGTTTTTACTTGTTTTTACCCATTTGGGCTTATTTGTTTTACTGTCATTTTGTTTTGATCTGTTGTTTAAAATTGTGAATAATATGTATTTGGCTGTTGCCATGAATTAGTTTTTTCGTAAGGGCACTGATGACCGCTGCAGTTGAGCGCCCTTATACACATAGCATCATCGTCATCATCATCATGCCAGACTATACCAAAGGCTTGCCAATCATCCAAATCCACTGCTACATTTCCTACATCCTCCTTCACAACCGCAATTGAACAGCATCCTAACGCACGTTCCAAGTGATGTAACATTACTCATGCTCACAACTTTAAGTACCATCATGTATTTGGATACAATAATGTTTATCAACATTTTAAAAATGCAATTATACTGTAAATCTATGTTCTAGCTCTACATATATGAACATAAATTAAAGCCGTAGATTTTTCTACTTCTCATTAAAAAAATGGCGACCTTTTAAAGTTATTCCTAATATCAGAAAAAAATTTCACTTCAAAATAATCATGCAATAAAAGAAATATGCACAATATTTTAATTTCATACAGCATAAATAGTCATTTATTAGAGGTCCCGGAGGAAACCCGCCCCAGTGCCCATTGCAGAAAGTTGCATCAGGCTGATTTAATAGCTTTTTTAGAAAAAGATACATACATGTTGAAAAATGTTATTGCGGAAAACTACAATAAAATTTCCCGCCTCGGTAGCGTAGATGGTAGCATGTCTACCTCATGTTCAAGAGGTCCCGAGTTCGAATGTCAGTTAGGGGAGTTACTTGGATAAGGTTTTTCCGGGGTTTTCCCTTATCCTGATAGACGAATGTCGGGTAACTAAGCTCCATGGACCCCGGACGCATTGAGCATCATTTCACCCATTTCATTCATCGTCCGATATGACTAAATGTTGGAGGATGTTAATTACAAAAAAAAAAAAAAAAAAAAAAAAAAAAAAAACAATAAAATTGAAAATATGAAGGCTGCTCAATAAAGAATGATAATTTATAGGGTCATAATTTTTCGCACTAAAATTCAATCTTATTGTATTCTGTTAGTTTAAAGTGAAACAAACGCACCGTAGTAGTTTCATTGTTGGTACTCCTGGTTCCCGCCTGTGAGAACCAGGTAAGTTCACACATGTTCAGTATCGCCTACCGCTGCAATGGAGGTGACATGCAGTAAAATTTGATATTAGAGGAAGATCCGGCGTTTCTTTCAAACGTAATCACTGCTGATGAAACTTGGCTACATCATTTTGATCCAAGAACAAACAGCAAAGTTCAGTGTGCAAATCTCCATCATCAACCCCCAAAAGAGCAAAAGTGGTTGCTTCCGCTGGGAAAGTTATGGTCGTCTCATTCTTTGATATTCATGGAATGGTTTATCAGCATTTTGTACCTACACACACATGAGTAACTGCACAATACTACATGGGCCTGGAAATATTGCAAGTCCATATCAGGCGCAAAAGACATTTCCATGAACCAGGCTGGATTCTGCACCACGATAATGCGCGGTTGCATATTGCCAATGTTGATGCTGAATATCTTGCAAAAATCAACGTGAACTGCATCCCTCACCCTCCCTATAGTCCGAATTTATGCCCATGGGGCGTTTTTCTATTCCTTAATTTGAAGAAACGCCTTCGTGGGTGGCATTACCCATAATCAGCAGTGGTGAAGGCTGCGGAGGCCATTTTCAAGGATCTCTCAAAAATGTTTCCAGCATGTCTGAAGACTGGCAGAGACGCTAGGACTAGTGCATCGCTTTCAGGGGAGATTATTTTGAGAAGGACCATCAAAATTATGAGTATGAGTAAATGTACGTTGTCAAAAAATTGTGATAATTCTTTATTGAACAGCCCTCGTAATATAAAATTATATAAATCCTGAGACAAATTAGAAAGCTCCAGATTAGTAGCTGGTGCTTTCTTCATCTTCTCTGGCTCCCTTTCTTCCCGTTCGTTTAATCAGTGATGGAATTTTCAGCTGCAGCAGCTCTGATTCTGTCAATTTCACTCAAAATTGTATGTCTAAAAGCTCCAAGTTTGAAACCCATATTTAAAATTGTTGTCACTGTTATATACAATAACAGTCATAAGTATCAATATTTACAACAGTAGAACAGCGGAAGCTGATCGAAGTTCTGGATTTGTAAGTGCCTGATACATGTGCTTTATTGCAAATGACACTGACTGGTAAACTACGTCGATGCGAATATTTCAGTGGATCCAGTGTTCCCTTCAATCTCATCATCAGAAATATTCCCAGCCTACTTGCTAAGCTTTTGTTTGGAAGCACTTGCAGGTGACATAATCCAAACACTTTCCTACCTCATTTCTCTTCCATCTACTTAAATCTTATATTTTTGGATTCTTATATTTCTTAAATGTCTTTATTACACCCCATTTTAGAAGTAAAGTCAACCCAAACACAAAAAATACTACCCGAACTCAGAGGTTACAAAAAATCTTGAGCCCAAGCAGGTATACGGAAACTAATCAACAGCCTTGTAACATAAATATGGATATCTAAATAGTTTTGAACAAATGACTGTCAAGGAAATACATTTTTAAACCTTCTATTGCTGTCCTATCCGATAAAGGGTAGAAACCTTCGCAGTTTTCCAAGAAAATTGTAGCCAGGCTGTTTTCAATGCACCTAGAGCTGAATAGAATCAAGATAATCTGGGACGATTTACTATAATGTTCAATCTATCAAATCAATTTTTTAAAAAAAGAGTAACCTTTGTGACCGATTTTGCGTACATCGCCCATTAAGTTCTCTTGAACTCAAACTAACACTGTAGTAGTGTAAAATATATTACGAAAATTTTAAGTTTTCAATTAGGAATATTTACATTCATGAATAAAAGTTCATTTGTTACGGTTTCTTCACAATTTACATCTATTTCTTTCGTCCTGTATCTATCTAATTCTTCTTTCCAATCCTGTTCTGCTGTATTATTAACTCAGATATTAAAAATCTTATATAATATTATGTTTTCAATGCATATTTCGATATAATCTCTGCTACAGAGCAAAATATTGTCACCCAGTTATCGGAAGGCACGACCAACTGACAGCTGAGTGGGGGAGAGGAGCCATTTAGGCCACACCCACCCATTTATCTTGTGGGGCTAACCAAGGAGATGGTTAGGAAGGTATCGCGGGTCATTGTAGCGTCCTTTTTCCCCTTTCCCTGACGTCTGGAACAATCGGGATGATTGTTCGAGCCGCGAAGCTTCGAGATGCAGCGATTTACCTATGTAAGCGGCACATTAGGCGACTTAGGCAGTTCCCAGTTCTCAGTTCTTGGCGAGCAGCCGTGAAGAGCGCAGTGCTAGTGAACAGACTGGAAGATTGCGTACGTGTATCAGAGGAGTTCTTAGTCAGCTCTAGAGAGAGTGGTACGTATCTGAGTGTTGCGTAATAGTAGTATGGAGTGGACCTGTGACAGACTAACTAGTGGATTGTAATTGTGTGCGCTACGTAATTCTATGTAATCGGCAAGTATACCAAGTGTAATTCGGTGGAAATAAAGAACATTTTGAGTTTTTGCAACTGGACCTATAATTCTTCGAACCCAAAAAGTCACAATGTAAATCAAAATGGGAATCATTTTACTCTTTTTATCCGATTAGAAAGGTGTCAGCAGACGAGCTTCCAGCAACTCTAATAAGCATGTGGTGAGTATTCACTAAATATAAGTCTTTCATTAAATTATTATGAACAGCAATTTTGACTTTCGATTTATAATAAACCGGCCCACTTGTGAGACATGTATAAACAATAGACAAACCATGCCAAACTTTGGGAAGTTTAAGCCTATTCTGCGTTCGGTAACTGCCAATCCTAAGGTTCAGTTTGATCAAAATACATAAACAATTGCTGTCGCCCGCCTTGGTAGCGTAGATGGTAGCGTGTCTTCCTCACGTTCAAGAGGTCCCGATTTCGAATCTCGGTTATGGTGAGTTACTCGGATAAGGTTTTCCCCGGGTTTTCCCTTATCCTGATAGACGAATGTCGGGTAGCTAATCTTCATGAATCCCGGACTCATTTGAGCATCACTTCACCCATTTCATTCAATGCCCGCTATGAATTAATATTTGAGGACGTAAATTACAAAAAAAAGATTGCTGTCTTTGTTGTGATGTATCTTATTTGCATTCAAAAAGTGGCAATGCATGAAATAATAGGCACGCACAAATGTTATTTAATTATTTTTAATTGTTTTAAATAATTAGTATAGTGAGTGATAAGATCAGAATTGCGCCAATGTTAATTAATTCTGTAGTAACCTATTATCTGTGTCCCACTTCACCACCCTCTTAAACATTCCCGCTGCAAATGCCTTATACAGCGCGGTTCAGATGATACATCCCAGTGCAGCAATTAAAATTGATGTTTATCTGCGTTGTTAGTTCAATACGCTCGTTTGCAACTTGTAGTCCAATATACATTATTGCGATTTCAAACAACAGCTGCCAGCTCCATAGAACTACTATACATGGCTCTACATCCTAATGTTTTACTCTACACATTGCCTAATCCTTATTTCACATAAGCTCGCCCGTATCTCTAACGGTCACGTGACCTTATCACCTCTCATTGGCTGCTATTGCAGTATAGACTGTTGTGCGGCAAAAATTAGTTCGTTATTTAACATGGTGATATATCTCTATATGTTGGAAGAGCGTTGTCAAATTTATATTTTCGTAATTGCTTTAATTAAATATATTACGCATCAGTTGATTTATCTGAAATGCATGTTAATTCTTAAACGAAGTAAAGAGGAGGTTCCTTTGCTCTCAAGCACATGACACGATAGCACGTGATTTAGCGGTAGTGATGACATTTGTTTATATGACTTATCACTGACCTTGTTTTGAACTGGATTAGTACTATATCACCATTCGAAGGTGTGCTGTGCCGAGTGCGAGTGCTAAATAATTTTATTGGTCGTTTATTGCGCGTGTACTTATATGTATAATGGCAGAGTCTACCGCCAATTTTTCGCTTAAGCATCGCAAGGGAAAACCTTTACAAGCGGCGAAAATAGAATTGTGGTGCAGGTGTTTAATGCACTCACAGAAGAATCCGTCTTTATCAGTGAGAGAAATCGAACAGCTGTGCTCTGAACTTACAGGTGTAAGTGTTAGTTGCGTAGGAACATCGTGACATGAAATTGAGACAACAGGAAAACGTACCACTCCAGGGGCGATAGTGCTGTTTGGCGAAGACGTTATAAGGACAATCAGATTGTACCGGGATATATATCACAAAATATACTACCTTGACGAGACTTGGATGAATGGAGAACACACGACAAGTATGGCGTGACACGACTTTTAAGACTGAAAGAGAAGCATTTTTGCCAGGTATGTGTGCTGGTTTAAAAAATCCTAGTGGAAAAGGCTGAAGAACTTTCATTATTAACTTGTTTCAGTTTCATTGTTCATTCATTCAGTTTCAACTTGCTCCGTTTCATTATAAACTTGTATTTTTGCATGCCTTCATATTCTTATTTTATGATTTTTATCTATCTCCCTGCCAATTATTATAACGTTTACTGCAGGTTTAAATGTGACGGGAAGGCACCGCCTACGGCCTATGGCGCGAAAGCATTAGCCAATTAGGCTGAGGGGGAAGGTAGTTGCACGCGGAGTGATCCATGTCAGCGGGGCAAGGTTATATGAAACAGAGATTAGACTGTTTTTTCTGTACTGTCAATAAAATCACAACTCCATTCCTTATAGCACTTCGTTTTTACAAAAGCTCTATATTAATCTGAACTTAGCAAGAAAATCGGTAAATTTAACCAAAGCCACAAGCAAATAAAGCTGTTAATTAACTTCAGTAAATGACTTGGTGACACAAATATGCTAATTTATGGAGAAACCATATAGATTCCTCTTATCGGGGAATAAGAGAAAACAAACAGCAATAAATCCTCGGGAAATGTAATAAATATATCCATCGCTCTGTTGTCATATTCACGTCACCGAGAGCATGTACTCTCATCTTTAATACTCTTAAAGGCATGCATCACTTTGAATCGGGAATCAAACCCACGTCACCTGGTAGCAACAAATCAGATAAATATTCATGACCTCTGAGAAGGCAGCTGTATGCAACAGTATTTTCAGTGACTGTCGATATCGAGCGGTGTAATCAATATGAATGGCTCCAGCAGAGCTTTTGTCATTTTTCAAAACGCTGTATGTTGTTTGTGTTATCCCTTATCGGACTTTGAAACACACACACAGAGCTAGCTCTCTGGAGAATTATTACATGACATTGTATCTAAATCTGACAGCGGGCAACAGCTTTGGAAGATCCCACAAATAATCCCCCAACTACTGCAGCTCAAGGGATATCCCTGGAAGCGGAAGAATGCTAGAATATTAATAACGTTGCAGGCGCGATTGTGTCACTGTCAGTTATGCTGGTGATTAATTTGTTGTTTAAGTGGTTCCTTTTTACCACGATGGAATATCCTGCCCATGGGCCTAGTGTTCTCTCCACATCTGTTTACCGAGCTGTTTGTCTCCGTGCCTATACACTGCGACCGTTGTTATCCGCCCACCACTGCCCGACTTTCACATCGATGTGCAAGTACTTTAAATGATTTATCCTCCTAACCTTTGCTATCATCCTCGCAGTGCATCTCTTAGCAAGCACGTTCTTATCATTCAGTGCTCTAGACATTTTATTTTCCTTCTTTCTGACATTTTCAGAGTTGTTGCACCTTTGCCTTTTGTTTCTTAACCTTTTTCATTGTTTATTTTATGCTCTTCAGTGCTGGGTTGTTATTCTTTAAACCGCCAAGAAACTCTGGCATCCGCTGTGCTTCTGAACTTAATAGAAGTACGTTGGCTACAGTATACTTACCTAGACACTCCCAGTGAAAATCTAGCACAGAATAAGTCACCTGTATTTCACATTTCAATTTCAATTCAAAATATCCGGGAATGGTAACTAATACTAACATAAATAATACCAATTTTGATTAAAGAATGGGAATAGCTTGGTTAATAGCAGGAATGTGAAGGTTAAAGGGGCAAAGAAACGTGAACTAACAAGGCGAGTGCCCATTATGTGGGGAAAAGGAAGGTACAGAGCACATAATAGATGACTGCAATGTAAGAGAAATTTGGAGATAAGAACTGCATAGTCAAAAATAAATATCTAAATGGATATTCATATACATAGGAAAGCTTGAAAGAGCTTAAAACAATATTTAGAAAAGGTGAAAATTAAATGGAAATGCATCATTAGGACAGTAGCTGTTTAATAATACAAATGAATCGAGTAGTAGTAACAGTAGTATTATATTAATATTTTTGTAATATTGAAGAACTGTCCATTAGAACACTGGCCTGTAGACCAATACATCTACTGTCTTAGCACTTTAATAATAAACAAATTAACACAGGCAAAGCATTAGTATTGGGTTAGACTCGGCGGAGTATTTTGCAGCGAGATATATACCTGCCTTGATAGCGTGGTGGTAGCATGTCTGCCTCACGTCCAAGAGGTCCAGAGTTCGAATCACGGTCAGGGTGAGTTACCTGGATAAGGTCTTTCCGGGGTTTTCCCTTATCCTTAAGACGAATGTCGGGTAACTAAGCTCCATGGATCCCGGACTCATTTGAGCATCATTTCATCCATTCCATTCATCGTCCGATATGACAAAACGTTGGATGACGTAAATTACAAAAAAAAAGCGAGATGTATAGAGAATGGAAACGTCAAGGTGAAGCTGTGTAAGTTCCTTAATGTGCTCCTTAATCAGCCTGAATAGCTGATACACCTTATGCAAACAGGCTGATAGGAAGTTTACCCTAGGGTAAGACAAGCATAAGTGTGTATCTACTTTCATTTGCATATCCGGAATCCTTTATTAGGTTTAGTGTACTGGCCCTACAGAATAAAGCTCGAGAAGGAGGGGCTATCAGATCCAAGGGGGGAGGCGAGCGTTTGATACTGAGATGACAATTTGTTTCAGTGCCTATTTCATTCTACACCATATCCACATTCCAAGTACATTCGACAGTGGAAAAAAGTTGCCATTTCTCAGGAATTACATTAGTGTTTCCTCTTCCGTCAGTTTTGTACAAGTATCTAAGGGGTAAAATAGCCCCATCACGTCTCTCTGAAAAGCTTGCAAGAAAATGCCTAGAAAGGCAAATCTTGTGTTACATACACGTGATTTTCTCAATCGACTATCGTTTGTTTACAGCTTTTACAAACTATTCCTAGGAAAACGTATTTTACCTTCCACTTCATGTTATTTGAGACAAACTTTTAGAAATAGATACATTACAAGTATCACGGTAGATACAAAGAGATAAGAGGAAACTTTCTCTTTCCTATTTCTGGTTAATCGAGATAAACTTTTATCATACTCTGCTTTCTTCCTATAGCTGCTACGAAATTCAGGTTTCATTATAGGTGCGGAAAGAACGTAGTGGCCAGACTAGAGCGATAGGTGTTTAAAAACAGGCAGCTTTGTAATGCTTTTAAGATTCTCTGGGCTTTGCATGACTTCAAGGAAAAGCTAATAGTAATTCATCATTTGAGACAGTAAAACTATTTGTAAATTCACACAAATGGCTAAGAATGTCTTGGAAATAGTAGGGTAGGATAGGAATGAATTTTATGGAGGGTATTCGGCACGATGACCAGACTCATCTTTTGCACCTATATTCAGGAGGAAGGATGAGGCGAGAGGAGACAGAGGGCAACTCCAAGGATTCACAACAGTACATAGGGCAGGTTTCCTGCCATTTACTGGCTTGGAACTCCCCGGCAGTCCAGTACAACCAGCATGCCTTACACAGTTACAACATCAACATCAAAAGAGCAAATTTTGTTAAATATCTTGGTATGTGTGTTTATGAGAAGCAACACTTTGATACCCATATTAAATCAGTAGCAATGAAAGCTAATGGAGTATTAATGAAACGATCTACAATAGCTACGAGAATATTTAAGATTTCTCCTAGTACAATTCATACATATATCATATGAGTTTCATGGTGGGTATAACTGCGCATGGAGCGTCGATATGGGCCCACAGAGTAAAATTGAGTAAGAATATAGATACTCTACGGAAATACCAAAGACAGGCTTTACTTCTTTGCACAGGAGCAGTATCAACGACTGCTACAATGGCATTATTAGTGATAGTGGGACTATGGCCATTGCATTTGTTGATTAAACAAAGGGCAGCCTACTTTTGGATGAAGCGGAGAGAACTCACTAAGAAAATTTATTGGGAACTCCATGCAGGACGAGGAGAGAGGTTAGGAACGTATTAATTGAAGAATGGCAACATGAATGGGATCAAATTGATGTAGGAAGGACACACAAAATCGTTCCTAGTATAAATGAGGTTAAAATTAAAGGAGATCCAACCAAGACGGAGTGAAATACAATACATTTCAGGACATGGACCGTACAAGACACTTTAAAAGATAGGAAAGGCAGAGGACATCATGTGCACAACCTGCATGGAAGAAGATACTCCGAAATATGCTTTATTTGAATTTATAAGGTATACACAACAGCTAGAAACAGAGAGGAAAGAATTAGCAGGAACATGTATATGGAACATCATTAGAAAGAGGGAAGATTTTAAAATACTAGAATTGGCAGTGGAGAAGGTCGCAAGAATAGTAATGGATGAATATAATCAACTAAGACAGCAGCAACGACGAATAAGAGACAATATTCAACATAGATATCGTGAACCACCTTCCACACACAGAAGATCTGAACGACTTCGAGGACAGAATATGGATACCTAGCTTCAACAACCAAAGGAAGAAGAGGAACTTCCACTAGTCGAAGGATTAATAGAAGAGGACAATGTTGGATTCAACAGAAGGATTTGAAGCGACAGAAGAAGACAACATCAACACAAGAGCAAAAGGATAGATGGATTTATTAGTGATAGGAAGGTAGAAGTAGTTTAGATCGTGAAAATTGTAAGCTACAATTGTAGCATTTAGATTAGTTAGGTTAGATTAGATAGGTTAGTGTAGGTTAGCTTTTCTGCAAAATACTTGAAAATATCAATATAATTATTATGTTTGAGTAAATATAAAATTGTAATACAGTGTCTTGGTATAGCTTCTAGAGGCCAAGACATAAGAAATGCAGAATATATTTTTTATTTTTTCCCCTTACACAGTGGTTCAGAAACAGTACACCAGGCCGGCTTGGAGACCGGAGGTCGACATATGAGAGCTCCTTCAGCATCTTCCTAACGCGTTCCTAAAATGCCCCACTATTCCGGCTCAGAGACTGGAGACTGTCCCACGGGAGGACGAAAGTATTTACCAGGAGCATAACATCCAGTTTTCCATCGCCGAGAATCCCGCCGACCCTTCTGTCCTGAAAGACCACCAGATGGGAGATGACATGAAATGATAATGGAGGTGAAATGGAGGGACAGGAATTTCGGGGGATGTTATTAACCTACCCAGCATTCGCATAATGAACGAATCCTCAAAATACTCCATGGATCAGGTAGGTGAATCGCGGTAATCGAACTGTTAATGTTTATGTCAGAAGTTCTACTCCCATTAGTACTGGACCCGTAGGACCAAGGACCCGGGTCTCCTTTGACCAGGGAGTTACCGAGCTGTCCCTAAAGGGCGCCCGGCGCCTCCATGGGGCTTTCCATAGAGCAAGACCTAGAGACTAACAAGCCCGCCCTTCTGGTCCTGTGGACTCAAGACGGGATGGAAGAGGATACGCCACTTAGGCGCGCCAACTCCAAAATGGGAAAGCTACCGATATGACCTCGGTGGGGCCACCTGGTGATCCAGCACATCTACTAGCTCTGCTGGCTAGTACTCGGGAATATTAATGGCTTCCCTCAACCCCGTGCGGGGACGTACCCGAGCTTCCACGGGTATCGGGAACCACTGCCCCCTCGAGTCCAACCCAATCCGAACAACTCCCAATCAGGGAGGGTCTCGAATGTTCGGCCCGAGGTTCCACTAGTAACTTCAGAATTACGAGTGCTAGGGGTCCGCAACGCCCGCACCATGGCAGTTGAAGGGGACGGATCCCGCTGCCCTACGATTAATCGAACTCGAACCTCCCGAATGCGGACCAAGACGAAACCGCCTGAGTCATCCCGCTTATTACCTTAACTGGTAACTTTTTTGCTCTTTTACCGCCAGTACCCTTCTACCCTAACTTGTCTGTACGGCGGACAGGGGAGCATCAACTGGGGATGGTCATCTGAAAATGACTGGGGCCCCTCTGCTCTGCTTCACTACTAGATCTGATCGTGCTTTACGTGTCTCAACTAATCTCTTTCTGCAAGTATATTGCACATGTGGTTCTTTATGTTATGCCATGATTTATAAAATAAAAAGTAAAGTAAATTCCTTTGTATAGAGTGGTAAAATTTCTCGAAAATCTCTAATACTGTTTTCTAAGATAATGATCGCAACTACCAAATTTATGGTCTTTCAAACTTTTCAGTTTTTACTCACATAAGAGTACAAAAAATTACCTCACATTTGGTGGAATTTCCTTTTTTCTGAAATACAATGCTTCCTCTAACTAAGTAACTGCTGCAGAATGTAAAACTGACGCTGTAGCTGAATGAACTTGATAAAGAGGACGTACATTTTTATAGTTTTCAATTACTAGAGCGCTCGAAATTGCAGTCATGAATGTGACAGCTTCAGAGATCATTGTTACGTTGCTACCTTATTGAGGCAAGCCTCATACATAGTTAAAATTGTGCCATGAATGTCGCCGTACAATTAGCAATAACTATCTCCACATGTCCGTTTCCCTATGATCTATCAATGAAAATGAAAACGTGAGCGGATAAAAAATGCAACGCAATTACATTTCCAGAGCACTCTGAATAATAGGGTGTTCGTTTCTAAAATAACATTCTGCAGGATTGCGGATGCACTCGTAAATCAAACTGGTTTAACGTCCCAAATAGATTGCATTTCAAATTCCGTCAAACATTGTGAGTCCAGCAAAAGTAGATATTTCACATAAAAACGAATAAACGGCTTTCAATTCAGAAAAAGTGTGCTTTTATTTTCTCCGCCACGTACCTAGCCGCTATCATAGAGCGTTTCACCCCAAACCCTCTATTTCTCCGGAAATGTATGTTTTGAGCTCCCATGAATCCGGAAAAGTATTCTTGGAAAATGTCCCTTGTATACCAGGCGGTCGACGCAAGACATCCTTCGATGCCGAAAGGTTTGCCTAAGCACATCAATAAAGGGAACGCGATATCAGCAGAGAGGAGACGTTGCTAAACCTAAGACCAGAGCTTGGAAACCAACACGTAACTATCTACATAATTGGTCCCATAGCTCGTCGCTAGATCACTTCCTCAGTGCGATGAGGTACGCAGTTCGATTCCTTGGCTAGGGAAAATTTTCTGTGTAGGATGATTGCCCCTCACCATCAGGATACGCACAGGACCAAAGCATATGACGAGGGCTGTTCAATAAAGAATGATCATAATTTGCTTACGGTCATAATTTTTCGCACTAAAATTCAGACTTATTATGTTCTGTTAGCTTAATGTGAAACAAACACGCCGTAGTAGTTTCTATGTTGGCACTCCTGGTTGCCGCCTGTGAGAACCAGGCAAGTTCCGACATGTTCACTATCGCCTATCGCTGATATAGAGGTAACATGCAGTTAAAATTGATGTTAGAGGAATCTCCGGAGCTCTTTCAAATATAATCACTGCTGATGAAGCTTCGCTACGTCATTTTGATCCTGAGAGCAAACAACAAAGCTCACTGTGGAAATTTCCATCACCAACCCCCCCCCCCCCCAAAAAAAAAGCAAAAGTAGTTGCTTCTGCTGGCAAAGTTATGAGCTTCTGATTCTTAGATATTCATGGAATGGTTTATCAGCAAGTTGTACCTGCACAAAAATCAGTAACTGGACAATACTACAGGAATGTCCTAAAAACATTGCAACTCCATATCAGGCACAAAAGACCACATTTCCGTGAAGCAGGCTGGATACTGCACCACGATAATGCGCGGCCACTTATTGCCAATGTTGTTGCTGAATATCTTGAAAAACTCAACGTGGAGTGCGTACCTCACCCTCCTAGTCCGGATTTAACCCCATGTGACTTTTTCTATTCCCTAGCTTAAATAAACTCATTCGTGGGAGGAATTATGCATAATCAGAAGCAGTGGCGAAGGCTGCGGAGGCGACTTTGAAGGATCTCTCGAGAAAACGTTTTCAGCATATCTTTGAAGACTGACAAATACTTGTACAAGTGCGTCGCATTCAGGGGAGACTATTTTAAGAAGGCTATCAAAATTATGAGGATGAGTAAAGATACGTTGTCAAAAACATTTGTGATCACTCTTTACTGAACAGCCCTCGTATATGCTTTAAGGAATATCAACATATAACAGCTAATTTACAGAAAACAGTACATAATTCAAGAATTTGTGCTTCATAATTAGCAATATTAAATGTTAATTGTAGTAAAGAATAATAAATGTAATGAATATAATTAATGGTCCCTTAAAGCCATGTCGTAGTCTGGCAAATATTTACTATTGCATTATTCATAATTCAAATGTTCAAATACATGCCCACCTTGTTGGATGCGTTGATGAAAGCGTCTTTCAGTATTATCACGGATACCTCGTAACATATCTGCAGACTGAAAGGCAAGCATGACATATTCGTTCGGTACTAGAATATCTGTGTAGTCTTTGCAGAAATAAGTTGCAATTGCTACCTGTTTGACTATAAGAGCTGACTTGCACTACAGACGGCCACGCAATCTTATCAGAATGCAACCAGGAGAAAACGCTGCCTCGCCCATTGAAGCTTCGCTTGTACGCGCACTTCCCCTTTGAACAGCAATGACGAGGCAACCCTTCTTGCACTAGCGTAGCCGGGAAACAAAACTACAGGAGACGCCTTGTGTGAGTCACCTGGTGTATGTGTCCGCGCTGTTTAACGGCATAACTCCGAAATGATATGTCGGGAAGTATGTGTAGTGATATCTCAAAGAATGTCATGGGAATATCCAGGAAAATACAAAATTGCACTTTTGCACGATTAATTCTTATGTATTCGCTATTCCGTTTTCTGAAAGATTGCCCTAATATGTTTATGAAAAATTTGCATATGTAAAAACTATGGATGGTTGCTCAATACTTGCATAATATCGATATCGAACGTTTTCGATACCTCGGTGGTAATTCTGAAATTTTTATTTTATTTTAAAGTCTGGCCAGCAGTAGGGCCAGAAGGGAAGCATTCGACTACGCCTAACCATTTGTCTTATAGCGCTAACGAAGGGATGGTTGGAAAAACATCACTGGCCGTCTCCTTCCCCTCCCCCTGCCGTCTGGAACCTTCGCGGTGTTTCACTGAAACGCAAGACTTCGAGAAACAACGATCTTCCTATAAAAAGGGGCTGCAGTTGGCGAGTCAGTCAGTTCTTGGCGAGCAGCCGTGAGCAGCGCCGAGTGAGTGGACGGACTGGAAGACTGTGTAGGTGTATCAGAGGAGTTGTACATAACAGTGAGCGTGCAACGGACCTGTGACAGACGAACTGGTGAATTGTAATTGTGTGCGCTACGTAATTCTGTGTAATCGGCAAGTGTTTGAACTATAATTCGGTGGAAATAAAGAACATTTTGAGTTTGTGCTATTGAACTTTTAATTTCACGAACCCACAAAGTTACAACATTATTGCCACAAGTAGAACATTGCAAAGTTCAAAAAGTCGCAGGAAATGTGGCACATGTTCAGCCACATTATGCAAGAAAAGAATCCTGTGTCAGGATTGCTGCCAGTTAACAGTCACCAAGAATAAGTCCTTGGATATCTCAACGACGATTTCTCACCTCCACTTCCTAGTGCACTGGATTACTGGAAAACAAATTCAAAATTTCTAAAACTAAAAAACACGCCAAATATTTGTGTATTCCATCTGTAGCGATTTTCTCTGAAGGACTCATGTGACAGAAGTAGACTTGACCTTGAAATAGCTAGAATTCTAGTATATTTTAACAAAACATTTTGATTTATAATGTCTAATGTGGAGTTTCAAAATAAGTGCACTGATGGTTTTAAATGTTGACTAATTGATCATGTGCACCTAATTAATATCATTGGCATTGCATAGTTCTCTCAACATTCTATTTTGTTTGAAGCTTCAAGTAGAAATGACAGTATCAAGTATCGAAGTATAGGGTATTGTGGAAAATATCGTTTCGATATCGAGTATCGAGAAAAGCTGGTATCGACCCATACCCAGTCAAAGCCCATCAACATTAATAACAATGAGTTTTTGTTAGTGCATAATGCCCGTTCTCTCTGCAGGTGGCACCACAAGCGAGCTTTTAACAACACACATCCCATTCACCTCTTCGTACTTAATATCCTCGGCTTGGATGAGGTAAACTTTATTCGGGAGGAACTATAACTGGTAACACATATGGACAAAAGTTTGATGAACAAAATAGTGTCGCGGCGAAAAAGCACTGAAGTTTTGGTGCCGAGAGAGAAGCGCGGTTTGTGTACACAAAAGAGACTGCAGATAAAAACAACAGACGGATAGGTTTCACGTAGATAATGAGCTTCCATAAGCAGATAAACATAGCGCTTGAGATAAAAGTTATCAAAACAAACAAACTGAGATAAATGGAATGTTTGGTAATATCTTGATTATTCGGTTTCTTTATTGTTATGGAAATATCTCGAATTTAGGAATGAGGTATTTAAGGAAGTGTCGACTCACCAACAGTGAGAGTCGCGAGAGTTAAGCAGAGAGCAGCTGAGAGTGTTGTAAACTTAACGCTCTTTGTAATTGTCTTCGACCTTGGAGGATTGTGTTGTGATATTTGATGTAACTTCGCTGCTGCGGAGTGTATTTCTACGCAAATGAACATTTAGAATTTCGGCAAATTGAACTTTTAATTCTACGAACCCGCAAAGTCACAATATATAGTTTACTCTCGATTATTTCGGGTAATGTGAGGTAGAAGATGCACGTATAATCAAAAATCGCGATTACCCAGGAACTCAGTGTAATGCTATTAGGTGCAACATAAATATCTAGTAAATAAGAAATAGCCTGAAGGGCTAACTTTCAAGAATGTATTCTTTGTTTAGAAGTTTATTCAACTTTTGTGAAAGGGTACTACAGGCCTGTTTATGTATTATAGTCCATGATGCTGGTGTGCTTCTGAGAGGAGTTAACATTTTCTCTCACAGCACTTCGAACAATCTGCATTTCAATCCCATAATCAGAACTTAGTGATGCAACTGCTTCGTTCTTGAATCTTAAATTAACGTTAATTTTTATTTTAATATGAACACAATTTCCTTTCGTTTCTACGCCATTCCTTTCATAGCTGTGTTTTAAATTACTTTGTCGACCATACACGACGAATACTTCAGAAAAACCGAACATGTTTTCAATTTATCCGGAAGAGTTAAGCCGATAGTAATAGAAACAGTACTCTACTGTCACACGGTGGTCATTTAAACAATGAAAATGGCACTTATTGCTCTGCGGCGGGTTGTTTATTGCTGTTTACTAGAGAAAATTAATGTATATTTGTATTTACAATATTTTGGGGGGGGGTGTATAGATTTATACCGAAATTATGGGGTGCAATGAATAAAAAATCATGGTGAATTTCAGAGGAGTCTTGTATGTTTGTTACGACACGAATAGGTGCAGTTGGTTGAGCCCTGTAACAAAAGAAACGAGAGAAACAGAATTCTAAGGGATACCACTTGCCTTGTTTGAAGAAGGCATTCTTCGGACCCTTAATATTGGCATGACAAAATAGTCACAAAGGGGATCTTTGTGTGTATAAAGGGCTTCGAGAAAGTGAAAGTTACACACCCACGCGCAGCTGTGTGGTCCTTCAGTCTTCGGCCTCAGGCCGATTAGGGCAGTCCTATTCTTCTGTCTTGGTCGAGGGCAAACCAGAAGTGATGAGAAGTTTTTTGTCGGTTCATATGTACGTGAAGAACGAATTAAGTTTATCGAGTAATAAGCATTCCATCTTCAGTGCCGCTGAACCGTGATATATTGGTAACCCTTGGTCGCAAACTTCGAGTTTAATGTAATAATAAAAGAAACAGTCATTAAACCAGTTTGAGACGGGCATTCCAGTGTCATTAAAACTATCCTTCTCATACACACTCACGCATACCCTGAGATTTACCTCATTGCTTTAACCTGAGCTAAACATTATTGTATCAAACTGTAGCGGAAAGTGGAACTGTGCGACACCCATTATTTACATTTGCATCAAACTATCGCCCCAACGTGGAACTCTTTGTTCGCCAATAATTGTTGCTTCAAGATAGTCAGCAAACCGGATGATACGCACATAAGTAATTAGTTTTATATTGCAGATATGTTTCAAATTCACATCTATATTGTGACTGTTGGTTCGTAGAATAAAAGTCCAAATTGCCGAAATTCTAAATGTTCTTTATTTCCGTAGGAATACACTGTTCAACCCTCACGTAACATTACATCACATCACAATCTACAACACCAAGGTCGTTGACAACAACAAACATTAGCTTTCGTTACAACACTTCATAGATGACTCTCGCTTTACGCATAACTGTCTCATCACTAGCCATGGCGTTTTTATACAACCATTCATGAATTCCATACTCTTCTGTCAAATACTAGATTTTTCTGGAATAACAATGCATCTAATGATGTCATCCGAATATTCTATCTCTTTCGAGAAACGTGAAACCCTCTCTGGGCCGGCAAGTCTTTCACTTCTGTGATAAACTATCCGTATCTTACTTATCGGGGCTAACGTTAATTGTCGGCGCTTTGTGAACGCTAGCCGCCTATCAGTCCCTTTGTGTACACTAGCCGCGCGATCGTAAACTGATTATGCAAGCTCTTTATTACCGTGAAACATTATCCGCCATTTGTTTTCTATTTGTGCCGAATCTTTTATGTCAAAATATCTAATAGCTTCTTGTGACATCAGCCATTTGGAAATTACGGGATTTTTCGCTTTATTTTATGAATAGATCAGTATTTGTTCAGTTTTTAAGTACTGCTACCAAACAGTTTTTTTCTCACGATTCCATTGATAGGGTTTGAAACTTCAATCCCAGTATACAGGATGAAACTCCTAAAACTTGCACAGAAAATATTTCTGAAACTGAAAGTGATATTGATGTGCAACTTTCTCATATTTATTGATATTCAGGAGCACCTAACCTAATGAATTTTAGCACATAATTACATTTTAATGATACTAAGAAAGTGTAACTTTTGAGCAAATATAGGTACATTTTTAACAGAATGTCTGGTTACATAAACAAAATAACAGTATGATAAATTAGAACGTCAATGGTGTTTGTTGCAGGATCGTAGTGCAAAAGGTTTATGACAAATCTTATTTTGAAGCTTTGCACAGAGACACTGTTTTGTTCCGTTCAGTCTGCTTAGTTACTAATGCGAAGTTATGTTTGGTTACATTGTGCTTTTTCTTCATGTATTTCATTGGGAGTTTCCAGCCAATTCTTTTATGCTTCAAGCAATGGATTGTGAGTGGAAGAATTTACCAATGCAGAAAGACCCGATATACTCGTGGTGTTTGGAAAGTGTAGGGAGAATGTAGTTCGTTCTTGTACAGTATATGCGAAAACCTAAACAATTGACGTCTACCATCTAGGCAATTAGTTATTAGCCTCTTTAACCGGTTATATGAATGTGGTAGTGTAACACATAGAAAACGTATCCAAAACAAACAAGTGACTGAAGAATGAGAAATAAATGTTTCCCCTGCTATAGTTCCGCAAAAAATTTCCTGCACAGCCGCACGTGAAATTGGCATGAGTCAGGCAAGTGTTCATCGCATTCTCCATCGACATAGTTCCACCATTGTCATATCTCTTGATCAAGAGAGGATTGATTTTGGGAATCATGTTAACTTGCGTACATCACGTGATACTCCAGATTCATCATGTATTTTGTTTAGTGATGAAGCAAAATTCAGTAATCATGATCAGGTAAATTGCGGAAACATGCACTATAGGTCTGTTGACAATCTGCGTTGTGTTCTTCAGGGGAACGTCAGCATCCAGGTTGTTCAAACCTGAGGTGGGATAGTGAACCTTAAGCGCATAGGGCCTTTTTTCATAGAAGGAACACCGAACTCTTACAAGTATAATAGCCCACTAATAGCCCATCTTCGACGGATGCTAGAAGACATTCCTCTGCGGACTAGGAGGATCCTGTGGTGCTAACATGATGGCTGTCTAGTTCATAGTGCGCGAAGTACTACAGATTGTCTTAATGCATCACTGATAAATCGTTGGACTGAACGAAGTGGACCCGTACCGTGGCCAACACGTCCACTGGATTTGACTTCTGTAGACTTTCTTCTGTGGCAAAAAACTGTCTACAAGAACATATCAAATACACCAAAGGATATGAAGCAAAGTAGTAATGCTGCCTGCTCTGAAATTTTTGTCGAAATGCTAGAATGTGTGCAGCAGTCTTTCCATAGCAGACTGGAGGCGTGTTTTGAAACTACCAGTGTTCAGTTTAAACACAACATTTGAAGATCAATGTTCACCTTATATTTTAGTAGTGTAATTCCATACTGCATTTCTTTAGTTGTCGCTACCACAGTTTGTAAAAGTGTCGCTGTGTAAATGTTTCCAAATAAGATTTCT